>OX402053.1:2855000-3455000 GCA_947859365.1 Archips crataeganus | reverse complement strand
GGATAAGGCCAGTAAATAAACGAATATAGAAGAATTGCTCTTAAGAATTTTGGGTAAGTTAGTCGCGCGGTTTCGCAATTTAACAAAACTCGTACGGTAATTCCCGCACCGTACAAATAAGTCTCGAATATTACACACAAAGTTCTCAAGGGATTATATAATAATAAACCATTTATTTCAGATTCTTAGATCCATAGTTAATTACACAGTTTACAAAACAAATCAAATTAAAATCAGAAGTAGCCAAAATATATTAAAAGAAATTAAATTAAATAAAATAAAAGTAAAGGTAAAAATTAAAATTGAAATTTAAAATAAAAATAAATTAATTAATCAAATGAAATCAGAATAAATTGTCAAAAGAAACACAAAAACATTAAAATAAATAAATTAAACTAATGAAATAAAATTAGAATAGTTATACACCGTGAAATTTTAGTGGTTGTTTTCCCGAAACGAGGTGATTTAGTATCGATTGTACAGTCGATTTATAATTACTATTTTGACTAGAGTCAAAAATCCAATTGTGAAAAACGTAAGTCGAAAATGACCGCAAACCAATAGTAACGCTTCGTTGGTACCTAACCTATCGTACGATCGTACTCTACTTGTACCAACGAAGCGTTACTATTGGTTTGCGGTCATTTTCGACTTTCGTTTTTCACAATTGGATTTTTGACTCTAGTCAAAATAGTAATTATAAATCGATTGTACAATCGAAACTAAATCACCTCGTTTCGGGAAAACAACCACTAAAATTTCACGGTGTATATACATTTCATTACATTATAATCACAACTCGGGGAATGAAGGGCCATCCACCTTGCCAACATCGGCGAGTCCCACCTGTCCGCCAACAACACCCAGCAACACCCTCAAGATGATTATATCATGGTACGGTAAGCTTTTACCGTCCGTTGAAAGGTTAGGTTTTAATAAATTTAAAATATTCACTATTCAATGCTATGTGCGTGTTATCGCATAATTTGTCTTTTTATCGGCAGTAAGCTCTTTGAAGCTTTCGCCGCGTAGCCTCCCTTTATTTGCATCGTGGAATGCGGTGTTAGCTCCAACATGGATTTCAGGTGCGTATAGAAACGCTACTGCTCTCCCCCCGCCATATTTGGCTACCCCCGCCCCGCAGGTAAATAACTTTAATATCAATACTTGATGAGATAAACCCGACCGTGTTAAAATATTATCGTATTTACCCCCAAAAATAGACTCTTGTTCAAAATTCATTTATTTTCGTTACGCGTTCATCTTTGGGTTTCTGACTTATATGAGTACCGAAATTCAACTCAAATTCAATAGGAATTACGGGAAATCATATAACCCTATGTTACTCGAAACTGAGACCCATCTAATGAAACCTCACACTTTAAAATCCATCGAACCGTTTAGGCTGCAGGACATGCCAAAAAAAAATACATACACACATTCGGTCAAGGACTTTAATTCATGAGCCACCATGGAACCATTTCACAGTAAACGTCATAATGACATCGCATTAATTAACAAGGAAAATCGTAATAAATAAATAAATAAATAAATATTAGGGGACAATCTAACACAAATCGACCTAGTCCCAAACTAAGCAAAGCTTCTACTATGGGTACTAGACGACGATAAACATACTTATATAGATAAATAAATACTTAAATACATAGAAAACATCCATAACTCAGGAACAAATATTCGTGCTCATCACACAAATAAATGCCCTTACCGGGATTCGAACCCAGGACAAGGTCACTACCAACTAGGCTAAGGCGGTCGTTAAAATGACTTTTCCTTTGGAAAGGTTCCATGGTGGCTCAAGAATTAAAGTCCTTGACTGTACATCATACATAAATACATAATTATCCTTATCATCACAGCATATGCACGTCCCACTGCAGGACACAGGCCTCCTCTCAAAATCAGAGGGCTTGAGCCGTAGTTCCCACGTGGTTCACACAGACATACGCTCAAAAAAAGTCACCCTCCTTCAGCAGTCGGGTAAAAACTGTATTCACCTGTTATTTTCCTTTGTCGTACCTAAACCTTATGATAGACTTAATAGTACATTACTGCAGAGGCCGGGACGTAAGGGGTTGCCGGCCGAGTATCTAATACACGAGGCCGGCATGATACGAGGCCGGCAACCCCTGTTCCGGCCGAGGCTTGTATAGTGCTTTTCTCAAACATGCACCATCACCATCATCATCATCATCATCATCATCATCATCATCATCATCGTCGTCGTCATCATGATGGTGATGGTGATGATGATGATGATGATGATGATGATGATGATGATGATGATGGTGGTGATGATAATGATGGTGGTGATGGTGATGGTGATGATGGTGAAGGTGATGATGGTGATGATGATGATGGTGGTGATGATGATGATGGTGATGATGGTGATGATGATGATGATGATGATGATGATGATGATGATGATGATGATGATGATGATGATGACGATGATGATGATGATGATGATGATGATGATGATGATGATGATGATGATGATGATGATGATGGTGGTGATGATGACGATGATATTGACGATAACGATGAAGATGATGATGGTGATGATGGTGATGATGATGATGATGATGAAGGTAATGATGATGATGATGATGATGACGATGATGATGATGATGATAGTGATGATGGTGATGATGATGATGGTGATGATGATGTTGATGGTGAAATTTTTCTCTAGGCAGATCACCATTACCACCACCATCACCATCTTACCTTACCTTACCTTAAATAAGCGTAGTGGCAGAATGTCATAATGAACGCAAATATTGCTTATAGTTTTTTTTTAAATGGCTAAATGCTATGATGCCATAGACCTATAAACATCATGGTGCTGTGTGACATGAAACCATAGACGATCGCATTGCCGGCCTAGGCCTGCAACGGTGTATTTTGAAGCCTGTTTTAAGGAACACAACGTAAACATTACATAGCATGTTTGAGAAATAGTACATTACTGCAGCGGCCGCGAAATAGGGGATTGCCGGCCGAGTAGTTATAGATGGCCGAGTGTTAACGAGGCCATCTAGAGATACTAGGCCGGCAATCCCTGTTCGTGGCCAAGGCTTGTATAGAGTTTTTCTCAAACATGCATCATCATCATCACCATCACCATCACCATCACCAACAACATCCATCAACATCCATCAACATACATCAACATCCATCAACCAACATCCATCAACATCCATCAACATCCATCAACAACCATCAACATCCATCAACATCCATTAACCAACATCCATCAACCAACATCCATCAACATCCATCAACCAACATCCATCAACATCCATCAACATCCATCAACCAACATCCATCAACATCCATCAACCAACATCCATCAACATCCATCAACATCCATCAACATCCATCAACATCCATCCATCCATCCATCCATCAACATCCATCCATCCCTCCGTCCGTCCGTCCGTCCGTCCGTCCATCCGTCCGTCCATCCATCCAGCCACGTCGACCACGTCGACCTATTAAACGTCATGGTGCTGTGTCACATAAAACAATAGACGATCACTTTGCTGGCCTTGGCCAGCAATGTTGTATGAAATTCCATTATTGACCTCTCGTCTAGCCGCACCTGCAACGTGACAGTTCGTGGCGTATTTTAAGGAACATAACGTCAATATTTCATAGCATGTTTGAGAAAAATGTATTTGTGGGCTTGAACCCATGACCCTCTAGGTGCCACGATTTTTAATTTAGTAAAATAAATATTAATTTTAACCATCGACAATTACCAATCGCTCTTAACTTTTATCCAGTGAGCAAATTCTAAGTTCCGTTTCGTGATTGCCGTTATTATCTCATGGCTAAAAGTTCAAAGAAAACTGACGAAACCTCTTTAATTGAAACCGTCGTGTTCTAACGACTTGGCTGAGTGAAATCGCACGGCCGGCACGACTTGCCGCTTGTCGTATGTCGGTCAGTGTTTACACCGACAAACTTATAAATAAACTTAGGAAAATATTTTTTGAAATTTTACCTTTTTTGATGATGTGATTCTGTTTATTTGTTACATTGCGGAGCTGCAAAGCTATGTCTAAATGAAACTATATTCGTTAAACATGTCGCACGTAACTAGACTAATACAAATGTGAGTGATCCGCTAGTTTTGATATCTTTAAAAATTTATTCACATTAAAATGACCCGTGATTGATCCCCATGTCAAGTAGTGAAAAGTGCATTTAAGGCCAAAGGAGTATCTCACTGGTTCAGTAACAGCCTATTCACTGTAGACGATGGGAGCAAAGTCCATTTCCAGCAGTTCGTATTAGGAAAGATGAAGTGAACCGCTACATGCGGGCCATTGGAATACTAATATTACCCACATAAAGGTAAAGACGCTCCCGCCTTGAAGTTCATTGGTAAAATTGAAATGGAGGAATTTAATCATGCATTTACGTTTGATTTTTCTTTTTAATCCTATTATTTTTATATTTGAATTAACTTTGGAGTTTACTAACTACGAGTAACATATAAACATAAGCATGCAATGTAATTAATATTTCAAAGGTAGCTTAACTATATTTTATTATCACATAAGATAGGTACATGTAATAAAACACCGAAACACTGTAATTCTATTACTGGTTGAAGATTCGACTTAAAGATGGTCGGAGCTCATTTAAAAGTAATAAAAAATAAAAACGGTCCAAGTGCGAGTCGGATTCGCGCGCCGTGGATTCCGTACTTCAACATTCTGGGGCTCTAGTGAAAAAGGGGTTAATTCTGCAGAAGTTGAACAGCTGATTTCACTTAACCCCCTTTACACACAAAGTAGAAAATAGCTGTTTAATTTCTGCAGACTTAACCCCGTTTTCACCAGAGCCCCAGATTATGACGCGCAAAAAAATTTACTTACCAAAAATGGGTGATGTAGTGGCTTGACCTAATCTCAATCGGAAGGAGCTCTTCTAAGATTTTTGGATTTTATGCGCAGACTGAGGAAACCTGTATACGCTAGCAAAGAGATTCAATGGTGTGTGTCAAATTCAACTTCAAATCATAACTACTAGCTGGTGTTTAGTTACGAATGTTTAAATCTCTAAATTTCTTAATATTAATCTTTATTTCCAAAATTACAACAAGTTTTGGATGTATCTATAAAAACCGGCGATTAAGTCTCGGATGTAAACTAACGATTATTGGACATTTCCATCTGTTGTGAGATCTTATTTCTATTAAAATGTCATGGCAAGCAGCCTTTTGAACCATTTGACCCGTAAGTCACTTTTTTAAAAATAAAAATGTCGCATTGGCAAGGTATTGACTTGTTAATACCACCATATTATAACCATTAGCATGTGACGACTGGATAGCTTAGTAGTTAGTGAACCTGACTACGAAGCTTTAGGTCCCGGGTTTGATTCTCAGTCAGGCAGATATTTGTATAAAAATACGAATGCCCGAGTCTAAAGAAGAATAAGAAAAATAAGCATTTGTATCCTTTGTGCAGTACTCACAGTACCAGTTTTGCTTTAAGACTTGGTATTGGTGTCAATCGTTCCATGATTTATTTATGAAATCATTGAAGATAAAGCAAGCTTATTTGCAGAAAAAGGGTTACTTAAATGTCTTAGTATTATGTTAGATATTGTTTCATCTTTTTCGCTGCATTATTGTGACACATACTGTGAGAATATTCTACGGTGGCTAGAATCAAACGGCTCGTTTCTACAGAACCCTAAAAACTTGAAATTATTGAGCATCAGCGGTACATACTAATATGTTAAGCCAGTCACTAAAATTTCAATCACAACGTATAATGCAGTATAATTTTAAGTTTGTGTTCGATCGACCAATCAGGGCGCGCGAAAGCGCATGGTGGCATTCGAATTGATCCAAATTCGAAGCACTGGCCAGCGATGCAGCGTTTGAAATAATTTGAATTTGGAACAGATAACGATTTTTGGATGTTTGATTTTTTTCTCGTTTTCATTGCTAGTAGGTCCGAAGTCCGAATGAAATGAAATGAAATGAAATGAAATGAAATGAAATAATGAAATGAAATATTTTTATTGCGAGAACACAGTTAACAAGCTATATAATATAACTACACTATGCTCTGCCTCATAGGCATGCAAAAATTTTGACATATCGAATATAGAGCTGGACAGACTCTGTAAAAAATTTTAACAAACTATATGTATAATTTGTACACTTAAGTCACTTAAACATTTAACGATACAAACTAAACTTAATAGTTAGAAGAGAACATGCCGCTTCTATCGTGAAAATAATAATAATATATTATTTTAATCTTATAGATATATTGCAGTATATGTATTATAGCTACACTAATCTTAGGTGTAACAGAATTATTCGTTAAGCTTTGGTTATAAGCTGTTAACTAGGGGTTAAAAATTAACGCTGGTTGGTGTAAGCCCCCCTAAAGAAGACAGACAGTGTAGGTTCACTGGTAGTAATAATAATAATAATACATCGGTATATATTAATATCGGTTAGGTACATTTGTAGATTTTGTACATTTGTAGATCATACAAGAAATAGAGTGTCACTAGACGCTACCTTTTCAGGTGTACATATTTTAGTTGACATAATATTTATCCGTGACTTTAGTCCTTGCACGGATTTCATTTTCCGCAGAAACCTCTGAGTGACTTTGAGCTTTCATATAAGGCTTAGTTAGCGGCAAAGTTAGCTCGAAGAATCATTCAAGTGGCAGTGGGCAGGGCACATCACTCGTAGAATTGACGGTCAATGGGGTCGGAAGGTGTTCGAATGGCGTCCGCAGACCGGAAGACGCAGTGTAGGTAGACCTACAACAAGATGGAACGACGACCTGGTTAAGGTTGCGGAAACACGTTGGATGCGGATGGCGCAGGACCGATCTATTCTGCGAGCCTTGAGGGAGGCCTATGTTTAGCAGTTGACGTCTTTTGGCTGAAGTGATGATAAACAGGGTTACTTTTAATTCACTGACATCCTCTTAACCCTGAATTCCTATCACTCAAACAAATGTTTTTTGTACTACGACTTTTTAAAATGAAGCACTTTTTTACCCATACAAATACACAGAGTATCGTAAAAATAAGAGGTAATCTCAAATTTTCAAAACGTAATTACACCAAAAATATTAAGTTATGACAAAAGCCGTAAAACAAAAAACAATTTTTTAAGTGGTAGGAGTTTAGGGTTAAAAGGATGCTAGTGAATTATAAATAACCCTGAAGAAGATGATGGTGAGGTATCGAATCATCCGCCATACTATATTTACTTAGCCCGCATAGTGCACTTAAGTACTTCTTTTTGTAAACAAAGCCACTACAACCTAGATATTGCACCTCGTTTACTATAAACACCTTGTTATGACGTGCGTGCCCAATAGAAAGCGAGAATTGTGGCGCTATTCCCACACGGTGAAAGCAGAGGTCAAATAGGAAGTAATGGGAAGGCCGGCTAATTTGCTATAGACGCTGCGTTGGCAAACGTAGAGCATTGACATGGAGAGAGTATTTTTGTTCGGCAACCTGGAGAGTATGTCTGAGGTCAAATAGGAAGTAATAGGAACTCTGGCTAATTTGCTACAGACACCGCGTTGGCACGTAAAACAGTGATGCCGAGAAAGAATTTTCGTAGGGCAAACTTGAGAGTAAACAAGTATCAATTAGGGATGGCTGAGGTCGAATAGGAAGTGGTGAATGAAAGTAAGAATTAATGGATGAAAAGGCTGGGTAATTTGCTATAGATGGTGCCGTGTTGGCAAATGTTGAGTAATGTGGAGGGAGCAGTTTCGTTAGGCAATCGGGAGAGTAAGGAAAAAGTGAGTTAAGGATGTCTGAGGTCAAATAGGATATAATGGGAAGGCAAGCTAATTTGCTACAGACGCCGCGTTGGCAAACGTAAAACAGTGATGCGGAGAGAGAATTTTCGTTGGGCAACCTTGAGAGTAAAAGAAGTATCAATTAGGGATGGCTGAGGTCAAATAAGAAGTGGTGGAATGAAAGTAGAAGTTAATCGATAAAACGGCTGGGTAATTGCTCTAGGTAGTGCTGCGTTGGCAAACATTGAGCAATGTGGAGGGAGCAGTTTGGTTAGGCAATCTGGAGAGTAAGAGAAGAGTGAGTTAAGGATGTCTGAGGTCAAATAGAAAATAATGGGAAGGCCGACTAATATGTTATAAACTGTGCCGCGTTGGCAAACCTAGATAGAGCAGTGACGTGGAGGAAGCATTGTTGTTAGGCTACCTGGAGAGGAGAATAAAAGAAGTGTGAGTTAGGTATGTCTGAGGCCAAATAGGAAGTACTGGATGAAAATGCTGGGTAATTTACTATAGATGGTATCGCGTTGGCAAACACAGAGTAACGTGGAGAAAGAATTATTGTTAGAAAATCTGCAGAGTAAGAGAAGTACGAGTTAGGGATGTCTGAGGTTGAATAAGAAGTAATGGGAGACCCAGCTTATTTATTACAAACTGTGCCGCATATAAACGTAATGTCGGGCACCCTAAGTAATCGTAATGATCATTAGTTGGCTGTATTCTTGAATGAAAATTTCGCATTTTTTTAGATTGGTATTCACTGGGATTTGCTCAACCATTATAGGCATTTTGATCTACATTCATGGAATTATTTCTGTATCCATATAGTAAAGTCTTTAAAACACTCATACAAAAAGTGTCTTTTCATTAATCGTTTCTTACCTACAAATATTTGAAGGAATACCATACATGGTTATAATTAAAACGTTCTAATGGCCTTCACGTACACTACACGACTGTTGCAGATTACGATCAGGCATTTGTGAATGGAATTATGTGATTGGGTATTTTTTGTTAATTAGATTAATTGGTATTTTCGCTATTTTAAGAATAGGAGAGTTTCTCAAAGTTTTATAAAAGTTTACGATAGATGTCGTTTTTTGAATCTATTTCGTGGAAACGAATATCCCCATAAGAATTGAAAAAGTTTTAAGCAATAAAATATCAGAGTAATTTTAATTTCAATACCAGATGAAAAAACCCGCCTGTATAATTCCCGTTCCCATCAGAATTCCGGGAAAATGTATATTCTATGTCACTTGTGGAACTGAGACGAACCTAATGACACATCACACTTCAAAATCCATGGAGCCGTTTAGGCTGCAGGGCGTGCCAAAGAATGATACATAAATAAATAAATACATAATCTCGAAAAACGTAACCCTCCTTCGACAGTCGGGTGAAAAAGAAGATACTTTTTAAATGTACTTTTTTTTGTTATAATTGGATTTTTTTATCATTTTGTTAGTAGTTAAAGAAACTGCATATATTACGATCAAACTCAAAATATATCTTTTGAACCCTCTCATAATTATGCACCGATACCTTAATTCGATATAAGAACTATGGGATATATTTACTAGTATAAGCAAGTTATATCCACCCATATTTTTACAGTAGTTTTACTAACTGTAGACCTACCAATGATTATCAACAGAATGACTTAACTAATTACGTTTTTCTTTCCACAACTTTGTCGCTTAGGAAAAAACTACAACTGACAGGTGTGTAAGAAGTTTGTTTACACAACCGACATTACTAAAGTCCTAACCGGCCATAAATCTCAACACGCCCTTCGAGTATTTAACTATGATTTTCCGCGGCTATATTGATTGATTTCGCTGGAATATTCTTGCAGCATTTTGGACCGTGAAGTCATACAGGTTCATGCCAACCGCACCCGCATCTATATAAGCACGTCTTCCTAACCCTTTTCAGGCACAGCACAGTGCATATAGCGACGACAAAAATCTACACAAAAATGACCTTGCCTCCTTCACAATATGGTAGAAAATCAATTGAATTTGTTTAAATATACTTTGCTTTTAAATTAATTCTGCATTGGTAAACAATATAACACAATGATTCATTTTTTGCAGCGTCTTTATCTATTGATGGGGCCTGGAAAAGGGTTAAATTAAGAATATACACAAAGGAAATGCGCTTTTTATAGCCGAATCATCATCATCATCATTTCAGCCGAAAGACGTCCAATGCCTCCATCAAGGTTCACCAAACAGACAGGTCCTGTGCCATCACCATCCAACGCGCTCCCGCGACCTTAACCAGGTCGTTGCTCCATATTGTTGGAAGCCTACCAATACTGCGAATGCCCGAATCTAGTCAGCATTATCATCTGCTTAAACTATGTAAGAAGCTACGCTCTTTTTGTAAACAACTAGGAACCCTTATAGTTTTTATATTCTTAAACTAAGGAACTGCACTCTTTGTATTGAATGCCCGAATCAACTGACCTTTGTCGTCTTCTATCTATTCTATACATATAATAAATCTGTAACAAGTCGGTGTCTGTACATTGAAGATATTTGAGAAAAACTGTCACTAGGGCTATTTATTAGCACAATAGAACCCAAAACAATGATTTTTAAGATTATTGTCTGTTTGTCTGTTTGTCTGTGCGTTTGTGCGCGCTAATCTCAGAAACGGCCTAACCTAGAAGGATGCGGTTTTCACTGATATGTTGGTATTTTCTTGGATTAACATTTAGTGTTTGTTTCAGTTGAATCGGTTCACAAATAAGAAAGATACGTCTATTTTAAGAATTTATCGAACAGGTTTTTTTTTTTTTAACGCGCTAATCTCAGGAACTACTGCTCCGATTTGAAAAATTCTTTTAGTGCTAGATAGCACATTTATCGAGGAAGGCTATAGGCTATATATCATCACGCTTACACCAATAGGAGCGGAGCGGAGCGGAAGAATGTTTCAAAATCGGGGGTTTTTGAAGTAAAACTTCTATAGGCACGCTTGACTTGGGAGTACGGTGTTGAGTGTGAACGCGGGTGTGCGGGGGGGGGGGGGTGCGGGGGGGGTGCGGGGGCGGGTATTTTTTTACATCGAGGAACTAAGGAGAGCCATAATTGATGAAAAAGCAAATTGGATAAAAAAAAATAAGCTGCCCAAATTACTAATTCCACGCGGACGGAGTCGCGGGCAAAAGCTAGTTTTATACTAAAAAGCTACGCTCTTTGCAGCCAAATGCACGAAACAAACTAATAATAATGTACTTTTATTTACATAACTTTTTTTATGTTAGAGAGGCCAGACAAACGAACTAGTGGGTCACCTGATGTTAAATGAGCACCACTCATGTCATTTTTTGTAAATGTAATTATTTTTCACATCACCTGTCTAAAATAGGGTTTGTTATTTATTATTTTTAATAATTGCTTGTTGTACTGCACTTTTATCTTCTTTGGTTATATCTGTTTTTATTTTGTTTTACGATCGATGATCTAGCTAGGATCCCTGTACAGTGCTCGGTTGGTCGGTACCCGTCTAATTGGCCAGCTAAATGCTAGCGGGTTAATTACCAAATAGGAAAATTAGGTGAAAATTTATGTTGGATTTAAAGTTATACATTGAACCTTTAACGGTATGAAGGAAGCGTTGGTAAATTTAATTTAATATCGTGAAATTAAGTTTCGTTGACTTTTACGATGTTGGATGTATTGCTTTACTTTACTAAGTATCTACTAATTAACCGAGTGAGTAAGAAACGCAAGCGAAACGTCTGCGTTTTAGCTTGGGTAAAGGTGCTATCAGGTTGTGCACATTTTATTGTTTGGGTCTCTTCTGTGGACATAGCAAAAGTTAAGAGTATATACTTAGCCAAAACATTTTAGTTAAGTCTACATCTGAATTTTCTGCGTAATAAGGCCTAATTAACATTTGTGTTAAATTTAAAATGATAAAACAAAGAAATGATAAAACACTCCCGCAGTCATACATGAGCAAGAGCTATTATTAAATAATCCACACTTATCCGCAAATCTGTTATTCTTCCCATGCAATAAAACCTGAAGTTTTATCTAGATCTGTCAAATTATAGGTTGTTCTGAGCTTGCTGACGGTTCATGAGCTTCGATGATTATTCACACGCGTACACACGGTGTATAACAATACGCTGTGTGTGAATAATAATCATAATAATAGGGATGTTGACACCACCAATCAACTGACGTACTTTTTATGAGCTTTCAAAACACAACTCTCCCATAGAGTTTGAATGGCAATAGCAACTTATGACGTCACTTCTACGCCATGCTCATGAAAATTACGTCAGTTGATTGGTGGTGTCAACATCCCTATTCCATAGATTTTAAGTTCACTGAACCGAGCTTAACACTAAATTAAGGTTTATATTTTCCAGTAAGTGGATGAGAATCATGCAAAAACCAATGACCCAGTTGATTATCTATCTTTAAAATATATTCACGTCAACAAGTTAACAGTAATTGAATGAAATTTATCCGTTAAATTAGATTAGGCCCGTTACTAAAACTAGAATTTGCATGCCCTTAATATCTGCGATCTTGACACTTCAATTAAACTCGGGTTGAACGCAAGATTATCATTCTGTAAAACGTACTACCTACGACATGAATGAATTTGCGAGATATATTTTAAACTGTTGCCAGTAGTTTCTGTTTCCCGCAAACTTGTCTCCTTCTGGAATTTTCACTTTTCTGCGATAAAAAGTAACCTATTTTTATGAGGGACTGTGTAATTTTCTAATAACTGTTTTTAAGGTTCCGTACTTCACAAGGAAAAAAACTGAACCCTTATAAGATTGCTTACTTACTTAGATAGCCGGTTAGCCTAGTTGTTAGAAAACCTGACTACGAAGCTTGAGGTCCCGGGTTCGATTTCCGGTCGGGGCAGATATTTGTGTGAAAATACGAATCGAGTCTTGGATGTTTAATATAATATAATAATATAAGTAGTACTTATATAATAGATAAATACATCTTAAACATCCAAGATTATCTATTATATAAGTACTACTTATATAATAGATAAATACATCTTAAACATCCAAGACTCGATTCGTATTTTCACACAAATATCTGCCCCGACCGGAAATCGAACCCGGGACCTCAAGCTTCGTAGTCAGGTTTTCTAACAACTAGGCTATCCAGCTATCTAAGTAAGTAAGCAATCTTATAAGGGTTCATGTTTACCCGTTGTCTAGTACCCATAGTACAAGCTTTCCTTAGCTTGGGACTTGGTCAATTGGGAATGTCTAAAAAAAATTACCAGTGGTTTTTATATTTTTTTTGTATAGAAAAGTCAATTATAAGAAACTAATTTCAATATTTTGTCACTTGGTTCACTACTTTTTTCAAAATTAATTATTGAAACTATTTTGGTTGATGACGTCAGATTGTAATTGAGGGCTCCCACACTGCCAAATTTCTAAATCTATCTAAATGCGTACGATAAGGCAACCCCTTTAATTATTTTTTGCGTGGTGGTACACTATAACTAGTGCCACTTTACTGGCGCTGTCAAAGTGCTAGATGTCAGGCAGTGGGTCCAAATCAAACTCCGTAGTTATAATCCACGCGTAAATTTGTGAAGAATTCTAACCACACAGAATAAAGTACGACTTGGACCGGTCACGCAATTTACACCAAAGTCAAATGAAGGTCATTGCTTATTTGTTATGTAATAAATTCATTATATAATATTAAAATTAAATAACTACAGAAAACGAGTTAAAAACCATTTATCTCGAAATGGTTTTCGATTTAGTATACATTGCAAAAAAATAGACATCCCCAATTGGTGTGAATTGTCCTGTGTTTTTTATTTATTTATTTACTTTGTTGTCCGTCCGTCCGTCTGTCTGTAAAGACTTTTTATCTCCAGACCTCGTAGAGGTATCAAGGTGAAATTAAAAGTTTGAAGCCCTATCCCAGTACGGCGTCTAGTGCCCTACTGCCCTGAATCGATACACGCCGTCGATGCTTAAACTATTTATACCTAGGAACCTTTAGGCTTTTAGAAAACCTATTCAACTAACACATTTGCAAGTCAATCCCCTAAGTATGCATAATACGATCGCAATTACCTCGAATCAGGCCAGCTAAGAATGTTAAGTGAATCTTTAGCATTTAACGTCGTATATTCGCTCTACAATCCTACTTATTTCTACTAATATTTCATGTATATATATATATCTAAATAGGCTAAAGTTTCTCCTTACTGTCCCCCTTTCCAACTCTGAATTCTATGTATACTCTTTTACTGTCCAGGCTATTCGGCTGCAGAACTGCCTACCAATAAACCTAAGGCGCGCCAAATCCTTGCCTATCTTCAGATCCTTGCTATCTTGTACGTACAAATTATAGCCTCTTTATACAGGGTTATTTGTAATTCACTAGCATCCTTTTAACCCTGAACTCCTACCACTTAAACAAATGTTTTTTGTTTTACGGCTTTTGTCATAACTTAATATTTTTGGTGTAATAACGTTTTGAAAATTTGAGATTACCTCTTATTTTTACGATACTCTGTGTATTTGTATGGGAAAAAAGTGCTTCATTTTAAAAAGTCGTAAAACAAAAAACATTTGTTTGAGTGATAGGAATTCAGGGTTAAGAGGATGTCAGTGAATTACAAATAACCCTGTATATTTCAAAATATAATGTTGTGTATTTATTTATCTTTGTGTGTTTTATGTTGTATATTAGGTTGTTTTTGTAAAATGTTTGTTTATACTATTTATTTTTATATATTTGCACCACCTGCTGTAATATATTCCTTGCTGTCATTCTTACTAAAAGGTTGCATGGAAGAGATTGCTTTGAAGCGATAAGGCCGCCTATTGCTTACCTTGTATATTTTTTCCATGTAACTTGTTCTTCTGTATTGTTTTCTTTGTGGTGGACAATAGAGTCATTGTATTGTATTTTATAGTAATATCATACTAAAATTACAAATGTGAAAATTTTGAACATGTTTTGTTACTCTTAACTTTTTAAAACTAAGGTGGCTGACACACATAGCCTATATACCTACGTCCCGCTGCAGGTCACGGGCCTCCTCTCAGAAACAGAGGGCTTGGGCTGTCCCACGCGGGCTCAGTGCAGATTGGGAGCTTTCACACCATTGCTTTTTCTCGCGTGTGTGCAGGTTTCACACGATGTTTTCTTTCACCGTAAAGCTCATGATAAATGTGGTGTGGATGTAGTTTAGGATAATTTGCACCACGACCGTGAACAGTAGTTAATGGCTTCGATATCAAAACCGTTACTAACACGGTAACTTAGTTTAATCTTTCCATTAACTCAGCAGTTGATTAACCGTTTTCATCGCTCAATTTATCCAACTTTCGCTACTATCACCTTTATAAATCCAGAATTTACAGCGACAACGTTAACCGGTGTTTATCGATAAATCCGAATAGATCATTCACTATACCTATTTGATTAATGTGGTAGATCATTGCACCTATTACAGCAAATACGGTGGTAAAAAGTTAGCCAGTTTGACTACTTCGCGGTAAATGCGGCACTTTGAATGCGGTGTGACATAGATATAGAAAATTTACATTTTATTGCAGATTATGGAAGTAATCAAAATATTCTGAGTTAATTTACTGCGGTTAGCTAGGAATGATTTAAAGTGCGGAGTGAGATATTGGTATTCTTTACTACTGTGCCGCACTTTGCTACTTACATTGCTGTTCGTTCTGCTCATTGCACTGCCGCGATGTGCGATGTAGTGTGGGTCACGCCTCGCACATTTTCATACTAATATCTGCCCCGACGCGGAAATCGAACCCGATACCTCAAGCTTCGTAGCAGGGGGGTTTCACTCCGCAGTTTAGGTATATTCGGCCGGCGCTCCTCCCGGGGAGAAGTATGGAAGTAGGTTGTCGCCCGGCCTTCAGCTCGCACGCTAGCCGCGTCGCGCGTAATATAGCATCTTTTTTTCTGTGATTTTTGCAACAGACAATGACTTCTAAACGATCTTATAAATAACTTACTTACTTACTAAAGGTAGTTTACTGAATTAATATACACACTGTTATCTTTCTTGATTTATATACCTACCAAATATCGGCGAGTGGGAACCCTGTGCACTTGGTTTCCGATCAGCGGTGCCCAACGGAATATGAACGCTCGTATCACACGATAAGTTTTTGTTCGAGAGTGATCCTTCTGTACGTTAGTATTATTCTGTGTTCGTAGTCAGGTTCTCTAACCACTAAGCCATTCGGTAGTCTAAATCGATGCGGATTGTGTAATTTAATAAACATAACCGTACTTTGAGTAGCGCGAATGTGCTTTGTGAATAAATCATTGAATAGGAAGTATTATTTCTCGCGTCGCAGGCGCATTAGCTCGCATGACCTGAATGTCTTAGGCAAATAACGAATGTACCAGTAAAAATAGGGTTATCAGTTGTTTAAAAATTAAACCAAGTATGCATGTAGCGCCACCTCTCTCGGCCCCTTTGTCGTCTACCCCCGCGCCCCTGTACCGCACGGGTGAGGACTCATGTAATCGGTTTAGCTATACTCAAGTCCAGGATTGACAATAGCACATATAGGATAGGATAGACAATTGCTATCCCCGCTGCCCGCTACAGACAGTAGGGGAATAATAAACGCATGAATAACCTTTTATACAATGTGCTCAGTAAATAACGGCAAGTTATCGACCGTCAGGGAAACTCAGGCGCAACCCACACAGAAGAGACGAGGGGCGGGCGCGGGGGAGGGAGCTTGAACCAACTCTCATTCTAAAATGGACTTAACTATAAGTACCTAATTTAGTAAAAGTTCCGTGGTTTTCAAGATAATCGAAATTTTCTTCAATATTTCTTTATTAAAAAAATGAAAAGTTCGATTGTCTCGAAAACCGCGGAACTTTTACTGAATCTAGAAGATTTTTTTGCCGATATTAGGGTGTAATGATTTCATTACTCAATCCAGATCTTAGTGACGTCGGGTTTCACCTTAATCCGTCCAGCCATTATTGCGCGACTGAGTAACAAACATCTCAATATCAAGCATCCTGACATCCAAACGTCTTCACAAACTTTGTCATTTATAACATTAGTGTACAGCATTGTAAGGCAAATAATAACTACTCGTATTTATAAAAAAAAAAACAATACAAACTTGCACAAAATGCATACAGTCAAAAACAAAGTACAATAGCCAATCTATCTTACACTTTTTTTAAGTGTCATTCTATATTTCATTCAAAAGAATGTGTACAAGCTGTAGCCTCAGAAACGGTAGCCCTATCTGGCAGCGACTGAAAAAAGGTTTATTTGCGCTCGATCGTTCTGCGCATATGTCGTTTTGAGCCCCGAAGGTGCGCAAGAGCCTATAAATCTCTAGAGAATGTGGGTCAGCCAAGTCAGGTGCCCGCCAAAGAATACCAAGCTAATTGTGGGATGCAATCTGCTTTTTAGAATCACCTTTTTGTTTGCAAAATGATAATATTCCTGCAAAAACAGGGCAAGTACGAGTGGGATTCGTATATGAAGTGTTTCACGTTCGGATTTCGGAACCGTCTTTTTAGGGATCCGTTACAATTTATACATTTTTTTTATTTAGAACTAGTCTTTGTCCGCGGCTTCTACACGCCTAAATCTGCGCAGTCTGGCAGTTCAATTCCGGGATTTCACTAATAATTCACGGGATTGTGAAGGGAGGTAAAGAGTATACTTACAGCTCTAAGATGTTTTCGGCACACTTCAAAATTAATGATAGTTAATGATGTAGTTACTTTACTAAATGTAAACAAACTCCATATTATGCGACTAAACTAAAGAGTTCGACAAAAATGTGAGTCTGGTTAACCCGACGCCATAACTTTTGGTCGTGTTGGCAGCTGTACCTCTACCATGAGTTTACACTAGTTCACAGTGACCGTACTCGCTAGCGACGGCGTAAATGATTTGTATGGAGAATTGTACTTCCATAAGTGACCGCTAGAGGCGCTGTACAATTCTCCATACAAATAATTTACGCCGTCGCTAGCGAGTACGGTCACGTAAACTAGTGTAAACTCATGGTAGAGGTACTGGTGTTTTTTTACATTTAGTAAAGTACCTTAACCTTTAAAGTATAGTTTCAAATAGCTAATATCTACTGCGTCTACTGTGTAATTGTGTTAAATAACTTTTGATGTACTTGTGTAATTTTATAACATTGTATTTAGATATGTTTGAAAAAAGAATACCTTGTTGATTTTCTTGCTGGAATCTTCTCAAAAAGTTGTACATCATTGTTATGGACTTCCGCAAAATAAACCCTGAATCAATCAATTAATTTAATTATTATTTCACGACTGTACTAGCCCGACTGTACTTCGTAATTAATTTTGACGTGAATTTGCACAGTCAGGATTGATTAATTAATTTTATCGCATTTAATTACATAAATTTAACATTGAAACGTAAATCTCGATTCATTAGCATTTACTTGCTTCAATACTGCATAATTCTTTCAAAAATAATTAATAAAAATAACCGGAGTTCATGTGCGTAAATTATATTTGAAATTTTACTACCAGCTATTTGTGAAAGGAAAACATGGCTACGAAACCCATGTACACCTGCGAATCTTTTTTCCAGTGAGTGTGAAGTTCCAATCCCGCGTGAGGGGGCTAGTCCAAGCCCTCTAAACTTATAAAGAGGCCTGTGTCGAGTGACGACCGGATAGTATAGTGGTTAAAGAATGTAGCTTGATGTCCCAGATTTGATCATCGGTCGGCACAGATTATTTTTATGAAAAATACTAATATCTGTATTTGAGTCTTGGATGTTTACGTAGATATTTATCTATATTATATAAGTACGTTTATCCGTTGGCTATTACCCATAGTGCTCGACTTGGGACTGGGTCAATAGGTTGCAACTACTGAAGCAATTTGAAGAATTTAGTCAAAAGAAAATTGACATTGAGAAATAAAATAGGCAGCTTTCTATCCAGGAATAGCAGACTTCCCACGGAGTAACAAAGTTTTGTGTAACAATTATTTAGCATACAATTAAATAGTCAGCGTTTGTGGCATACGTAATTATTGTATACGCAATTAAATTGATAGGGTAAGTTGTCACTTCGTCGATGTAGAAAGTTGCGGCCGTTAAATACTGCCGGTGGCTTTATAACTGTGCGTAAGTATAGTGTTGGGAAGACTAAGGCGGACTTACAGGAAGAGAATTAAATATATAACTCAGAGTTAACAGGTAACCCGGGGAGTAGTGGCAAAATGTATGAAACTGTTTCCCCTCCCTCCCAGTGGCACGAGTACAGGCCTCCCCTCAGAATGAGAGGGCTTGGGCCGGGATTCCCACGCGAACCCAGTGTAGTGGGAATTTCTCACATAACCTTGAATTTCTTCGTAGGTGTGTGCAGGTTTTCTTCACAGTAAAGCTCATGGAAAATTCCAAATGTAATTTAAAGAAAAACACATTATCAAAATAAGCGAGCACCGTTTATGCACTAGATTTAACACCAGACCGACAGACTAGGTACTCAAAAATATCTGATACCTACGATCTATAGTAATGGACTAAAGCAATTACTTTGCTCACTCGCGACCTTACGATAGTTACGTTTATGTAAAAAATGCGTGTTCATGCAGTTCCTTCACCTCAACACTGTACGAACACACACAAATCACAAAAACCCAACTAGGTATCACCACCACCAAACTACACTGACGCTTTTTGAACTCAACCAGAGCTCATCCTTCAGAGTAGGTACCACAACCGTACGCTATGCTACCAAACGTTAGCATAATTTTATGTGTTATGTGTGTGTGTGTGTGTGTCAATAGGTTTATGAGCGTTAAATAAATTTTGAGTACTTCTTCATTCATTAGCCATTACTGCTGGCATCTTTTCTCAAGCAATTCCGGTGCTCAAACCGAAATATTTCACGAATATTCTCATTTATTCGCATTTGCTAACACCTCTAGAAATGCAAGTAAATAGCGAATAATTGCAATAATTATAGTGAAGCTATCTGATCCAGGAAATTGATCGTGTTTATGCGCAATACCTTTGCGCAACCAGAGGACGTTGGCAAGTGTTAATGGTGAAACTTTGACAGGACTGGTTTATTTATTGTCATTTATTTGTATTGAATTTAAGGCCCTACCGAGCTTTTGGCGCATTTATTGCATTCATTAAATATCGTGCGTAATAAAAAATGGGCCAAGTGCGAAACTGACTCCGTAAACGCCCATTTCTTTAAAGTGTTAGTAGAACCTTGTTTATAAGCATCATGTACGCAGCTTGGGGTCATTTTCAATTGGTTCTTGGATCCAACTAAATTTATATTTAATTTAACGACCGCTTTAGCCTAGTTGGTAGTGACCCTGCCTACGAAGCAAGGGGTCCTGGGTTCAAATCCCAGTAAGGGCGTTTATTTGTGTGATGAGCACGAATATTTGTTCCTGAGTTATGGATGTTTTCTATGTATTTAAGTATTTATTTATCTATACAAGTATGTTTATCGTCGTCTAGTACCCATAGTACAAGCTTTGCTTAGTTTGGGACTAGGTCGATTTGTGTGAGATTGTCCCCTAATATTTATTATTATTAATTTATAGAAACACATTATTTTTCAAAACTCAAATTCATATATTTCTTAATTCGATTTTTTTTTTATTTACTATGAATAAATTTGAACTGTCTATTACGGGCTGTGCCCTATAGTGTGGTAGGCTGATATGATGATGATGATGATGATAGAAGTAAACAACGTTATTTACTCTGAAGCCACTTTCCTCATTGAACAGCTGTCATCGCTTTACCATCACCTGTGCTCCAATTACATACCTCCGCTATCTCAGTTACTGACTGTTTTTAATTATTATAGAAAATACGGCTTAGATAATTTCTATCTTCCTCAATCGCAACTGGTTTCGTTTAATAGAAACGGGTAACTGTTATGTAGTGAGTCGGCATTTGAAGCTTTAAACCGGAGACGATTAAATTAAGAGGGCCTACACAATGTCGCGTCCCTCTAGAATAAAGGCCACAACAGAATACAGGCGGTCAATAACACTGAATCAAATACGGTGTGCCGCTGCCGGAGTGTGTCACCGTATATTCGATTCAGTGTTATAGAGCGCGCTGGGCACGCTCCGTCGGCCTGCGCTCCCGGTTTGTGGTGGCCTTAAGGGTCTCCCCAAATCTATGGGCGCGGAATCGGCTTCTGCCAATCGGAAAACCTTTATGTTAATGCAATTAACACGGTTTGCGAGCGGTAATTCAATCGTTTGGGCTTCGATCAACAATACAACAATACAAGTTGTATTGTTGATCGAAGCGTTTGGGAGAGGATAGGAATGGGTTGAGCTTGGGATGAGCTTTGTTTTCCTGTTAATTCGCTTTGTAAATAAATAAATGAATAAATACATAAATAAGGCTTATCCCAATTTCAGCCCAAACCTCTCGCAAACCAGTGAGTTTTGGAGTTCCTGAATAACAGTTCATCCCTATCCTCTTACAAACGATTGAATTATCGCTCGCAAACCGTGTTGGGCCGTTCGACTGAATTTAGCCCCAGGTCGGTTCCATTCGGCCCGCGTAGCAAATGTACGGAGGCGCACTAGATAGGTGTTAAGTTAAGAGTTGAATAAGATCTATTTTTTTATGTTTTTGCTAAAACTCAGAGCTAAGACTGACAATAACTGACTTTGATTACTATAAAAGTGTAGTATTTTTGACCGATAGGTAACCGACTTATTTAATATATTGCGACATAACTATACACCGTGAAATTTTAGTGGTTGTTTTCCCGAAACGAGGTGATTTAGTATCGATTGTACAATCGATTTATAATTACTATTTAGACTAGAGTCAAAAATCCAATTGTGAAAAACGAAAGTCAAAAATGACCGCAAACCAATAGTAACGCTGCGTTGGTACCTAACCTATCGTACGATCGTACGCTACTTGTACCAACGAAGCGTTACTATTGGTTTGCGGTCATTTTCGACTTTCGTTTTTCACAATTGGATTTTTGACTCTAGTCAAAATAGTAATTATAAATCGATTGTACAATCGAAACTAAATCACCTCGTTTCGGGAAAACAACCACTAAAATTTCACAGTGTATAATAATAGTTAGGTTAGACATAATGCTGTTGCGACAATTTTTATAGATAATGATGTTTTCTGCAATGTCGTAGTACATTATTTTGTTCTATCATCAATATTATAGTTTTCGCAGCACACGCGATGTAAGGATTTTTTTAGGTATTTTTTTACACCTTGGGTTACATCATTGGAGTTTTAGTAAGGAACACCATTTTATTTTTAAATATAATATAGTCACTATAGTCAGTTTTCACTATGAGTGAGTCTCACGGTAGTTTCATGTTTAAAGTTATAATATAGTCTATGTCACCCGGAAATAATGTATCTTTCTCATGGTGAAAGAATTTTTGAAATCGGTCCAGTAGTTTCGGAGCCTATTCAATGCGAACAAAACAAAAGCATGGGCAAAGCCGCGTGCATCAGCCAGTGAATTATAAACTGTTAAAACACGAGTCCAAACTACATTCACCAAGAATAATGAATTAAATTTAGGCCAACTTTTAGGTACTTTTAATTGACACTTGACACTTTGCCTAGATTGTTCCAATTCCGCAGATAATCTTAAGTCTAGAACTTGTGTAATATCCCGTATAAGCCCTAAGTAAGTGGAGATATCTTTGGACAAACCTCTATTAGTACTATCAGCCTTCCTTATAAGTACTAAGCGGGCACTAAAATTATTGTTAGCTTTAAAGCTAGTCTTAGCACTAATTCGATTTATTATCCAGAATCTAGATCAACCGATTAATGACTAAGTTAGATTTATGGTGTTGTTAAAGTTGTTGATAATTTGTCTGGTTTAATATTACGACGAGCTTAAAGTCATGTATGAAAGTTTTATGGTTTATTAGGTTAATAGGTTTTGTTTAATAATGGTTAAGAAGCAGCAATGTAGTTGTGTCGCGATGAGACTAGGATAAGTTTGGGAAACTTAAAGTCCAGGATTCGGTCCCCGGTCGGGGCAGATAGGTATTTGTATGGAAAAAGTCCTTTAATGTGTATTTATCTACAAAAGCATGTTTACCCGTTATCTAGGTACCCGTAGTACAATCTTTCCTTACTTCATTTAATTCATTCATTCCTTGTGACACGACATTTCTTTTTTTGTATTTCAGTGTTAGATTGGGTATTCCGTTTTTTATTTAAAAAAGAAGTAAATAATTCAATATGTAAAAGAAAGAAAGAAAGAAAGAAAATACATTTATTTACAACATCACAAGACACAATATTTTACAAAACAAAAAGGCAATACTAAAGCTAAAGATAGAATGTGTCATTGCGGTTGCAAATCGGACACTGGCTCAGCATAATGCTGAGGCGTTTAAAGCACCCCAGCGCTGATTTTCAGCCAGTACCGTTGTATATGTCACGTATTTGTTAAGAATTTTCTGTCGATATTGATCACAATATCTAGATGCCTATCCTAAGCATCCTACTACACCTTTGGCCAATTAAAGAGCACCGATCCCCGTAGTTTTACGTTTCGTTTTCAAATTGTGCGACATCTCCGGTTTTGGTTTATTCTATGGAGATTGACAAATCTTCGAGGCAGCCGGTAAATTACCGCCGGAATGCGCCGTATCGGATTCCTCAACGTCAAATGCCTATTAAACGACCAGTTTTATTGATTCGGATACATAACACTTATTTGTTTTTAAACTCTACGTGGAAATGTCGATTCTTGGTTTACGGCCGTTTTTGTTGACCCCATATGTAACCTTATTTTACCGTAGAAATAGCTGTCCCGGTGATTTGGGGAAATAAACTTTACTAGATTTTGGCCGCGGATGTGTCACGTGAACTTTTAAGTCGGGCAGTTGAATAGAGATGACCACCAATCAACTGACGGAGTGTGGTTAGAATACGACCCCAAATTTATCGACCCGTAATGAACGACAATAATTGCAAGAAATACTAATTCAAACTCTCATACGCCCCCTCGAAAAACAACAGAAAGTATAGCGTAAAGATAAAAGTAGGGCAACTTCACATAACTATCCAAAGGTTGCGTTACGCTTGACTTTTACAATCTACGGCAAAATATAAATCGCCGCAAGGACTAATCTCATAATAAAGTAGCTATTAATGTCTAGAAAAATTAGCTTACACAATTATTTGTCGCTGGCTTCGCGATAGTTATTAATAAAAACTATTTTTATAATTTAAGTATCCATTGGTATCATAAAGTTTATTTACGATAATTTCGCTGTCCAATAGTTAACTTTAAGCGCATTTAATATAACCTTTTATGATTATGTGATTTCCTTTTTTCGAGGAGCCTGAGTTTATGAGATGAAAAGTACCTATATGGTATGTTTATAGTAATGTGGTTATGTCACTAGAACTACCTTATCAGCTTAATTGGCAATCAAATAACTATTACTTACTAAACCAATTGAATAAATAGCTATAAATACGCAAATGCAATCCTTTTTCTTTGTTTTTAGCACATGAGTGTAGGAAGAAATGCTTGCAAATATAGAATTTATTTCAGTAGTTAGAAAATAAAACTCAGTAATTAAAAGTACTTAATTGATCTTCTGTGCTGTGCACGTGCACCAATTTTTATTTTTAAATAGTGCTATATAAAATTTGTGTTGTAAAATATTAGGTTTAAACTAATATAATTGTATTATTCATTGTAAGTACAAAAAAATCTTTGACTAACCAAATAATACGATCATTTGATTGAATCATCGATTGTATAGGGATATAGAATTTACTTTTTATGCTCTTTAATCTAACCAATAACGCGCCGATAAAGTTAAGCTTAGGTACTTAGCCTTACGCAACTATTATTCTATTCGACTCGATATCGATATCAAACGGACAGTGATGCGGTACTATGTTATACAATGATGCGGACTCGGTGCTAGTAAAGATGCTTTTCTTATCCGAAAATATATTTTTTTTTTTATATAAAAAAAAGGGTTTTCTTTTCCGAAATTCTCAGGGAATTGGGTAAAGGGAGTGATATCGTACCGTTGTAATGTTTATGTTAACAGAAAACTAAAAATGCAACTGCGTAGTCCATTGTAAGGAAGTGCCGGTATAACTGCAGTTTTATTTTTTGGTGCTAAATTTAATGACCAGCTAACAATCATTATAGGAACAGTAAAATCAGTCATTAAATTAATTCACAGATCTAAGCGGGAAATTAGTAAGACAGTTAACTTATGTGTGCTACCTTTTCTGTCTTTGTATGTATCTAAATGTTTGTGCCTATGTTTGTGTAGTCAAAAAAAAAGCAGGATATTAAAGGAGTGAGAAAAGATTGGTTTGTCGCTTACGGGATTTTTTTCAGTTGATCAGACCAGAAGAAGAGTTTTTCACAGAACCAATGTACGAAACTGACAGACACTTAAAATTATTCTGTAAATATATGGCAACGTACCTAACACCTTCAATCACTTCGGTGTTCAGATCGCTAATGCTATTGGCAAACAAAATTTTCTGTCAATATCATAACTTAATAATTCCGAATAGTACATGCACTGCTTTCACACGCGAGTCTTGGTGTGTATTAGGGATCGGATGAACGGGGAGCCTACGAATTAGTCCGCGGGGGACTCGGCGTAGTTGCCCTTGTCTTGACGGCATAGCTACCTCACTAGTTGTTATTATCACGCTGTGGCACAAACACTCGAGCCAAAAGAAAAAGTGCGCAACTATTAGCATACAAAGTCCTCGGTCGTGACGAAAAAGCAAAAAGTAAAAAATAGCCTGTTAGATACGTACTACGTTCGGCGCCAAATGTATGCGCGATCATATCGAGGCGGCGGGGAGATTTGTTTTGTCGTGATGTTGCTTTATTGATATTTTGTTAATACTAAAACTGTGAGAAAGAAGAGTTCTGACATTTAAGTACATTGTAAAAAAATATTTGTGTTCTCTTTGCGCAGTCAGAATTTATCACCATTTTTGGTAATTTCCTAGTTATGTGACAGACGTTTATCATGCTCTCGCTGTTTAATTAGATAAAGTTAATAAAGACAGCATCAGCATCAGAAGGTAAGGTTAAAAACTTGGAAAAATCTTGTACATTAAAATGGAAGTACAAATGAAAACTAGCATTCCATAAGAACATTTTCCTAAACAATATTGACCAATTCTGCATATGTCGTAAGTCAAAGTTAGATCAAGATTTTTACGTTTCTTATTTTAAAACTTTTTTTCGTTAAACAGGATAGTGAGCAAAAATCGTTCTGTATGTAAAGTAAATGCCTATTTGTTATTAAACTTTATCTACTTAACGACAAAATCGGTTAAAACGTTATTTTTGCGTGATTATTTCTCAACAACATTCACCTTTAGGGAAACATTTATGAAGTAAACTTAAGATTTTAATACCAAATATGGAATGTAAGCTCAAAATGATATTTTGCATTAAACTGAAGATCATTGAATACATTGAAATAGCGATATCAATTTTAGATAAATAATTTGCTAATACAAAGTTCAAATATTACATTTACAATATCGAAATGTCGTGCTTAATGTATTTTCATTTAAAATTATTGACTGCGTTAGGAACTACGGAAAACTTAAGCTATTGTTGACTATGGTAAGTATATACCACTAAGCATTTTAAAACCGTTTTTAAGCTGTTTTGATAAGGTGACATATTAATGTTCATTGTTTTACATTGTATTATTAATTTATATCTATACTTTAAGAATTCACTTATCACTATCATTTTTTTGGAATAAAACTACCCTATGTCCTCCTGAACATGGATAATATAACTTTAACTATAGACGCATATAAATAACACCTCCAATAAATTTTATTTTATTTATTAATAAACTTTAAAAAAATTGCAAAACAACATTTTTGCAAAAAAAAACATAAAGATAGGTAAGTATTGATTATTTTTCTGATTTTTATGAATTATAGATAATTTTTAATTAAAAAATAAAGGTTTAAGCATGATTGGCGTACAATGAAAAACTATTTACAACAAATCAACTAATATGTACAAAATGTCCTTCTAAACTGCTCTAACAGCGAAATAATGGGTCACTTTATATGTCTTGTATGAAAAGTGACCTATTATTTTTGCCCGCCCATTTAAAATGACTACTTCTTTCCTTGTAGGATTATTCATCATTCATCATCATCATTTCAGCCGAAAGACGTCCACTGCTGCTGAACATAGGCCTCCCCAAGGCTCGCCAAACAGATTGTTCCCGTGCCATCCGCATCCAACGCGATCCCGTAATCTTAACCAGGTCGTCGCTACATGCATCTTGTTGGAGGCCTAACTAAACTGCGTCTTTCGGTCCGTGGACACCTTTTTGCCCCATTGATCAGTTAGTTCTACGAGCGATGCGCCCTGCCCACTGCCACTTGAATCTGACGATTATTCGAGCTATGTTGGTGACTTTAGTTCTTGCGCGGATTTCATCATTTCTCATGCGATCCCGCAGAGAAACTCTAAGCATAGTAGGTGAAGAGAAACTCCGAGTAGGATTGTTATAAGTAATTAGAATATTCTTGTTAGGAAGATGATCATTACTTATTACTTAACCCTTTTCCAGGCATGCATAGCGCATATAGCGACCACATAAATCTACACAAAGATTCAACCTTACTCCCTTTACAATATGGTAGAAAATCTATCGAAGTTGTTTAAAATATGCTTTGCTTTTAAATTAATCCAGGATTTGTAAAAAAAAAATTTTTTTTGTAAAAAATTGGCTTACATAAAACCATGATTCGTTTTGCGGTAGTATATCTAATTTGTCGGGGACCGGAAAAGGGTTAATTTGAAGACACAAGCCAAGACTCAATGACAAAGTGTAATTTGCGAGCAAGCTCGTTAACGAAAATTAATTACGTTGTTCCCATAACAAAGATCAATTTCCGCAAAGTGTTAAAAAATATTGTCGATCAAGTAACTCGTTTAATTTCGAGTTAATATTTAAATACATAGCGAGACCCCGGCGAAATTACGGATGGACTCGCCCAAGCAAAATTACACTTTAAGATCATGTTAGCAGAGTTTTTACTGCCAAAACGAATGAATAGTACTAAAGTATTGTTTTATAGACTTTATGTTGTAGGGAATAAAGTTGGAAAGGAGTAAGGGCTAAGGAAGTGTTCTTACTTTGATTATTTTAGTTTGTTCCGAGGAAGCTGCAATTTACTGGACATGATATGTGTTGTATCTGGCTTCCATAGAAGTAAAAAAAAATTAAGTCATCAGTTAGTAAATTTCAAAAGTGGCAACCGCGTACTAGGATGTGCATTGTTGGTAGTTTTCCTTCAAGGACGAAAGATCAAGTAAAAATCGCGAGCCAGGGGCTCCCAAGCTAGGGGAAGGCCTACGCTCTGTGGACGTGTTTATATCATGACGATGATGATGATGGTGATGATTTAGTTATTAAAAAGAAAATGTCGTCTTACTCATTTCATTTATTCGCAATAATTGTTTTATTTGTCATCAAGCCTATTTCAAAATTAAAACATACCTAATCAAATTACCTTACTTTTTCTTGAGTCATCAAATGGTACTTAT
This sequence comes from Archips crataeganus, assembly GCA_947859365.1. NCBI lineage: Eukaryota > Metazoa > Arthropoda > Insecta > Lepidoptera > Tortricidae > Archips > Archips crataeganus. Next base: position 3,426,545 of record OX402053.1, on the reverse strand, counting down.
ATTGCAAGTACATTCAGGAAAATAGTAAGGTGAATTTTGTAAATAATTAACTAAATAAAAAGAAATAAAGCAAAATTCCGTTACGAATAAGACAGTTAAGTGATTCTTTATACTGTTGGCAATCTTTTACACTGCCACGCTTCACTGAGTTTTTTTCCTTTTCTAAAGTCTTGAATAATTGATAAAACGTATTTGCAACTAGGTCGTTTGTATGACCTACCGGCTTCACTGGAAACTTAATACAAACCGGTGCGCGCGCACTTGCGTTTAATTAAAAAACGGTATTCGAAATTCAAAAACGGCATAACATTCACACAGTCAAACTTTCTTCTAATTGTTTCTTCAATTTATTAAGTGTGTTTGTTCGACGTCGATAAATTGCTTCAAGAAAGTATTGTTCTGTTCATGTTCTTGTTCTGATTATTAAACCTACAAAAATATAATGTATCAAGCTTAAGCTCAAAGTTCAAGTTTTTTTTTAAAGAAAATAACGTTGTTACTTTTGATCGTTCAATGTGTTAAGACTTAGACAGGCGTTAGTATTTTACTAAAACATTTTTATAAAATATTTTCAGTGTTTCAAGAAGAATATTTTTTTAACTACATAGTTATCCTTTACTTAATAATCATTAACTTTTTTTAAATTATTATGGGTTTAGTAGTATAATTGATACTCGTTTCATTACTTACTTATACGTTCATTTATTAATTTTAAAGTTATATTGAGCGCCTCAACGGTATTACACATAATATACGTCCGGGTCATCAAAATGTAGATTACATATTTATCGCAGCATAAAATAGGACGTGCTCACTAAAATTTTCACTAAAAATCGTTAAAAAATAAAAATTAATCAGATAAAATGTTTCATTTTTGAAAATACTACTAAACGGCATCCTCCCGTTGACGTGCCGTATTAAAATGTAAAAATGGCCAGACAGCCAGTTACCTCCTGACATGCAATTTTCGGACGGTCATTTATCAATTTGGCTGCACCGCTTGGAGATTTATCGATATCGATAAGCGGGCAAGTAGGGTAGATGACACCAAAAGAAATAACTCTAAACAATGACTGTAGTAAATAAATACTTAATTTAACACTGAGAACAAGATTAATTTTAAATAACCGCAAAACAAGGTTTTGTAGTTGCTTTAAAGCAAATAATTTGATTTATTGAATCAGGCGTTACTTAGCGGAGATCCGTATTAATGAACTGAAATAATGCACTTTAGCTTTTTGAGTGAGCAAAGTAATTGGTTCAGTTCATTGACAAATAATTGGTTAGTCGATTGAGTTGTCAAAGGGTAGTGTCGTCATAACTATCAATTCCAAAATTATTAACAATTTACAAAATTATGTTGAGCGGGGCCCAATTATTTATACTATTCGATGTTTTTCATCCGTATCTTTTCCTACTAAATGTATTTTTTTGTGTATTCAATATGTAAATAAATGCCTCTCTTTCTCTTTCTTTCTCTTTCTCTTTCTTTCTCTTTCTCTTTCTTTCTCTTTCTCTTTCTCTCTCTCTCAAAACCTATGAAAGAATCATTTTTGACAGTTCATAAAAAAGCGTCAGTTAATTGGTGGAGTCGTCATTCCTGGTAAATATTTAATAGTTTGAAGAGTACCCTGGTAAACAGACAAAAGTGTTAATGGCAAAAGGTACTTCAAAAATGTATTAATAATGTCCAATTTAGTTAAACAACAGTGTGGTCGCTTACAATGGGGCTCAAAGGGAGCTCAAAGTCACTCAAAGATAGATGGAGCGAACTATTTGAAGAACACGATTAGTTCAAAAGAGATGAAGGCTTATTTTAATTAAAGCAGTGCAGTGACTATCGATATCGACAGTCTGCTTAAAAAAAAACAAATCTATTGAACAGAGTCAAAATATTACTTTTACTAAAATAGTGCTGTGATCACTATATCGATATCGATAGTTGGTAAACGCTGTCCGTCAAAACTCGGCTGGGTGGGATCAAAATAATTAATCTTTTAGTTACAAGATTTTGACCCTTCTCGTGCGTTGCCAAGTTAATCAATTTGCCCGTACTGGCTTGTTAAAAAAATAAAAATAAAGTAAAGGGTTAAGTTCTGTTTGCGTTCAACGAGGATGTAGTTGTTAAAAAAAAGAGTTTTCTTACGATTGGTTAGAATTATGTTATTTTTTGCTCTACAATACAACACAATAAAATTACTTTCTATGGAAAGCCGATATGATACGGACACATAACATACATAGTATATAATAGAAAAATGAATGGCACTAAATCTCAGAAAATGACTACAACTCCGCAGCTGCAGAAGAAATCGACACTTGTTTGATTTTTGATAAAATCGTCGCAAGAATGTTAAAATTACAATCTAATATAAAAATAACAAATAATTATAACAGCCAAGTGGCCTAGTGGTTTGATCTATGGCCTCTCAAGCAGAGGGTCGTGGGTTCAAATCCCGGCTTGCGCCTCTTGAATTTTGCGGAATTTATGTTCGAAATTACATTTGTAATTAACCATGAGCTTTACGGAGAAGGAAAACATCGTGAGGAAACCTGCATACACCTGCAAAGAAATTCAATGGTGCGTGTGAAGTTCCTTATCCGCAGTGGGCCCGCGTGGGAACTACGGCCAAATATTTCAAAACAAGTGCAAATAAAACTTTAAGAATAATAAAATAAACGTCACATTTTTCTTTGTGGCAATTCAATACCTAGTCAATTTATACTACTTGATGTTTTTTATTTTTATTTGTTCCTTCCAAATGGTTTTTTTCTTGTGTATCGAATATGTGTATTTTTTTATTTTCTCTCTGTCTCTCGATAATTTTATTTTTTCATTCCACGTATAAATAGTAACCCTCTAGCTGGAACACTATTATCCGTCTATTCCGTCGTAGTCGTAAATCAATATAATTTGTTAAACATTGATCGAATTAATTGCTTATCATAGCTCGAACGTATTTGCATAGCAGAGCTGTCAATTTAACTATAGTTTATTGAGCTGAAGTTAGAATGTTTGCAGACCCAATTAATCTGGCACTATTCATATCCATACTGTATTATAGCTGTTGCCCGCGACTCCTTCTGCGAAGAATAGGTGTATAAAAAATAGCCTACGTCCTTTTCTCAGACCTACCGAATATAGAGGAAAAAAAATCATAAAAATCGGTCGAGCCGTTTCGCGAGGAGTTCGATAACAAACACCGTGACACGAGATTTTTATATGTTAGAAAACTATATGTTGCCCGCGACTCCATCTGCGACGAAAAGGGATATGTATACTAATAAAATAGCCTACGTCCTATTCTCAGACCTACCATGTATAGATTTTTTTTTTTAAAACTGTCAAGCCGTTATGGAGGAGTTTGATAACAAACACCGTGACACGAGATTTTTATGTATTAGGAGATAATACTATGTATTATAAAATCGGATTGACTTGAAAGTTCGTATGGATATCTACTGTGGGAAAACAAATCTGACACAATAAGAAAAAAATCTTGTATTATAAACGAAATTATGTATTTGGGTCAATCAACTTTTTTTTGTAAACGATTTTCTGCTACTTTCTATGAAAACCGAAATAATTAAAAAACTGATTATTTTTCCTTATTTAAAGTATACTTTTCAAAACCCTAGATTTTTGTAGTCAATAATGGTGTAATTGCCATATTTATTTTATTTTGTTTAGCTTCTATTTCGTGGGTGACCCAGGAGACAATGTTGTCCCCGAAATTTGTATGAAAATAGTGGTATGTCCCCTGGGTGACCGGATTTTTTCATAGAAATACTTATTTTTTTTGGCTTTCACATACGCACTATGATAAACAGTTTATCTAATTACTGCAAAATCATGGTTTCACTAACCAGAGATTACAGAGTTACTTGTAAAGGAGTAAATAGAAATTTACAAAAAAAAGTTGATTGGCCCATTTCCTTAAAACTTTAACATGGCGATTATTTCTAAAATCAAAGAAACGTATAACAATGTGAAAATTCTCATCTCAATTACTGACCCTTGAATTTCGCACTTTTTGGCATCATCATCATCATGGGATATAATTTTTTACGTCATTACGAAAACAATTTCCTATCTCGATGATTATGGATCATTTTTGGGTGGTATGGAAGCTTTCTTTAATGTATTATAAATTGTTACAGTTAAGTTAAAAGATGGATATTTATGGATAGTTTATTCAAAGTCGTAATTATTGATTTCACATATTAAACAATGTTACTTTTTTGTTTAGCTGATAAAATACCCAATTAACAACCTAATAATTAGGAGATTTTTAGGAGAACCAACATAGCTTGAAGAGTCAGCAGAATTCTTATCAAAGGGACGCATGAATTTTTTTAATTTTTTTTTTAAATTCTATAATTGTATGTTTTTTTTTTTGTTTGTAATTTTTTCCTACATTTTCATTTGAAAAGATGACTTTCTGCCAAGTTTCTTGCGGTGCATTCTTCTTGGCAATGATGGTCTTTCGAAAGCGCTGGTTGTTTTAAAAAAGTGACATTTAGAGATCCCATTGCGGCCTACTTGCAGAATAAACGTTTTGATTTTATGATTTTGAGATTTAAGTGACAATGGGCACACATTGCTTGTTGAACCGAAGGCCGATGGGGACAGTAAAGGTCTAGAGTGGCGACCCTAAACTGGAAGACGAGGTATGGGTAGACCCCAAACATGATGGACTAACGATCTGTTGAAGACCACAGTGACCATTTCGATGCCGGCAACGCAGAATCAATCGTTGTGAAACTCTTTAGGTGACCAACCTTTGTGAAACCAGCAATGGACGAATTTTTGCAGAAATATGATGATGAATAAATTAGAAACAAAGAAGAAAAGACAATACATTTATTTACAACATCACAAGACACATACTTATCATCAATAATTTTACAAAACAAAAGACAACATGAAAGCTAAAGATAGAATGTGTCATTGCGGTTGCAAATCGGGCACTGGCTCAGCATAAACTACATCATTCTTGGTAGTTTATTTGTGTTTTTTACAAGGTTTATAGGCAAGGTTGGCGCCTCCTATTAAGCAAAAGTATGCTTATATCAGGAGACACCGCTCCTCCATAAAAATAAATGGTAGTAATTCTTGGTCAAAACAAACATCAATTGAGTTTTTTTGTTTCCAAATCTTAAGATTTGTTTGATAATTTCTAGATCATTGAAACGACCGCTTTAGCCTAGTTGGTAGTGACCCTACCTACGAAGCAAGAGGTCCTGGGTTCGAATCCCGGTTAGGGCATTTATTTGTGTGATGAGCACGAATATTTGTTCCTGAGTTATGGATGTTTTCTATGTATTTAAGTATTTATTTATGTATATAAGTATGTTTATCGTCGTCTAGTACCCATAGTACAAGCTTTGCTTAGTTTGGGACTAGGTCGATTTGTGTAAGATTGTCCCCTAATATTTATTTATTTATTTATTTATTCATGAAAACATAAGATTTAGTTTTAGAGACACCCGCTTGCTTTTCTCGTCATATTTTTTGTCATGATAACAAAAGGTGGCTCTAGCGTTCCTTGTACTGTTACACCCAGTTGTATAGTATAAATCTTCCCAGGTGAATTTTTCGCTTCGAGCCATTACATTAAATTTGGACCTTAATACTATGACGATACCGTTTGTTTTGAAAGATAAGGGCGCGAAGCGAAAAATTCACCTGGGAAGATTTATACTATACTTTCTGCTCGACTTCGTCATGCTCACATCTAAATAGTTTGATAAAAATCGCTACACGAACTAACTTTACAGTTACCTTTACAATGATAAAATTCTTTCTCAGAAACATGTATGTGAACTGTTGGATCTTGTTTATAAACCAAACTTTTGTTTTGCTTGGATTCTAAGGCAGATTGACTGAAAGATAAAATACAGTCTAAACTACTAGAATTAGACTTGAAATTGTGTGTACTTAGTAGTATTGCTTTCCACCAGGCGACGCTGCTCGTTTGCCCCCTATCATATAGGTATTAGAAAAATAGTAAAAATATTCAAAGAAAAAATTTTTCGAAACGCACAAACGGGCAAATCCGCGTAGTAAAACAAATTGTTTATTTATTTTGTCATTAGTCTCTAAGTTTTTCTTTACTGCTCAATTTGCCTCTTAACTCAATTGTTAGAAGGAGTCACACTAAAAAAATTACGCGGTGCCATAAAAACACAAGAACAAAACTTGAATCAAATTACTATTAAATACGAATTACCAAGGCTAAATTCATTTTGAATTATGCTTTACCTAGTCATTTAGTGTCATTATCTCAGGCAAAGACTGTCATGTTTATTTTTTGTCATACGCGGCGATTTTAATCCGGGCATTTTGACAAAAAGTTGGCGTTATATTTTTGTGTTCTGAATTTAAATACGGCCGTCCGACGCGTCATTTGATTTTGATAAAAGCGTTCTTCTTAATAAATGTTACTAGCCAGTCACACATTCATATTGACTTTAACAAAGTTAGAACTATTTATTGCTTTATAGGAAAACGAACTTTAGTTTAAATGCAACAAGATACTCGGGTCAGGAATAAGATTCATGGTTTTCCGTAGAAGTCACTTTTAATCGTTTATAACTGGCCAGTGGAGCTGACATTTTGCTTTTACTTGTACGCGATTGGCTGTCAATGTACGCGCCAAAACTCGGATTTCAAAATATCAATTGAAATTATCATGTTCCATTTGTGAATGCTTTCTCAACGGCGAAAGGTCAGTATGTACAGATAAGGATCGGTGCGCTGAAGAAAGGTAGTCCATTGAGGTCACTCTATGGAGAGGGAGGTACCGACGGATGAACGAACGGACCTTATGATATTAGATGTCTGTACAATCACTAACGAAAGGAGCAATATCCTCCTTTCATCCACTCAAGGGTTGACTGGTAGAGATCCCTTAAAGGGATAAGTTCGCCTCTGTACATACATTTCAACGGTTGTCAATAATGTATTTCTTTTTTTCCTTATTTTTGTACAATAAAGAGTTTACATACATACATACATACATATCCGAAAGGATTTAAAACTGCAGAAATGGTATAATCGTCTTGGACTATATACCTACATCCCAATGCTCAGCTGAGCACAAGCCTCCTCTCAAATAAAAGGGCTTGGGTCGTAGTTCCAACTGGCTCAGTGCGGATTAAGAACTTCACACACACCATTGAATAGCTTCGCAGGGTTGTACAGGTTTCGTCACGATTATTACCTTCACCGAGATGCTTGTGGTAGAAATGGTATAATTTTTGCAAAACATCGTAGTTACTCTCTAGATATTGAATAGCACAATTAAATAAAAACATACAAAACAAAACAGAAAATCGCGAGTTGAGAAGTAGATGACCAAGGAAAAATATTATATTTCTTTCAAGCAAATAATATCAAATGTAATTTCGCATGAAAATTTCGAAAAACTCAGTTGCAATGCCGGGCTTGAACCCACGACCCTTTGCTAGAGAGGCCATGAACGCTACCACGCCTTTTTTATTTACTTTCATTCACAGAATTTAACATTTCAACGATGATTATGAATGACTAAGTACCCGTTTACAATTAAATAATAGTATCGGTATGCAGTTCATTCGTTCAAACGTGGTACGGTCACGTCCTTAAAGTGACCCATTTCGAAAAATATCCTTTGAATTCCTATGCAATATGACAGGACTGTCAACCTTAAGTGGGTCCCAAATTAAAGCTCGTGACTGTACGTACCGCGGAACTAGTGATGGGGATGAAGTAATGAAACATCGATACGCCCCTCATTGTTCGATTCATCGGCGTATTCAATAGGCCGTTTTGTTTATTTAATATGCACATTTACTTATATGATTTTAATAAAGAGCTAAGTAGAGTGATAGTGTTTGAAAGGGACTGTTACTTAAAGCTTCATGGTGTGACGGTAATTTCAGTCACTTTATTTTAAGTAGGTACCGTAAACTTATTGTAGGTTCGTACTGAAGAACTTATTTGGTTGGGTTAGAATAGAATATCAATCTTAAAAGTTTGCTGTTTATTTTCGATGTTATATCCTAACCTAACCAAATAGGTTCTATGCGATGTCATTTTCCGCCTCTGATTCTGAGAGAAGGCCTTTGCTCTGCAGTGGGACTATATATAGGCTAGGATGTTGTATGATGTGGTTTTAATAGATTCAGAGAAGTTTACGGTTTCAGAAAAAAAAACGATGTTATTGTGTTTCGATATTAATAACTTTCGATACTCAGAAACATACCTATTGGGGTACTTTATGCCGATGAAAGTAATTTTGGACTATTATTTCTGTAGTAAAAAAGTCGGGATTACGAGGCTATATCTGGTCCAACATACGTTCATGACCCCAGATACAGGGGCCCTTGTTTGGCCACAGTTACTACTGTTTAGTAGGACGACAAGGTCAAGTAAGTTCAAGAACTGTTTAGCATAACCATATCACTGCTTGTTACTTTGTTAGCAGCAGCCTTCGTGAGTTCTCTGAAGTGATAACTTATCCCACTAAGACATTTGCCTTGTTTTTAAAAGAGTGGAAATCTAACATTTAACCTCGCTCGTCTGCAAATTAACGCTTGAATCATCATTCGAGCATTTCTCAAAAAAATGTTACCTACTCGTATTTTTTTTATATTCCCAACAATTTTATGTTATTCCTACTCACAAGCTCTTTCCATTTCTGTAGGAAAGAAAAAATTACCAGAAAATGTCATACATTTTTATGTTCTTCCATTTCGTTACGCCATATAAAAGTGTATAGAATAGTAACAAAATAGGGAAATTTTTTTGTCATATAAGATTGAAAGAGCTCGTGATTCTGAGTAGGAATAACATACAATAATTATTAGAATGTAAAAAAAACACAGAGGTGGCATTATTTTTGAGAAATGCTCATTCACCATTTGGGCCTATTTTGAGGCCGGGGCCGCACTGGTAAGGCGACCGGCGACGCGACGCGACGGCGACTAAATCAAACATAGTTGATTTAGTCGCCGTCGCCGCTGCGGCCGCTGCGGCCGCTCACGTAACTCGAACTATGTTTGAATTAGTCGCCGCCGCGTCGCGCCGCCGGTCGCCTTACCAGTGCGGCCCCGGCCTAAGTCCCAGTGCAGGGCATAGAAACACAAGATTTTTTTTTCCTGAAACACAGGAAATTTTTATCCTAGTTCAGGTATACGTAACATGTTCCCTTTTTAAATATGTTTAGTCTATAAGTTGTTATGTTTTGTAACTTTTAGTATGATAAATAAAGATTTATTATTATTATTATTATTATTATAGACCTCATATCAGAGAGCGAGAGGGCTTGGGTTATAATTCCATGCGGCCCTAGATCAAATTGGGAACTTCACACTCACACACACCATTGGATTTCTTCGCAGGTTCCTTACAATGTTTTAATGATGAAACCGGCCAAGAGCGTGTCGGACATGCTCAAGATAGGGTTCCGTAGCCATTACGAAAAAATCAAGTAATATTTTTCAAAGGATTTCGTGTATGTGTACGGTATCTTCCAAGTTTAGGTATGTTTTATACCTTAGGCTACTATTTGCTCTTAAACTACAACTAATTCCCCAGCAATTTTAGCCGCTATAATTTTCCTTGTAAATATAATATATGTATTACCATTCTGAATTTTTTCAAATTTTTCCACCCAACAGTTTAGATTTTAGAGGGGGGGGGGGGGACGGTCGATTTTAATGAAAATTTTCACTTTAAAGTTGAATATTTCGCAAACAGATTACTGAATAGAAAAATCATGTTAGCAAACCCCCAATGGTTTTAAAAGACCTATCCAACGATACCCTACACTATATGGTTCACGAGAAAAAAAAATCACCCCACCTTACCTTACGTCTATGGGACATACCCTAAGAAAATTTATTTTAGTTTTTTTTATTTAATAATCACTTTGTCGGCGTAATTGATATATATGTTCATGCCAAATTACAGCTTTCTAGTACTAACAGTCTCTGAGCTTAGCCGTGGACGGATAGACAGACAGACAGACAGACAGACAGACAGACGGACAGACATGGCGAAACTATAAGGGTTCCTAGTTGACTACGGAACCCTAAAAATGAGTCGACTTCATTTTGTAACGGCTGACTATTCCAGTTACTTAAATGATGTACATCTTCCTTATTCCTATGAAAATCTTAACATGAAGAAAATCCTGGCTAACAACGCCCAGCCCAATCTCTCAATCCTAGAAACGAAATTTTTCACATACATAGATGTCCATGGCTTTGTATTTTAGACAGTACCTAATTCCCTATGTTCTACAAGGAAGGAAAAGCCGTGAAGAAAACTAGTAATAAAGTGACTGTTCGTGGTTTTGCAGTCTACAAAAAAAAAACAATTCTCACAAGTTAAGTATGAAGTATCTTTTTCTATTTATTTTTTTATTTTCTTCAACTTCATTTTTTTATATTACTTTTACGGTCATCCCGTGAAAGGAGTGTTGAAGTCTCTCGGTAGAGGGCATAACATAGATGCGCTTTATCACTGCCTAAATGTGATTATAACAGACTGAAGTGTACGATGTATGGGAAAGATTCGTCGCTAACTTCTAGACCAGTGATGGTGTAGGGGTAAGCACGCAGCACGGAACGCTGAGGACCTGGGTTCGATTCCCAGCATTGGTCTTTTTTCTGGGGTTTTTTCTGTGCATCTATATTTCAGTTTGTATTTAGTTTGAAATATAAACAATTCTCAACTAAATAATTAGTGGTTACGGTAAACTTTGTCCCAAAAGGTCAAAAGTTGTTTTTTTATGAAAAAACGTGACATTTATCGATACATAATGACATCACTATTCGGCCACCCCGCCGTGTCGATCACAAGCCAACAAATTGTGTATGACTCGACAATTTATGATTTCAATAAACACTTTCTTATCACGCAGAAATCAACTTTAACTAGCCTACTTAAAACAGTTCGCTATGGCACAGCTGAGTAGGTTTTAAAGCAAATGACAAAAGAATTTTGAATAGTCATAATCAATCTTACTACACCGGCTTTAAGGGTGAAAGGAAGTGTAAGTGTAAGATGGTCGTTTACAGTAAGTCGGCTTATTGAAACTGCTGATGGGCCGATTTCGTATGCGCGAATGGTTTAAGAATGTGTGGGAAAAGGAAGCAAATGGTGAAAAAGTCATTGCAGCTTAGTGCTTTTTACCTATAGCTTCTCAAGGAGAAGGTTGTGGGTTTGAGCTTGGCGTCGCACCTCTCAGTTTTTTGGAATTTATGCACAAACATGTGCAAAAACATCACTTTTCGAGTTTATCCAGGACTCGAGAATAAATTCGTATTTTTCACACAAATATCTGTCTTCCCCGACCGGGAATCGAACCCGGACCTCAAGATTCGTAGTCAGGTTCTCTAACCACTTGGCCATTTGGTCATCAATTTTTAAACGGCTTTTCTCCATTATATTTTCAAAAAATGACACATCTTACTAACATTTAGTTATTTAGTAGTGGTAGAGCCATGTTGTAGCTAGCCGCTGCATCACGATTGGGCCGGCTCGTCCGGGGCAGTACCACCCTCTCACAGAACACCGGCGTAAAGCAGCAGTAATCCTGCTTGCGTTTCGTACGGTCAGTGAGAGTGCCGGGCGCCCAATACCTCACCCCTTACCTCTCCCCCTTCCCCTATTCCCTCTCCTTTAGGGCCGACAACGCACTGGCATCGCGTAAAGCGCTGCGGGTGTATATGGACAGTGGTGATCATTTAACATCAGGTGACCCACTAGTTCGTTTGTCTGGCCGTCCTAAAATAAAAAAAAAAACAAAAAAAAAAAAAACATTATAAATACGAAAGCTTATAAGCTAGATTAACTTAGAGGATACTTTTAATCCCGGAAAATTACATAGTTCCCGCGGTATAGCGATAAACAAAAATTTCGCAGACAGATTCGTGGACAACCGAATAGTATACAATATTTTCAATTCGTTAAAAGAAATTCCCTAAACTTCGTACTTATATTTAGCACTGGAACTAAAACTCAATTTTAACTGTTTAAACGAACGAGTTTCCAATTCCAAAACCGCATTCTTTTAAAACAACGATTGACTCGTGGCGTAGTGTTGTGCTTATATTATATCGATAACTCGCTTTTAAATTCGAGTGCACTGCCCTAACCGAGTCCCTTAGTTTAAACAAATGCGCACAAAACGCACTAAATACTATTAATTTACGGTTCAATTTCACCTGATCAAAGCGCATTGTTCGAGAAAACTATAACGGTGCTAGACGTCAATCTTACATCAAGCAAATAAGCTTTGTTGTTCGATTTGCTGTCGATTTAAACTGTAGTCTTATTTTAATGGAGTAGAGTTTAGATTATTTAGAGGTGGAAATTCAGGTGTATTGTGATTTGTGTGCCAAGTGTCTGATAGTTTGACGTATAGAAGTCTATGGGTGAACTTTGATTTGTTTCTGTTTTATGGACAAAGTTACATGCCGTTGGTTTTCAAAGGTTGCCAACTTGCATTTATTGCCAGAAAGGGGTGGATACAGTCCTTAGTCCTACTTATTTTATCATAAAAAAAAGCACCTATATAAGCGGAATCAAAATTTATAATTATTTACCGGAATGCATCAAGTCTTTGGAAGGTCCACAATTTAAGAGAAAGTTGAAGGAGTGGCTGCTATGTAAATGTTTTTATAATTTAAGTGAATATTTTAATGCGCATGAGTAATTGTATTTTAATAAAAACTAAATATTGTACGCCCGCAATGGGTAAGCTGTTGGAACTATTATTTTATGTAACAACAATTGTACACAGTTTTCTGACAATAAATATATTATTATTATTATTATTAAAATGCTATGCGAAAGAATGCAAAGCTGGTAGCCTAGTAGTTTGACCTACGGCTCTCTCGAGGGTCGTGGGTTCGAGTCCAGGCTCGCACGTCTTGAGTTTATGGGATTTACGTGCGAAATCACATTTGAAAATTTTCATGAGAAACGGTACGTTAGAATCTTCTCAGCCTATATACGTCCCATGCGAGCCCAATGCGGGTTGGGAACTCCACACACACCACAGAATTTCTTCGTTGTTTTCTTCCACCGCAAATCTTAGTGTATAACAAATATTATTTATTTTATTAGCAGTACGGCTGCTCACCGAATCTTAAGATTATTTAAAAGCGAAAAAGTTTTTCGGGTGCGCCGGTGGGATTCGAACCCACGTCTCCTGGGTATGCGCCCCAACGGGTGTTCTACCAATTGAACCACGTCGCATCCAACCGACTCTCCAGAAATTATTAATCGCTTACAAACGCCAACAGTGTTTTTTCGCTTTTAAATAATCTTAGATTACAAATGTAATTTAGCACATAAATTTCGAAAAAATCAAGCGGTGCTATGGAATACGGTGAAGGTGTATTGTTAGAAATTGAAGTTCCCAATCCGCACTGGGCCTAAGTGGGAACTATGGCTCAAATAATTCTGAGAGAAGGCCTGAGCAGTGCGAAGTGTTTGGGCTGAAGTGATGATGATTGATAATAGTATTTTATGCAACGATTGTATAAGTTTAGTGAGGTCTTAAAAGGCGAGTGACGTGAGTTGCGATACGAACGAAGTGAATATCGCAATGTAAGACGGCACGAGCCGTTTAGACCAAATTATACACCGTTGCATACAATATTTTTTCTACTTCATCCACTTAACTAACCTCGACTTAGCTCAACTAACCTCGAGTTAAGTCAGCTTCAGGTCTAAACTCAGCTTTAGTGTTAAGAGTAACCTACATTTAAGAATCTGTGGCAGCTAGATGTATCGTAATATCGACGTTACGACACAAGTACTGTTATGAGGAATAGAGTAGTATAGACTTTTCTGCAGTCATATTATCTATGTTCTTATTTATTTTGTTCGCGACCATGTAAAAAGCGGATAAAAGTACAGAAGTAGGAAAAGATTTCAATGTGAACACGTTAGAGACTTGTTCTGATGTAGATCTATGCTAAGGTCCAGATGAAGAAGAGTGTCATTCCATTTAGTAGGTTGATGGCATCGTCAGTACAGCCTTTAAATTAACTAATTACTTCAATAATTACAGTATGGACTAAGACTAAGTCTTCAGTAGTTTCATTAGAGTTTAATGAACACTTAAAGCTTAAGGACTTTAGTTTGAATCGTCGAGAGCTTTTACTATATGCGAAACTTGTACTTTATATACTGAAGTTACGACTGGCATCATTAGAAATGCTTTGATTACTAATGACATGGTAAAATCTTTACCTAAGTATATTCAAGTCTACTCTCAAGCAGAAGGTCGTGGGTTCAAATCCCGGCTCCTCCGAGTTTTAATAAATTTATGTGCAAAATTAAATTTGAAATTTACCATGAGCTTTACGGTGAAGGAAAACATCGTGAGGAAACATCTGCGCCAGGCCGTGTGGGAACTACGGATCAACCCCTCTCATTCTGAGAGGAGGCCTGTGCCCTGCAATAGGACGTATATAGGCTGGGATGATGAAGTCTACTTATTAACTTTTGCTGCGGACTTTACGCCAAGTTTCGTCTAAATCCATTCAGCCATTGGGTGATTGATTAACTAACAAACATCTTCTACGAAGCAAGAGGTCCTGGGTTCGAATCCCGGTAAGGGCATTTATTTGTGTGATGAGCACGAATATTTGTTCCTGAGTTATGGATGTTTTCTGTGTATTTAAGTATTTATTTATCTATATAAGTATGTTTATCGTCGTCTAGTACCCATAGTACAAGCTTTGCTTAGTTTGGGACTAGGTCGATTTGTGTAAGATTGTCCCCTAATATTTATTTATTTATTTATTATTCTATAACTTTCTCATTTTCAGTATGTTTAATTTATCTTTAGTAAGTTACTCCTCAGAAGGAATTCAAGAAGGTTTTTCAGGAAGGAAGGAAGGAATTCTGCTGCTTTTTTTTTCTGAATCGTCTCAGTAGAAACTCCTCCCGTTTGGAAGTCGGTTACAATGTCTTGTACTTATCCGATACGCTCATCATCATCATCATCATACCAGCCTATCAGAATGAGAGGGCTTGGGCCGTAGTTCCCACGCGGCCCCGGTACGGATCGGGAACTTCACACACACCATTGAATTTCTTCTCAGATGTATGCAGGTTTCCTCACGATGTGTCTTTCGCCGTAAAGCTCATGGTAAATTACAAATGCAATTTCGCACATAAATTCCGAAAAACCCAGAGGTGCGAGCCCGGGCTCGAACCCACGACCCTATGTTCTCCGATACGCTCAATTTTACACAGTAAAAAATTATCACTGTCAAGTATCAACAGACGTGTCATGAGACACGATTGCAAAATGTCTGATGCCTGTATTGTCCAATGATTGTGATTTGTCATCATTATGATTGCTGGTTTTCCGTTACCCGACACTGCGCAGTGATTTCCAGTAAACATAGTTTTAAGCTAACGATGATCAATTTTGTAAAATAAACAAACAGGGTGAGATTTAGTTTTTTCTTTTTTTTATGTTAATGAGGCTAGAGAAACGAACTAGTGGGTTAGGTACCTGATGTTAAATGATCACCACTGTTCATAGACACCCGCAGCGCTTTACACGATGCCAGTGCGTTGTCGGCCCTGGGAAAAGGAGAGGGAATAGGGGAGGGGGAGAGGTATTGGGCCCCCGGCGCTCTCACTGACCGTACGAAACGCAGCAGGAGTGCTGCTGCTTCACGCCGGTGTTCTGTGAGAGGGTGGTGCTGCCCCGGACGAGCCGGCCCATTTGTGATGCAGCGGCTAGCTACAACATGGCTCTACCACTACAAATATATATTATTTAAAAGCGAAAAAGTTTTTCGGGTCGTAGTCGTAGCTTCTAATAGTTGCGATGGATGTTACCACACGCCACTGTTGACGCATGTAAGCGATTAAGAATTTCGGGGGAGTCGGTTGGATGCGACGTGGTTCAATTGGTAGAACACCCGTTGGGGCGCATACCCAGGAGACGTGGGTTCGAATCCCACCGGCGCACCCGAAAAACTTTTTCGCTTTTAAATAATCTTAAGATTCGGTGAGCAGCCGTACTGCTAATAAAATAAAAATAATATACAAATATATAGTTTATTTATTCAAGCAAATGTGGTAAATAATCGTAGATTATACAAAAAACGAGCCAGTTTATTTCAAACTAGCCTTCCGTCCGCAGCTTCGCCCGCGATAAATTAATTTTCCCGTAGGAATACGTATTTTCCCGCGGTAAAAAGTAGCCTATGTCACTCAGTGATAATGTAGCTTTCTAACGGCAAAAGAATTTTGAAATCGGTCCAGTAGTTTCGGAGCCTATTCAATGCAAACAAACAAACAAACAATCAAATCTTTCCTCTTTATAATATTAAGTATAGATTAGTATAGATGTTATATCATGTTGACATTCCATACATCTGCCAAAGAAATCATCGTGAAATTGGTTGTGAAAAGATTCCACCCTGGTATGCGATTCGGTTTCCTTGATAGTACCTATGTTTTTCCAGTTTATCGAATAATATACTTATAACTCTCATACCTGATTTACACTCTCGCCTCGTCACCTCGCCTCGCGCCTCGCCTCGTCGTCTCGCTCCGGACGCAAGCCTCAAAATCAAGGCAAATCACGAGACGAGGCGCGAGGCGCGCCTGTTCACACTCTCGTCTCGTGGCTCGTCCCGCAGTTCGTCTCGCCACTCGTACGCGAGTGTAAACCAGGTATCTCGCTTTCTCTGTTTCTTTCCTTCTCTCTCTCTCAATATTCCTCTCATTGTTTAGTCCTTCGTCATTACAGCTTCCACAATATTATTATTATTCATCATCATCATTTCAGCCGAAAGACTGCCACACTGCTGAACATAGGCCTCCCCAAGGCTTGCGAAACAGATCGTTCCCGTGCCATCCGCATCCAACGCGATCCTGCAACCTTAAGAGAGTACGATGCGCACCATTTCTCCATACAAACGTAATCCCCTGTTTCCTCCCTGGATAATGGCTTTAGAGCCAAATTTTGTTAACTGTGTAATCTGTATCTACCACAGCTATGCCCCTATGTTTCATTTTTTCCCATATTTCAATTAACATAAGAAATATGAGCTATCAAAAACTGAAAAAATTGCCCAATTTCAACATTATTTTCAGACACTCATCAGAAAAGAATCCCTCATATAAACAAAAAAAGAAAAACTTAGGGGCATAGCTAAATCTGTCCTCTAATTATTTATGAAATAAATGATTTGGTTGGTCCAGTTTTCGAGAAGAAAAAAGGGGATTACGAAATGCTGTTTTGATCAATTTTACGCGCCTATCAACGGTCTGAGCTGCAGTTGTCCCGCTCTCGCTGTACTGACACGGAGGGGTTCGGGCGAGACAGCGACATTTCATTAGAAAGAAAGAAAGAAAGAAAAACATTTATTCGTGACAACAATAGCATAAAGGCATAAAGATTACAAAATAAAGCAACTAGGTATCACGAAACGGAGCCACCTCAGCATAATGCCGGCTCGAGAGCCAGCGCTGGTCTTCCGGTGGGACCGTGAGGCCGTCATTTGCTCGCTGCACACACGATACTAAAATACCTATTTCTCAAAAGTCTCTCAGCCATCGTACCCTCTTAACCAGGTCGTCGTTCCATCGTGTTGGAGGCCTACCTACACTGCGTCTTCCGGTTTGTGGACGCCACTCGACAACCTTTATGCCCCATCGGCCAACAGTTCTACGAGCGATGTGCCCTGCACCTGCCCCTTTAGTCTGACAGTTCTTCGAGCTATGTCGGTGAATTTAGTTCTCGCGCGGATTTCATCATTTCGAATGTGATCCCGCAGAGAAACTCCGAGCATAGCCCTCTCCATCGCCCTCTGATTATTATATCGACGGTTAAAAGGCAAAACGCATGAAGCGACACTTTTTGTCAAAATGAGTTACATACATATTTGAAATCAGCGAATTTTTCCCCGTCGTTTGAGCCGGGTTTCATGTAAAGTTCAAAAAACGTCGCTTCATGCGTTTTGCCTTTTAACCGTCGATATTATTCTCTTTTATTCCATTCCCTTTCTAATCGCGGCGCAACCATATTATCTTATTTCAAAGTCCAAACACGCTGTACAACAAAGCTCATCGCAAGATTCGAGCTTGTTACGGAATAGAGCTTAAAGCTTAAAGTGTGATAATATAGCACGAATGACCGTTCGCGGCGCGGCCCGCACATCTGGCTAAGGGTGTCTGCAGAGCTTGCGGAAATCGCATGCTAGCTATGGCGACTCGTTGCGATTTTCGGAGTAATCGCATTACTCCTTTTGCCAGTACCTTTTGTGGGACTACATCAATTTATTTTGCACTAATGAAATATGTATGAAAAGAACTTGGAAAAGAACAAAGGTGAAATAGGAATTATAATAATTCTTTTTAAGGAACTAAAGGGAATCATACCGATTTTTTTCTTAAGAAAAAAAATACAAATACAATCAAAACCGTTTATAACGACATTCAAGGGACAGCCAATATTTGGTCGTTAAACACGATTGGTCATTGTAACCAGTGTAACTTTGGTATATAAGATCGTGTTGGGTTTTTTTCTTGGTCGTTACATCCAATATGTCGTTGTAATTGGTGTCGCTATAAACGGTTTTGACTGTAGTTCTAGAGCGATTGATAAACGTAGATGCGCTAGTAAAAACTTCTTGACTAAATGTTACAGTGCAATCTGAAGATCAACTTTATTTTTATGAAATGAGGCGACGCATGTTAGTATGTGACTTTAAGTGTGTTTGGTTATTTAAAAAGAAACAAAAACTAACTCGCTTGGAGATCAAAATTGACTGATACGATAAGAGCGCGTATCAGGGTGTACAGCAAAACTTACGGAATTCGCTTAAGATTGCGTTTTTTTTTTGAGAAAAAAAATCGCACTGTTAATAATAGCCATCTGTGTATTACATCAGTATTTTTTTTACTATTTAAAAAAAAACTGAAACACGATCATAAAAGTATACGATTTTTGTTAAAAAGATATACTTACATACACCAGACGACCAGATGGCCTAGCGGTTAGAGAACCTGACTACGAAGCTTGAGGTTCCGGGTTCGATTCCCGTGTCGGGGCAGATATTTGTATGAAAAATACGAATGTTTGTTCTCGGGTCTTGGGTGTTTAATATGTATTTAAGTATGTATCTATCTATATAAGTATGTTTATCCGTTGCTTAGTACCCATAACACAAGCTTTGCTAAGCTTACTTTGGGACTAGGTCAATTGGTGTGAATTGTCCCATGATATTTTTATTTCATTTTTTATACATAACTGCCTCAATGCCTTTGCAAATTTTCTTATATTGTTATGAAACTACCGTAAGTCCATCCCAGCGTGCAGCTGCCCTAACCCGCGTGGGCCTTACCGTTACGGTCGTATCTACAATCGCACGCTTGTAAGCGGCCTTAGACAATGCGTCCGATGAATAATGGGCGGTGTATAGCAAATGTCAGGGCTTGTTATGACGTTTGTTTGTCCGGGTCTTACTTGGCTAATTTTATCGATAGAGAGTTTGTCGGAGGGTTGGAACGTTTGACTTCGATTACTGAGAGTTTGATACGTCAAAAGGTTTAAACTACAGAACTAAGGGAAATAGACATGGCATTAGAAAGAATTTAGAAAGATTTGACAGGATTGACGTGATCGCTTTCTAACCCCCGACACAAAAAGAGGGGTGTTATAAGTTTGACCGCTATGTGTGTGTAGTGTCAGTCTGTGTGTCTGTCTGTGGCATCACAGCTCTTAAACGAGTGAATCGATTCGGATGCGGTTTTTTTTTATTTGAAAGCAGGTTTCTTGTCAATGGTTCCTAAAAAGGTTTATCATAATTGGTTCATCAGTTTCAAAGTTATCAGCTCTTTTGTTAGTTGCCGAAGGGATCTTAGACGCATAATGGGCGTTTAGTTTCTTTCAAACACAATGTGCGACCGAAATGCGTTGGGAGTTTTTAATTTTTTCATTTATAGTTATAACGTATAACGTAAAATAAAGCAGGATAATAGCTATTTTAATATTCAAACGCGCCACCCAAGCACTGTCGTCAGCCCGTTACCTAAACAGCTAGGGATGCACCTGCGGCTCTATATTATAATTAATCGATTCTAGTCGAATAATTATCGATATGTCATGAGGTACAGCCCTTTCCTTGTCGAGGTTATCCCTCGCTAAACGACGGATATATTGCGGATTTTAATTACTGTTTTAACTAACTGTTGCTGTAATTATGGGTCAAGACAGGAGATAATAACGAGTTCTTTTTCTGTCAAAAAGTGACAGGAATTGATCAACTTGGACATCATAGTTCATCATCCCGGCCTATATACGTCCCACTGCAGGGGACAGGCCTCCTCTCAGAATGAGAGGATCTTGGGTTCCTATCATTCATAGTTACTACAATACAATACAAATATTCTTTATCGAACACCAAAAACAGTAAGTACTTGCATGCTCTTTAAGCAAACGCGTTCACATTTGCTATAACCTTTCCCCCTTCCACCCCCGCTTCGGAAAAACCTTTATATCAACGCAATAGGAGCGAAAAAGTCTTTGATCGACACGGCTACGCGGGCCGAATTGAGCCGAGCCAATTGACATCTTTTTCGCTCTTATTGCGTTGACATAAAGGTTTGTCCGATCAGCTGAAGCTGATTCCGCGTTGATAGATCTGGGAGGCCCTAAGACAAATGCAAAATCTGGCCAGTTTATAAAAAAAAAACTCTAGCGCCTTTTTCCACTGGCGCCGGCATTGCAAACAAATATTTCCATAGAACATTTTAGTTTCGTAATAGTACCGCAGTAAATAATATTAACACATCGCGATTGGCCGACCGTATTGTGTCGGCATTTGTGGAAAGCACGACCGCGGTATTTCGGTGAGGGCGCGGCACTAGTGACAGCGGGAAGCGATTTTGATTAAGAATAACAGAAAGTGTCGTCGGTTTGAGCCCGGGCGCATATCTTCTAGTTTTTACGGAATTTATGTAAGTACGAAATTTATTGCTGTCCTACGATGAAGGATAGCGTCGAGAGGAAACCTGCGAAGAAATTCAATGGTGTGTGTGAAATTCCCGATCTCCAATGGGCCCGCGTGGGTACTAACGTCCAAGCTCTCGCATTCTAATAGGAGGCCGATGCTCTTAATGAATACTAAATAGGGCACGGCTTAGACAATCTTAACATCCTCCTGCAAATTTTTCACTCTGTGTGTGATTATGACACTGGTAGATGCGTTAAAATAGTAAGAGCGTTAATACGTTTCAAAAGCTGAACTGAAGCAAAAAAAGATTTAAATTTGCCCAGAGCTGGGATACAAGATTACTAAATAAATAGAAAAAAAATGAAATTGGACTCCCAAAAACACATCTTACACAAGATTTCCAATTACAATGTTACTTAATTTTGACAGTGATGCAATGTGCCTTAGGAAGACGCATGCTTGAAAAAAAATGTTAATTGTGAAAACGCACGCCTGATTCAATAAATTATTTAAAACCGTTCCGTAAATATTTTTTACTGTATACAAAAAATGCCACGAAATTAAAAATTTGCGTCATTGCCAGCAAAATGCACGCAACTTTAATAACGCGCACACTTAGGCCCAACCCTTGAAACGTTGTTTTTGTTTGATTACAGATGAAAGGGGTCTGGCCTTTAGTTTCAAATATATTAGCGAGTCAAGACCCCACACACAGCGCCGCGAATCTAAAAGGGCGTATAAGCCTAAAAGTAGCTGGCGCTTACGTCCATTCAGATGAAGGCGATATAGGCCAAATATGAGTTAAACGATAATTCATATTAATGTCTTGTTCTCCAGGTATTGTGTAAAGTCGTAAAACAGTATTGGCCTTTGGTGCAGTGCTTTTACTTACAAGTGTCTTTTGTAATTTGCAGTTTGTATAATTGAAAGGGATATGCTTTTTATTTCTTGTTTATTTTTGCAAATAATTTTTCTGGGTTAAAAAAACCATCCAAGAGCATATCGGACACGCCCAGAATAGAATTCCGCAGCCTTTACGAAAAAATCCTTGCATTTCTTATTATTTTTACAAAATCAAATCAAAAAAATCAAAATAAGTTTATTTGCTAGAATACAGTTATTAAGGTGTTACAAGAAAGTGGTACAGTGTATTCAGCCTGCATGCAAGCGTGCAAATATTTATTGAATTTAAATAATGAAAGATGTCAATTTATAATTAAATTAATTAATACAAGTATATTTTTGATAAATGCAAATAATAATTAATAATGATTCGTTTCCGTTATAATACATCGTCAGTAATAATAATAATAAATTATAATTGATTAATCTTAAATTCTAAATAATCCCTAACACTATAAAAACATTTATCCAGAAGCCAGTCAGTCAATTTACGCTTACGATTTCTTCGTAATATTTTTCTAAGGATTTTGTAAGGAATTTTCTACGTAGATATTTTTTATGAGTTATCCTGTTATTTATTTCAAAGTAAACTACTAATAATTCACAAGCAAATTTAGGCGTCCTTAACCTTGTTAATTTGAAATTTGTTTTTTCCAAAAAATTTCGCAAACTAATCACTATATAAAAAAAAAAATTACGCAGCCCTGATTTTAAAAGACCAAACCGAAGAAGGATACCCCGCACTATAAGGTTAGATGAGAAAAAAAATTCACACCCACTTTACGTCTATGGTTCCCTAAGCATTTTTTTCTACATTTTCCATCTGTTCTACGTGCTATATGGCCTGCCCATTGCCATTTTATTGACCTATCCATTTAGCTATGTCAGTGACCCTCATTTTTCTACGATCTCCTCATTCCTGATTCGATCCTCGGTATTATTTATTACTTTACAAAAAACGCGTCAAACATCACACTGAAGCCTCCAGCATGAGAAGCGTCTGTTTTATAGAGCAATCCATGCAAAAATATAGCCGTCGTTTTCCACTAGTATAGTTAACCCTTAACGAGTGGCTTTACTAGGTTTATTTTAGAACAGTTATATAAATGTCTGAGGAAATAATTTAATCTGTATGCACGTTGTAAATAAACGCATTCGGTTTGAAGTGTCAAGGTGAGAGAGGTAGCGGCGCAGTTTAAAGTAAATCTGTGGCTTAAAACAGATATCATGTTAAGCCATCGTTTGTGACTACAGGTGGCGTGTTTTTTTTTATTGTGAGAGGGAGGCAAACGAGCAAGCGGGTCATCTGATGGCAAATGATCACTACCGCCCATAAATATCAGCAAGTCAAAGAGAGTCGCCAATCTGATGTCGGCCTTTAAAGTAACAACTCTGTTTTACCGGGTTAAGTGTTTTTTTTAGAAATGTCAGGTATAATCTAACTGGATCATTTCGTTTCCAATAATTTCACTTGCTATAGCAATGTCCCCATAAATTATGTATAATAGAACTGTCCTGTTTTTTATTATTTTTTGAATGTATATAATTTCGACGAAATTATCATAGCCTATTCTACGTCCCACGCCAGGGCACAGGTTTTCTCTCAGAATAAGACGGCTTGGGCCGATTTTCACGCGAGCCGGGTGCGTATTTCGAACTTTACACACAGCAATTAATTTCTTTGCATTTTTCCTTACGATATTTTCCTTCAATGTAAGTGCTCATGGTAAAAAAAGTTTAGTTTTATACATAAATTCCGAAAAACTACCTAAACCCCGGGCTCAAACCTTTTTTTTTATATATAACTTTTTTAATATCGTATAACTCGATTTTTTTATCGTAATAAGATGAATGTGAGTACATTGCAAAATACTGCAAAAATATTTTTAACAGTGCTATTTTATATCGCTTGTATCCTATAACCTAGACCAGACATCACAGAGTCCTGCAAACAGCTAAGCGAGGCAATAATTGGTATAACGATGCGCTAAGTTTCTTTTTATTCAGAAAACAGAAATAATTTTGTACCTAAGCAGGACGTCGGTAGTAAAACAAAATAATAATTAAACATATAATCATAACTATGAGACATTACACGTGGAAGCATAAACCGTGAATAATAATTCTTTTTACACGCTTTATATTAGCTTCACCTGTATGTTTGTATGTATGTATGTTTGTATGTTTGTTTGTTATTCTTACGATTGCTTTGTTTTTTAAAAACTACTTTAGGACTCACGAGGTAAAAGAAAATAGGTGATATTTATTACCAAGGTAAAATTTTCCGTATAAAATTACGTTGTTGCGCTTGCAAACCATTTAACCTTTTTGCTTCGTAGGAACACCAAAAGCTTAACATTTTTAACGGTTTAAGAGCAAAAATAAGGTTTAGTATCAGCGTCAAGCCACCTTTAGTGAGCCGACGAGTGCTGAGTGGACTCCTTTTTTGCATATGTATCTTATTTTTATTTTTAATTTGTTTTTATTTTTCTTCTTAGCATATACATGTTACTTAAGCGAAATAAAGATTTCTTCTTCTTATTCTTAAAAAGCTGTATATATTTACTTTATAAATAAAAACTTTTGTTTTAATGTGTGTATTGCTTTCCGCTGCAAGTAGCACCACACCTTTACCCGAGTTTACTCCAAACTCATATTGGCGTGAAATTTGAGTATCGGTACGTGTACTTACATTTGCATAAGACCCACATTCGCAAGTACTGAAATAATAAAAGCGACTTTATTACATTGGTACAATGTTCATTTTTAATAGTCTTGTTATACAAAATTGAATTCTATTATACGCTACTGTGGTATTTATTTAGTACAATTGTGCTCTAGATTTAATACTTAAAATGAACTCCGACCCGTTGGAATAGTGTTTGAGTTTGTTAACCCTGGAAATGGAAATTTTTATTGGAGTTGCAATATAAGATTCATTTAAAATACCTTACTCTATTTATAGAAGAATTAACCGATAGAGTGGAAATCCTAGTCTTACTCCTTACTAATATTTTAAATGCGAAAGCAACGTTGTCAGTTCTTATGTCTGTTATCCATTTACGCTTAAACCACTAAACCGATTTAAAAGAAATTGAACCACCCTTAATATTTAGGGGTATGAAAAAAAGATGTTGGCCGATTCTCAGACCTACCCGATATGCACACAAAATTTCATGAGAATCGGTCGAGCCATTTCGGAGGAGTTTGGTAACAAACAAATTTTATATATAAGAATACATACTTAAATACATATTAAACATCCAAGACTCGAGCACAAACATTCGTATTTGTCACACTCGACCGGGAATCGAACCCAGGACCTCAAGCTTCGTCAGGTTCTCTAACCACTAGGCCACCCGGTCGTCGTCATTTGGCATAATACATAGCTGAATATCTGGGACACTCTGGTTTTTATCCCAACATTCCCACGGTAAGAAGAAAAGCATTACCAATCACCAATGTGTTGCAGAATTGTACAGCCCGTATTCTATTGGTTAACTCCTCTACGATTCCATATAACATTGGATGGGGTCATTCTAGGGTCCGTATTAAAATCTGAGCGCGGACTCTACTATAGAAATGCATTTTATTAATGAAAATAAGGTCACGCTTTCACTGAAGCGGAAACGTCTAGATGTATACGTGGCCGAGGCTGGGTGGGATGAAGATTCATCTGTCTAATTTCTTTTTCTGTTTCAGGTAATTAATATAAACGATATGGGAATAAGCCGAAACTGTTACGTGAGTAAATCAAACAATACGTTTTCTGTAACCAAAGGCAATTTTACAAAGCGACTTTGCTTTTTTTAATCCTTTCACAAATTCTTCGCCAGCATTACCATAATGTATTCGTTTGTCAAGTCCAAGTTAACTGGTTAAGTTAAAACAAACAAAAGCTCGCCTATTGCGCGGGCGCAGGTAGCTCAGCTTTAAGCTCTGATCGATATCGAACAGTACCAACAATGAGCAAAGAGAAAAGCTAGTTAGCTTTTTAAGGCTAAAAGTCGGTATTTTCAGCTAAGAAATGTTGGTTCAAAAACTAGTCATCATTATCATTTCAGCCATAGGACGTCCACTGCTGGACATAGGCATCATGGTACCCGTGATACCCAGTTACGTTGGAAGCGGCTTGCACCCGGCCATCAGTACCTCTACCATGAGTTTACACTAGTTTACGTGACCATACTCGCTAGCGACGGCGTAAATTATTTGTATGGAGAATTGTACAGCGCCTCTAGCGGTCACTTACGGAAGTACAATTCTCCATACAAATCATTTACGCCGTCGCTAGCGAGTACGGTCACTGTGAACTAGTGTAAACTCATGGTAGAGGTACTGTTCTGCGTGGGGCCAAAACTAGTGCAAACAAAAAAAATCGCTTTTAAAATATCTTAGGTTCTTATTATGAAAGGGAGACAAACGAGCAAGCGGCTCATCTAATGGGAAATGGTCACCACCACCCATTATTATCAACAGCTCAAGCAGAGTCACTGATCTATTGCCGGCCCGTAAAAGAAGTACAACCCTTTTATATACTATATATAATATATACTAATATTATAAACAGGAAAGATTTGATTGTTTGTTTGTTTGTTTGTTTGCATTGAATAGGGTCCGAAACTACTGGACCGATTTCAAAAATTCTTTTGCCGTTAGAAAGCTACATTATCACTGAGTGACATAGGCTACTTTTTACCGCGGGAAAATACCTTTTCCTACGGGAAAGTTAATTTGTCGCGGGCGAAGCTGCGGACGGAAGGCTAGTCTAATATAATTTCGCACAGGAATTTTGAAAAACTCAGAGGTGCGAGCCCGGATCCAAATCCACACTATTGCAATATGACAGCATGACAGCGACAAGGTTTAACACAAGTTTAAGAATTAAAATCCATGCCAATCATCTTTTGAACCCCCGACCTCATGTCCCAAGTAGCACAAGTGGGTTGTATAACAGCCGGATAACGGATTCTTTTACACTTAAAGCTGAATAACATTGATGTATAGTTGCTGAATAGCCAGCTATTCAGAAACTGTAACTCTTAAATGGGCACAAATTATTCAGCTTTAAGTTCACATTGCCGTTTAATGGCGCTATAGTAGCGTTTTAAGCGCGTTATTAAGGGTCACAGTAGCTATAAGGGCTGAATATAAACTGGTTAGAAAAGCGTTACCCTTTATTCAGACTAAACCTGACATGTGCACTCGAATTGATATCTTAAACTTCAGCGGGTTCTGACTTTTCTGTATATTTGCAAGTCCTTTAGGACCGACCAAAGGAAAGACATAAAACACACATAAAAAGGTATACAAGATTATGGAATGTCCTTTACCTTGTATAATGACGGGTTTGCTGAGTTTAAGTGCCCTGCCGGCGGGCCCCCACAGTGCCATGACGGGCTCTTTCATAAAGTCAGCATCACCAACTCTTAGATAGTGTGTAGGCAAAGTGACAGAAGCCACCACACCAGCAGACCACGCCTATCCTAACTTAGCCCTAACCTAGCTAGTTAGGGAGGCTAGCGTAGCCTAGGTCTTAATCTAGATGAGAGTCGTAAGTTTTGCAAATTTGAAAGTTATTCAAGCATTTCTTTTTAAAGTTCTTTGTTTCAATTTGTACTGTAATACTTTACTTTAAACATGAAACTACCGTGAGACTCACTCATAGTGAAAATAAATGGATCACTCACGTCTCAAAACGAGTTTAACTTGACATGTTTCGGGCTAATCCGTAGCCCTTCTTGTTGGATACAGAGGCCATATTGTCTAATGCGCGGGGGCCTGAACGCATTCACCGTCTCTTTCTGTCACCATCTTATACCGTTTGAAAGAATGAAATGGTGAATGCGATGACGACCGCCCGTTCTACAATAAGCGTATAGGCCACTCAGAATGAGAAGGCTTGGTATACTTTACTAACTTACCACGTCGCTGTAATATAGGTACTAATTGTAATTTTTATGTGGCAATATCCCATTGAAAATTGAGGACTTGGTGTCTGAGTCCAATGTTATAGGAGAGACCAAGGCGTCCAGACTCCGGTGGCTCGGACACGTAGAAAGGTTGGGAGAGGATCGAGCCGTGAAGAGAGCGTACTTGGGACGACCAAGTGGACGTAGGCCGGTTGGTCGTCCCAGATACCGCTGGAGGGACGAGGTCCTGAAAGACCTTTTGGACCTCGGGGTCGAGGACTGGCAAGGGCTGGCTCAAGATCGCAAAGCGTGGCGTAATCTGGTGTTGGAGGCCAAGACCCACTTTGGGTCACTGCGCCCTGGTAGTTAGTTAGTTAATATCCCATTGACATTATAAATGCAAAAAATTGTGTTTGTGTGTATGCGTGTTTGTAATTATTTCACCCTAAAACTGCATTAGTATACCAATATTTCCATGGAATCCATGTAAAATCCCAAAACCTTAATCGCTTAGTCTAAAAAATAAAGTCTTGAATATAAAATACACGATTTTCTCCGCTTTCGCTTAACGCACAATCCACTGTTACGCAGTAGGCTTACAAATCCCTATGTTTACAAGTCAAATCAGATAAACTAAATAAACAATTTGGCACATTTTTTAAAGCAAGCCAAAAAAGGTAATCGGATAAGTTAATTTAAAAAAAAAAACAAAAATATGCACAGTAATAATCACAACAGCTTGTAAAATAGCCAAGTCAATTCATAATCCAATAATCATGAACAGATACTGGCATAAACGCCGCCGACGTCGGAACGTTCCAAATATGAAAAAGAAAAAAAAGAAAATCTTGATAAAACCCGCGTGGGGCGGTGACATCGCCGGGTAAACAAATAAAACGACGACAAGTGGCTGTCGTCACTTAAGTAAGGGTTCCGTGGACCAAGTTTAGTTAGTATACACTGAAATTACCGCAGACTAACTTTTCACAAAGTCTGTTGCGGTTGACGTTTTGTAATTATTTAATTTGCATAAATGTTTTTCTAACTGACTTTAAAAACGAGGTTCTGGTTCTCGATTAGATAGTGGATTTTTATTAAGTTATATTAATTTAATAAAAAAGGGGCAAATGACCAAGAGACTGACTGACTATTTCTATTGCCAATTAGATGCCAGCCAACTTTAGCCAAAAGAGTAAAAACACACGTATGTGGCATGATTCCTGGTCATGTCAAAAATGATGAGTATACCTTTAAATTGTACCTACGTGATTTATTACACTATATTTATTTCATTGGTCACCATGACAGCGTTTTAATAATAATACAGTTCCTGAAAATCAAAAGGAAATAGTTACTTAAGTTTTAATTGTGGTGAATTTTAACTTCATGTAACTACATGAAATGACATTCGCTCATTCCTAACTTTACAATACGTAGTAGGTATAAGGTTCTAATGAGACCGCGGAACCTTGAAGCTTCAAAAAAAGGTGAGACCAAGGTGTCGGGCGGCCGTGTCGCGTTATCTTCACTTATGAACGCTGATCAATCAAAGTTTGAAATTAAAAAGTTGAAACAATGAGGGGTGAACTGGCTGGTGAGAAATGATGTCTTTTTAAACGAGTTTTTTTCTTTTTATTGCGTTAGTTGACATGACTCCAGCCCGGAATTTGAAATTGGAACAGCCTTGCCGTTAGTTTTAATGTGGTTTCGATGGGTTTTTGTTTTATCTTTGTAATTCAACGGCTCAAATATTTCGATTGATTTATTTATCAAAAGTGAGCATTGGAAGGTCAAATGATTTTAAATTATTTTAATTGTGTGAATTTTGTTTTCTGCTTAAACTCTCAGAGAATGAGTGAAACTAAAATATCATTGTATTCACTGTCTGCAAAAACTATAATTAGCGTACCAACACTAAATAAGATAACTTTTTAATTACAAATCTAAAATTAACACCTATCCAATTAAACAAGTAATTTTAAAAGTGGTCAAGCGCAAGCGAAATTTAATACATAATAATATGTCAAACTGAAGGTGTTTACTATGGATTGCAAAAATTGTCAGAATTAAACGGATAAACAACCATTCGGGCAATATAGATGTATGCCAAATAAAATATTGGCGAAACTTGTTATGCCTAATACGTTACATTAAAAATTGTGCCAAATAGATGACACCCCACAAGGAGGTTTCCAGACGACGCACCCCTTTTTCTAACTTCCTCAGACTACCTTTACAAGCATAAAAAAGACAAGTTAATCCTATCAAATCTTTTTTTCATTTTTCTACCCGCGGAACCCTAAACCCATACCCATTAAAAAAATCCCGTAACACAAAAATACGCGGGCGCATAGTTTTCATAATAAAGCGCTAAATTTTAATTGAAAATTGCTCGCTTCGCCCGAACAAAAAATGGCGGCGAGTGGCGAAAATGCCCGACGCCCGCCGGAGATTGCCGAACGCGTTCATCATTATACATAATTACTCAATCGTCGAATTGTTTCTTGGAGAGTTCTGGAGATATGTCAGATGATGATTCGCTAACGAGATCATGCTGTTTCTATAAGCTTCTTCATAATTCTTCATAAACTTCATCCCAGATAACATTAATAAAAAACCTGTCAAGAGCGAGTCGGACACCGTGACACGAGATTTTTATACAGGGTTATTTTTAATTCACTAGCATCCTTTTAACCCTAAACTCCTACCACTTAAACAAATGTTTTTTGTTTTACGGCTTTTGTCATAACTTAATATTTTTGGTGTAATAACGTTTTGAAAACTGGAGATTGCCTCTTATTTTTACGATACTCTGTGTATTTGTATGGGAAAAAAAGTGCTTAATTTTAAAAAGTCGTAAAACAAAAAACATATGTTTGAGTGATAGGAATTCAGGGTTAAGAGGATGTCAGTGAATTAAAAATAACCCTGTAATTAGATAAACAGTTCTTGCGATTCTTTTAAAATACACTCAAAAATTATTTTTTTCCTAAAAAAGGTACCTACTTACATTTTAATAGTAAAAAGCCGACCATGTGCGAGTCAGACTCGCGCACGAATGGTTCCGTACCATTATATATAAAAACAGTAAAAAAATCATGTCTGTTGTATGGGAGCCCCCCTTAATTATTTCTTTTATTTTAATTTAATTATTTATTTTTGTTTGTTGTATTCATGGGAGCCCCCTTCAATATTTATTTTATTCTGTTTTTTTTGTATTTTTTGTTATAGCGCCAACCGAAATACATCATCTGTGAAAATTTCAACTGTCTAGCTATCACGGTTCATGAGATACTCTGGCCTGATGGGAACTAAGGTCTGAGTCCTCTCATTCTGAGAGGAGATCTATGCCCTGGAGTGGGACGTACATTATAATCTAAAACTAAGATGATAATGATGAAATGAAACTGGATATTATTTAATACAACTATTAGACAAGTTTACTTCGCTCTGTGTCAATCTTTACTAACTTATTGTATTACTTCATGGGGTGGTACACATAAATCGGCAATGCTAACCATTGAGAGAGCACAGCGAGCTATTCTCAAAGTCTCTACTAATCGCACTTTCCTATATCCAACGGACCTCCTTTATAAATCCTGTAAAGTTCTAACAGTCAGATAACTATTTATAATAAGCACAGTACTAAAACAGCACGCCGCACTTCCTTATAATATAAATATGACAAAAAAACGACGGCAAGATACTGTTTGCCCTCGAAATATAAACAAAAAACATCCCTTCTCATCTAGATTTTACGCATTCCTAGCACCACTTCTTTACAATAGATTAAACGCCCAATTAGACATTTACTCCCTTAATTATAATAAAGTTAAGATAATTCTCCAAACAGCACTTCAACAAATGTCCTATGAGGATACAGAAAAATTATTGTCAGTCTTAAAATAAATATGCTTAGATAGGTATATAGTTTGTAAGAGTTGTAGTTACTGTATTTTTGTTCAAAATTAATTTATTTTTGTATCTATGTTATAAATGTTAAGATTTTATTTTTTTCTTTTGTTTTTTAATGTGGTTTAAATATTTAAGACTTGTTTTTTATGTATTCCTTATTTCACACCTGAAACACAGGATTTTTTTATCCTAGTTCAGGTATACGTAACATGTTCCCTTTTTAAATATGTTTAGTCTATAAGTTGTTATGTTTTGTAACTTTTAGTATGATAAATAAAGATTTATTATTATTATTATTATTATTATTAATTAACTTTTCTTTATTTCATTTGTTTATCTGATCCAGACACTCACTCTAATACTTTCTAAGCATATACTCATTGATTATTAAAATATACCATCAATTGTTTTGTAATAATGAATAATTAATATATTAATCATGTTTCATGACTCATGGCTTCATGATGCCATTGTCTGAGTTAGAATTAAGTTCCGTTAAAAAAAAAACAACTTTATACAGTATGTTTTGTATATCAGTGTCTTTTTGATGTTTTTCGTTATTTGTGCTCTACCGTCTAGTACGATCAAGGTCATAAATATAAACACGTTGTGAAGGTGTCAAAAACATCGATGCAACTCTATGTCATTAACCATAAGGCTGAAGTTTACATATTTTGACACGATGACTGTATTCATGCTTTCAACTGGTCTGACTAAACTGCTTGCTTGAAAATTCAAATAAACTACAAACCTTTTACGAAGTTCAAAAATGGAATTTGGTAGTACCTCTATAAACCCTGGGACCTCAAGCTACATAACATAGTCAGCTTCTATAATCACTAGACTATTCGGCTGTGAAATAATCATAGGAAAGATTATAAGTTTTAAGTTTGTTTATCCGTTGCCTAATACCCATAACACAAGCTTTCCTAGCTTACTTTGGGACTAGGTCAATTGGTGTGAATTGTCCCGTGATATTTATTTATTTATTTATTATTTTCCTTATTTTAGTAACGTATACTGCCCTCATAAGGCAAATGGCGGTACCTCGACAAAAGTCATTACTTAACTTAACTTAAGTTACTTCATACTTAACTTGTAAAAGTTGGCCTAGTAGCGCCATCTCTTGGTCCAGGTGAGCGGGTAGCTCCGAAGGAGTGTTGAAGTCTCTCGGTAGAGAGCATAACATAGATGCGCTTTATCACTGCCTAAATGTGATTATAACAGACTGAAGTGTACGATGTATGGGAAAGATTCGTCGCTAACTTCTAGACCAGTGATGGTGTAGGGGTAAGCACGCAGCACGGAACGCTGAGGACCTGGGTTCGATTCCCAGCATTGGTCTTTTTTCTGGGGTTTTTTCTGTGCATCTATGTTTCAGTTTGTATTTAGTTTGAAATATATGGTTTCACGGGATGACCGTAAAAGTAATATAAAAAAAAAAAAAATCAGTTGAAGAAAATAAAAAAAAATAAATAGAAAAAGATACTTCATACTTAATTTGTAGTCATTATTGAGTTATTTATTATTAGTATGGGGCCGAAAGGTTTTCGAGTGGCGTCCGCGGACCGGAAGACGCAGTGTAGGTAAGCCTCCTACAAGATGGAGCGACGACCAGGTTAAGGTTGCTGGAACGCGTGGAAGCGGATGGCGCAGGGCCGATCTGCTTGGCGAGCCTTCCTGGCCTGATTTTCTAAAACAATGCACCAATTCAAAATAATACGCTGTGCAATTATACACCTTACTTGCAATAATTACAATATTAAGTTGCACACCGTAGTATTTTTGATAGAGCGTTGTTTCAGAAAATCCACTCATCCACTTCTGCTGCTGACTGTACGAGTAAATACCTTGACCGGGATTCGATTCGAGTCATGGTGTCATTAATAAGAATACTCTCTCCTTCTAGCCCCCAGCGTATTGAAACTTAGCTAATTAAAGCCTACACTCATTAAACTCGTACTGATTATTAAAATAACTCATAATTCCATGCTATAACCATTGTAAATTTAACCTTAACTACTGCTAACTACAGTCCAATTTAGAAGCAAAACAATATAAAGATACGGCCTCTCGAAAAAAAGATGGTTATAATAATACCAATTGTTAACTGCTCTCAAGTTCCAATGTAACTGTACTCAACTTTAAACTTTGGAGCCTTAAGCGTAGAGTTTAAATTCGGGGTTCTAAATAGTGGATGTTGGATCTGTTAAAAAGATAGTCTCTAATAATAAAATATGATGTAATTGCGGTCGTTACGCATAAATTAAGTTGATGGTATCGCGAAACTATGTCGAACAGTGAATGTGCAATTACAAAAAATTTAAGTACTTAATTAAATAGATCAATACAAAAAAGGACGTTTGGGAAAGCCGAGTGTAGAACGCCCGGGTACCCCTTGTTTTATAGACAGCACCCTCTATTTTTTTTAAAGTTAAAATATTACCGGGAAATTGGATTCCTGTCTCACCTTGTTGAGTTTACCGAACCCATGGTAGATTTTATAAATACTTGGTATAGCCTAAATTAAATAAAGATATTACTTATAACTTTGACTTTGATATAATCTTGATCTTTATACCTATAGTGTAGGTATGCCAAGTTTCATCTCAATCCGTTTAGCCATTATTGCGTCACAATATCCAAACAACTTCATAAACTTTCTAGTAAATATGGTTTACACTCGCGTACGAGTGGCGAGACGAACTGCGGGACGAGCCACAAGACGAGAGTGTGAACAGTACCTCTACCATGAGTTACACTAGTTTACAGTGACCGTACTCGCTAGCGACGGCGTAAATGATTTGTATGGAGAATTGTGTACAGCGCCTCTAGCGGTCACATACGGAAGTACAATTCTCCATACAAATCATTTACGCCGTCGCTAGCGAGTACGGTCACGTAAACTAGTGTAAACTCATGGTAGAGGTACAGGCGCTCCTCGTGCCTCGTCTCGTGATTTGCCTTGATTTTGAGGCTCGCGTCCGGAGCGAGCCGACGAGGCGAGGCGCGAGGCGAGGTGACGAGGCGAGAGTGTAAATCAGGTATGATAGGAATACACAAACCAAATGAACTAAAACGGTTAGGTTTAAAGTAGGAACATTAAAAAGTAACCAAACAACGGTTAGCCAGGAGTACTTGTTTCAAACACCCAGTTATAAATGGCGTCCGATACAAAACTGCTTATTATAATTTATCATGCCATCTCACTTGACTCTAACCATCTTTAAGAGATGGCAAGATTAATCTCTTCTCGAGCCCCGTGTTATTATTGTTTCGATATCAATTAGTTTGTATTGCTTAATAATATATCATTTGACATTAAATCCTGCACTTCAATAATTTTATAAAATCGGCATCCATCTGTCTTTTGTAATCCAATCACATTTCTCAGCTACTATTTCTATCTCTTTCAACTTACTAGTAACAATTTAACAGATTTACACAAAGCGTCTCATCTGACAAACCATATAATCTATGGTAAATCTATTCACCTAAAATTAACACTCTTGAGTCCACGTCACTGATTAAAATACCGGAAACGCTAAAGAATAAACAATCTCATAGACAACTCTAGCGGCTGTAATTTAGTGCCTAACTACCCCTTTCCTCGGTGAGGCTTA
Organism: Archips crataeganus; assembly: GCA_947859365.1. NCBI lineage: Eukaryota > Metazoa > Arthropoda > Insecta > Lepidoptera > Tortricidae > Archips > Archips crataeganus. The sequence continues at coordinate 3,391,198 of OX402053.1, read as the reverse complement.
ATTGAAACAGCCCGCTCCGTCGGTAATAATTTCGCTCGGCTGTCATCGGTCATATCATCTTGCAGTGCGAGATCCCCTTGCAGTTTATGCGATAAATAGAGCTTACAGTCATAAACCTTATACTAATATTCTGTTATAGTATTTGAAAGGTTCACGAAAAGAACATGTCGAGTCATCTAAGCAATTTTTTCTACTCGTTGATTTTAATCTGTCAATATTATGTGTTTATAGACAAAATTGCAATCACATACTTTTTAATCTTAGATAGTCTATGGCACTTCGGACTCAACTTTAATGATTGTTATACAACGCTCTAGACGACGATTTCAAAATTAGAACTTAGTACTTCGATTGGGCGTCGTGAGCGCTTAGTGGAGCGCACCCAATGTAAAGTTGGAAATATCTGGCAAATTTGCTTCCATTTGAACACACTAACTTTTTTCTTCTGTTACGTGATTGGTTAGCAATCGAAGTAATTGGCCAATCAGAAACAGTCTTATAACGACGTCGCATTAGTTCTTTTTTGTGCTACGAAAATTTAAAAGTTTTGCTTGTTATTTGACGCGAAATCGATGGTGTTAAATAAATAATCCCTAATTCGAATTAAACATGAGTGACAGTGACGAGATTAGTTTCGCCGCTACTCCAGAGGAGATAACTACTATTGCAGAGGAAGCAACGCTTACCTTGTTGCCAGAAAAATCTAAAAAGCTATACAACAGGAGGAGGAGGAGGAGGAGGAGGAGGAATGGCGGACGAAAAAGGTAAAAAGGAAAGGAAAGAAAGGAGAAGAAGAAGAATAAAGAATCCACAATTTAGCCCCTGGAGAGTACTCTATTGAGGCCTATCTCCACCATAAAATTATCGTAGTGTCGTAGACTCTCTTTGAGTTGTTGATATTTATGGGCGGTGGTGATCATTTTCCATCAGATGACCCGCTTGCTCGTTTGCCTCCATTTCATAATTAAAAAAAACCGGCCAAGAGCGTGTCGGACACGCACAAGGTAGGGTTCCGTAGCCATTACAAAAAAAATCAAGTAATATTTTTCTAAGGATTTCGTATGTGTACGGAATCATCCACGTTTAGGTATGTTTTATACCTTAGGCTACTATTTACTCTTAAACTACAAATAATTTCCAAGCAATCTTAGCCGCTATAATTTTCCTAGTAAATTTGATATATTTACTACCCTTCTGATTTTTTTCTAATTTTTCCACCCAACAGTTTAGATTTTAGAGGGGGGGGGGGACGGCCGATTTTAATGAAAATTTTCACTTTAAAGTTGAATATTTCGCAAACAGATCACTGAATAGAAAAATCATGTTGACAACCCCGCAATGGTTTTAAAAGACCTATCCAACGATATCCCACACTATAGGATTAGTCGAGAAAAAAAAATTACCCACCCTTTACGTCTATGGGAGGTACCATAAAAAAATTTTTTTTACTTTTTTTTATTCAATCACTTTGTCGGCGTGACTGATATATATATTGATGCCAAATTACAGCTTTCTAGTACTAACAGTCTCTGAGCTTAGCCGCGGACAGACAGACAGACAGACAGACGAACAGACATGGCGAAACTATAAGGGTTCCTAGTTGACTACGGAACCCTAAAAATACCTGGAAGAAATTCAATGGTGAGTACTACGGCCCAAGTCCTTTCATCCTAAAAGGAGGAATGTGGCCTTCATAGTTAATTAGTGAGACGTATATACTTAGACTGGGATGATGATGATGATTATTCATTAAAATCCAACAAAAACATCCAGGGAAACTAATTAACAAGCGTTCATAAAAGATGCAATGATGTAAGAAAATTATAATGTACTCTCGTACTAGAATCATTAGCCAGAAACAGCTCTAGCTAGAGCATCAAAACCAGAGTAACTCTAGTCTATACAGTATTATGCTATTTCCCCTTTTATTCCCATAATAATACGTTTCATAATCAACTACTCGGTCATTACGTACAGGTCGTTGCACAACATGGTAGTTTGAATCTTAGTTAATGAAATAATACGATTTAAATTTGAATGGCTTCGAATAAAGGGGTGGTTTCAGATATGAGATGATATTGTTATTTATGTTGATGTAGAGATGTAATCTCGCAGGTGAGAATATTTTTAAATGAGATCTTTCATTAAGGATTAGTCGCGATTTGTCGAGTGATACGGTAGGTAATTATAATTTGTAATTGTTGTAGGTACAATTTGCATTTTAGTTATTTGAGTTTGCACTCTGTTTTTCTGAAGTTCAAAAAGTTGTATAGGAATTTCGTCAATGATTGGGTCAACAGAAAGAAAACTAGAATGCTATAAGTAAATAAATAAAAGATATTAATAAACTAAGTTAAATAATTAAAATAGTCAATCTGATTCTAAGTCTTAAGTTAAATAATTAAAATAGTCAATCTGATTCTAAGTCTTCCATTTAATAACACATCATTGCAAATTATCCTATAATTAGTGAATTTTAACTATTATAAATAACAATTACTATCAAATGTTACTGAAATATGACCTTGCAAGTCAATTCTTAAGACGTGAGATACTGGCCCTATACTACGAAGCGCGAAATTCGAACTTCGTTTCATGCCGTTCCGCTCACGCTAATGGTATTTATTACGAGAGTGAGAGGGACCGCATGATCCGAACTTCGAACTTCGAATTTCGTAGTAACCCCCCTGGTCTTTGTTATTGTATAGAAAGTATCCTATATGGCTAACCAGGTTATAATCTATCTGTGTGCCAAATCTCATCAGAATCCGTCAAACCGTTTTAGCGTGACAGAGTAACAAATATTTTATACATCCATACAAATTTTCGCGTTTATAATATTAGTAAGATAAGATAGAGTCAGTAATCATCATCGTCATCATTTCAGCCGTAGGACGTCCACTGCTGGACCCTCACTGACGCCCAATCATTATGGTTGGAAGCGCCTTGCATCCACCCTGAACGTGCGGCCTTCACCAAATCGTCCGTCGATCTCGTTGGTGGACGTCCCACGCTGCGCTTGCCAGTCCGTGGTCTCCATTCGAGAACTTTTGGGTCCCAACGGTTATCTGTTCTGCGTGCTATATGACCTGCCCATGGCCATTTCAACGAGCTAATCCGCTTTGCTATGTCGGTGACCCTTGTTCTTCTACAAATCTCCTCATTCCTGATTCGATCCCGTAGAGAAACTCCGAGCATAGCCCTCTCCATAGCTCGTTGAGCGACTCTGAGCCTATTCATTAGATCTAAATATAGTGAAGCACCACTTCTCGGATCCATATGTCATCACTGGCAACACACACTGGTTACAGACTTTTGTTATGTATGAGGCACTGAGGTATTTTGGATGAAGAGATATTGCAGAGTTTCCCGAACGCTGCCTATCCGAGACAGTACTCCTATAAAATTTATTATTATTTTTCACACCCCTAACAAACCACTTGTCATTATACAGAAGTGGTTACACATCCTTTTTAAAAAGGCGTCAGTCCACATCAAATTGATCTATACAGTCGATTACGTTGTAACATAAGGATATTAGAAACCGCCTCGAACCGGTTTCGGGCAGTTAATTGAGGTTTAGGGCTGTCACAACCTGGATTAATTTATTCTGGCCGTGTTAAATTTATTTTAACATGAATTTTATGGAACTAGGCGTTATAGTTAGAATAAGAATACTAGATAGCCTAGTAATTGGAGAACCTGACGATAATGCTTAAGGCCCCTGATTTGATTCTAGATATGATGTATGAGGAATGCGATTTTTTTGGTCTCAAGTCGCGGATTTTTAATATGTATAGTAGCGGAATGAAAAGTTTCATCATTTTTCGACCTTAACTCGTTGACATAGAGTCGAAAAGTGACGAACCTTTTCATTCCGCGACTGTACAGTATTTATTCACGAGTATTTTAGTAAATAGTCCCATGGTACAAAATTCGCATATTTTGGGACTAGGTCAATTAGTGTGAATTGTCCCAAGACGTTTGCAAACAAACAAACACGGTGACACAAGATTTTTATATAATATATTAAAAGATTTGTACCCTTCAGCCTTCAGGTGAGCTTTCAGCAATCACTGTTTTTCCTTTTGCAACGTTAAATTTTTCGTGCATATTTTATTGTAAAAAGACGCAATATTTTGCTTCCGAACAGCCCTACTTATTACCTTTCGTTTACTTTCAACATTTCCATCCCTTTCCCCATACAGTCCCCTCCCTTTCGTTTACATGTTTTTTTGTGTTTGAAAGGTGAATTAGTCGGGAGTGTTCTTAGCTATGTTTGATGAAAATCGGTCCAAGATGGCCGCTGCCACAAAATGGCGGATTACATATTTTTTCACAAATCAAAATATGGGTATCAAATGAAAGGGCTTGACTACTTAGAATACCATGTACACTATAATATATTTCAAATCCAAAATGGCCGCCACCATAAAATTATGAATTACATATTTTCAAACATATGTATTGCGTTGGGAGTTTTTAAATTTTCAGGTTAGTTTATAGTTCATGGGCACCCTTAAAATTTCGTAACACACGGAATACAGTGATTAATACGCTTCAAGACCCCAGCTAAATAACTTAAACAATATTAAAATACCTTTCAGAATTCCTTGAATAATCGTTAGTTTAATTACTCAACTGATTGGACTATTACAAACAGAATTAAACAAACATGTCTCAAGAAAATGTAATAATAAATTACTGGTTATATTCTATTATTACTGAAAGAATTACCGGCTAAGGAATGCGGGGGTCCATAGAAACGGCTAATGTATGGTGGCTATTTAATGAGAATAATTCGAGACCACGCAGGACAAAAGTGATGCAGTGCGTGAGATGAAGGGTGACCATGCGTCACGAAAAGTTTTACTCTAAATTTATGTATTTTGTATGTATTCCTTGCCTGCGACTGTGTTCCCTGAATACTACAATTTGGCCGCTTTCAAGTCTAGGGTGAATGAGCATTGACTAGGCAAGCGTGCTCCATCGTAGGCCTCATTTTCGCTTTCCATCAGGCATGATGGTGGTCAAACGCAAGCCTTTATTGTATAAAAAAATATATATTAGCTGTTGCCCGCAATTTTAACTGTGTGATAATAAATGTCCCATTTACTCGCAGATAATGTAGTTTTCCATAGAAGAAAGAATTTATAACAAGAAAACACAATCAAATCTTTCTTTTATCATATAACTTCGTGTAGACGGTGAAGAAATCGATTATTTAATTTGCAACATTCGCAAGTTTCTGGGTAATGTATTTAAGCAATTTAGTTCCTTAAAAAAAATATGGCTGTGTCGATTGGAGGACAAATTTGGCCAGTGTTAATTAGAAGATCGTGTCCGTGGAAGAAAGCCGTGGTGGCATAGTGGTTTTATCTATGGTCTCTCAAGCAGAGGGTAATGGGTTCGAACGCAGGCTCGCACCTCTGAGTTTTTCGGAATTCATGTGAGAAGTAATTACTTTGTGTTTTTCGGTGATAGAAAACATCGTGAAGACACCTGTAAATACCTGGCTAGAAATTCAATGGTATGTGTGAAGTTCCCAATCCTTGAGAAAGGCTTAAGGACAATGTCAATTAAAAAGTTACAACTCAAAATAGATTTTCCTGTGCAACAACAAAATCATAGTCACCCTACAATCAAGCAACCGACTACCGCCATCCTCGGCCCGCTTTCTCCACAAATAATGGGTGTCAATTAATAATTGTGCTCACTAGTAGAGCCTACCAGCGACCAGCGTAACCTGACCTGCCTACGGTAAACTTAAGTTATGCTTGCTACTGTTAATCTACGATTAAGTGGGATAGTTTTAATGTATTGTTATATTGTGTCGATAGAATATCTTTCGAATGGTGTCCGTAATTTAACTGACTCATTATAACATATAACTATAGCGTAAAGTGCCTTGCAGTGGGATATACAGGATGGTACATTTAGATCAGTCGGTATGGGCAACTCTGAAACTATTATACCTGGTTTACACTCGCGTACGAGTGGCGAGACGAACTGCGGGACGAGCCACGAGACGAGAGTGTGAACAGGCGCGCCTCGCGCCTCGTCTCGTGATTTGCCTTGATTTTGAGGCTCGCGTCCGGAGCGAGACGACGAGGCGAGGCGCGAGGCGAGGTGACGAGGCGAGAGTGTAAATCAGGTATCAGACACACAAAGATCTGTTCTTAGGAACCATGTCGTCGATTTTAGGGACAAGAAAAACTACATACATAGATTAAAAAAAAAAAACTTGTACTCAGTTCGGGAATCGAACTCGGTCATATTGAAAAAAAAAATTACATTCAAGTCCTTGTAGCCGTCTGTCGGTAAACAAAATAAAAGTCTGACCCAGTTCTCATGGTCGGATTGAGTTTAAATAAATGTAAACGTCCCTGTGCTCGACACTGACCCAATACATGGCACTTTCAATCTTATTATGTCATAGTATAAGAGAGGTGACAGATGGGTGTCATCTACTGGGCGTTGAAGAGTCGAGCATTGGTACGATTACCAATACTGTAGATAAAATAAATCTGTAAAAATACAGTTAACAAAAGTAATCCGTCAAACCGTTTTAGCGTGAAAGAGTAACAAACATCCATGCATCCATCCTGCATACTTACAAACTTTCGCGTTTATAATATTAGTAGGATAGTTACAAACTTTCCCATACTGACAGATCTAAGTATACCACAGTGTATAATAATGATAATCGTAATGTAAAGAGCGAAAGGTCGAATCTTTGTGTAGATTTTCGTGGTCGCTAATTATACACTATGCCTGGAGAAGGGTTAACACTTTCACACCCCGGTGCCCCATATTAGTGTCACAGCGACTTAGCTCCACCCACAGGTCTGCGCCCACATTGTGGCACTAAGAAACGACCAGACTTGCATCCAGATTAGTACCTACAATATCTTGTTTACACACTGAGCAGGAAGGTACAATTAGTAAACTAATTTGCTGGACTTCATCATCATCATCATCACTTCATCGGTTACTGGACTTACCGATTTGAAATTTATATGGGACTGTGAACGTGTTAAGAGGGTACGATGGCTGAGAGACTTTTGAGAAATAGGTATTTTAATGAAATGTCGCTGTCTCGCCCGAATCCCTCCGTGTCAGTACAGCGAGAGCGGGACAACTGCAGCTCAGACCGTTAATAGGCGCGTAAAATTAATCAAAACAGCATTTCATAATCCCCTGTTTTCTTCTCGAAAACTGGACCAATAAAATTATTTTTTCAAAAATAATTAGAGGATAGATTTAGCTATGCCCCTATGTTTTCCTTTTTTTGTTTATGTGAGTGATTCTTTTCTGATGAGTGTCTGAAAATGACGTTGAAATTGGGCAATTTTTTCAGTTTTGGAAAGCTCATATTTCTTATGTTAATTGAAATATGGAAAAAAACGAAACATAGGGGCATAGCTATAGTAGATACAGATTACACAGTAAAAAAAGTTCGGCTCTAAATCCATTATCCAGGGAGGAAACAGGGGATTACGTTTGTATGGAGAAATGGTGCGCATCGTATCCTCTTAAAGCACTTTTCTACATTAAAACTCGCTTAATAAAGCTACTTAGTGTAGGTATTCCTAATAGTTAACTAAATTTAAATTAAAGTGAAGTATTACATTTTAAGTAAATCACAATCGTGATTTATATCGAGAAGCAATTAATTGAAAAGCAATGATTTAGCACCGACGATTTCAATTAAAATATTTGCTCTTAATTGTTTCTAATAACACACTTGTATTTGATTTATCGTCGTTTTCATTCGTTAAATCCATTAATTCTTGTAGTACCTATGCAATGTTGTTGCAAAAATTGTCGGTATGAAAAAACATAACATAGCTGAGGACAGTTCGAGTTTTGACGTTTTTTGTTGTGTTCGTAATTATTAGGACAAGTTGAAAATGGTTCACGGCTTATTACATCCTTCTGATAATATAAAACCGTGGTGGTTTTCACGTTCTTGAGTCTAACATTTTTGGTAGTACAGTACAGCGAACGGTTGCAGTACTCCGAAGATCAGCTCTGGTTGAGTTCGAAACGCGTCAGTGTAGTTTGGTGGTGGTGGTAGTTTGGCTTGTGTGATTTGTGTGTGTTCATACAGTGTTGAGGTGGAACTGCATGACCACGCATTTTTGACATAAAAGTAGGTATCGTAAGGTCGCGGGTGAGCAAAGTAACTGTTTCAGTTCGTGCAAAATTCCTGTTCAACGAATTTATAATATTAGTAAAGTTATTTAAATAGGATAAGTTTCTCAGTCCACTAAGCTAACTTCGCTTTACATAGTTGCAAAATAAATCCAGTTCACGTCCACATCATTTAGTCTGGGAGCAAAAAAGGCAGAGTCTCACATCATTAAAGGGCCGACTGACGTCTTACTCAGAGTCAGCAAACGAGACGCGGTGAAATATTAGATGCAAACACAAACAAAAATGCCGATTAGCATAGTGATATGGAGCGGCGTGGAGAAGGGAGCATGAATTCGGATTAACAAATGCTTTATAGTCCGAGAGCTGATAGACATTATTTTTTTTAGTAGGTATTTGAGGCACGCTGAAATAATAATGATAAATAAATAATAAATACCACGGGACAATTCACACCCAGTTCACATTCCCAAACTAAGCAAAACTTGTACTATGGGTACTAGACAACGGATAAACATACTTACATAGATAAATACATACTTTAATACATATTAAACAAACACCCAAGTCTCGAGCACAAACATTCGTATTGTAAAACTTGTCTAATGCGTCACATATGATACCCACGCACAGAACCAAAGTGGCTAACAGGTGGCGGGGCGGGGGCTAAATCAAACCTCATATTTTTACAGATACAATTTTTTTAAAGAAAATATCATTGATGCGTTTCGAAATTTTTATACTTTAAAGTTTTAAATTTAAATAGTGAAAAAATAAATAAGCCAGATCATTTAGTCGGGACTTGAACTTTGCCAGATGCTTGCAAAACAATTTAGCAAAAAATGAAAAAAGTGTTTTCGAGGTACGCTGAAATTTTAACAGTATTTTATTTCAAGTAAAATACAGATAATTTCGGATGGACAATCGTACTGCCTATTTAAAACAAAAAGGGTTTATTTAGCCCCGCTACCCGTCAGCCAGGTCTGTGGTTCTGTGCTTGGGTATTATAGGAGAACCATTTAGACAGGTTTTTAGGGTGCCTCAAATACCTCTCTGAAAATGTCAATCAGCTCTCCTACTATTAAGGCAAGGTTGTCCAACCTTAGTCCTGGCTTGCTTACCTGGCTTACTACTATATCTGTGGGAAGTGTCTTTACTAGCTTTTATTTAGCTTACAATGTTTCTATTATTCGAATTTCGCAAGTGGGCAATACTATTTTTTTGTTCGCGCACGTCTCTCCTGTAAAGTTCTGTAGCCAATATTTTTCATCATCATCATCATCATCATCCCAGCTTATATACGTCCACTGCAGGGCACAGGCCTCCTCTCAGAATGAGAGGGCTTGGGCCACAGTTCCCACTCGGGCCCAGTGCGGATTGGGAACTTCACATACACCATTGAATTTATTCGCAGGTGTATACAGGTTTCCTCACGATGTTTTCCTTCACCGTGAAGCTCATGGTAAATTACAAGATTTGGCTTGACACGCTGCCGCGTGTCTAGATGTGATTTCGCACATAATTCCGAAAAACTCAGAGGTGCGAGCCCGAACCCGAACCCACGACCCTCTGCTGGAGAGACCATAGGTTAAATCACTAGGCCACCACGGCAATATTTTTAGTTAGGTCTACATCAGCGTGTGGGACGCCTGGCCAAATTTCGGACCATTTAAATAAAACTTATAAGCTTGCAGATTCGGACTCGCTAATTTTATGTCCACAGTATAAACAACTTTTATTTCTTACGCTGCTCTTTTGTCAATTTAATCCACTTCTAGCGGTTATATTGACATGAAATGTAAACAGAAAGAGTCAGTAAATAAATGTAGTTATAGTAAGTTAGGTGAAAAATTGAATTTGCACCAAGCATAATCAATAAATAAGACTCGGCCGAGGATCGTGCTCAGTGGCGTGCCATGGGAGAGGCCTATGTCCAGCAGTGGACGAACATAGGCTGATGATGATGATGATTACCAATAAATTGTATTTAAAGTGTCGTTAAAGCCCTGGTTGTAATAAAAACTAAATCTTTTTTTTACTTTATTTTAGTTTTTTTTTTACTTCATCACAGTTGGTTAAACATTTTTAACCTACAACCAAACGGCAGGTTAGGTGATACATCTGTGTGACAGATGGAAGGGCGAATAGAGAGCGGAAACATCGTCCTCTTAGAATCTGGATACAAAACTCTAAATAACCCCAAAAAGCTATTTTTGTCGCATGTGTCATCGACTTCCGGGACAGACGTCAAGACATTATAAAATGTAAAACCATTTTTATGTATGTTTTATGACGTCTATAAAGCTTAATTGTATTAATGTAAACATTAATTAAATTAAAACTTCATTTAAATGCGTCGAGTTGAGCGAAATTCTGTCGTAATCTTACGAACTGGCGGCGTCGAGTGTGTTCTTTAATCCCTCGGTGGAGTCGCATGCCGCACAATATTCACCTATCATTAAGGCGTGCAATATTGAAAACCATTTTTTCTCAGCATTAACAAAATGAGACAACACTAACAATGAGCCACGCGCGTTAACCTTATTAAAAACCGGCCAAGTGCGAGTCAAGAGAATATATAACTAAATATTATGTGGATATTTAGAGCGTCTACCTGTTGCCGTTATCAAATCGAGTAAAAACGAGCAAAAAAATCAAGTTTAATACATCAATCCAAATCACCAATCAAATACATCATCTGTGAAAATTTCAACTTTCTAGCTATCACGGTTCCTCAAATACAGCCTGGTGACAGACGGACAGACGGACGGACGGACAGCATAGTCTCAGTGACAGGATCCCGTTTTACCCTTCGGGTACGGAACCCTAAAAAAGCCCCACTCAGCAATTATGCTTGGCTTGCCGCGACAGTAGTTGTGGTTGTGGGAGCCGCGACGCTGTTTTCCAGTGGGACCCATTTAAAAACTAAAGACAAAGATATACTTACACATTGTGCATGATGACACGAACACCAGCGGAAAATGTAATTCGCAACAAAACCTTTAAGGGCCGTTTTTTCAATCCCCGGATAAAAGTATAGTCAGTTAAAACTATCGCTTTCCTTTTCTCAAGTCATAGGAAAAAAATGACAGAGCTTACATTTATCTGACAGATACTTTTATCTGGGGATTGGAAAATCGGCCCTAAGTATCCAAATTAGGCTTTAACAAGCACTTGTTGTGCCGTGGTGGCCTAGTGGTTTGACCTATGGCCTCTCAAGCAGAGGGTCGTGGGTTCGAGTCCGGGCTCGCACCTCTGAGTTTTTCAGAATTTATGTGCGAAATCACATTTGTAATTTACCATGAGCTTTACGGTGAAGGAAAACATCGTGAGGAAACCTGCATACACCTGAGAAGAAATTCAATGGTGTGTCTGAAGTTCCCAATCCGCACTGGGCCCGAGTGGAAACTACGTCCCCAAGCCCTCTGGTTTTGAGAGGAGGCCTGTGCCCTACACTAGGACGTATATAGGCTGAGATGACGAAGCACTTGTGACCAACCATCGTTTCGTAAAAACCCTGCTAAGTCTGATCCAGTAAGAAACTCAACGATATATTTACGAAAACATCTCCCCTTTCACTTCTAGTTCAGAAAATCTAATGAAAACAAATCAATTTCCCCGGCACCGCTTATCGCAGGTAGTTTATTAATAGTTAACGTTTCAACAGCGGTCGTCCTAGAACTGCGTCCCACAGACCTTTAGTTGAGCCCCCGGCGAGAAACGGGTCTAAAGTAACCTAGAATACAGTTTCTAACAGTACGATAGTACTACTCTGCCGTGTCGTAAAAGCGGCATCTCAAAAAAACCGAGTGTGCTTTAGACCACACGACTGAAGTAAAACTTCTGTAGCTCCATCTATATGATGTACCTAACTATAAATCGAAAATTTTAAAAACCTCCGACGCAATTTGGTCACACATATTTTGAAAATAAAGTAAATGCCTATTATGTGTCTAAGATACCTTCCATAGCTAGCAAAAGAGCTGATAACTTTGAAACGGCTGAATCAATTTTGATGAAACATGTCTAACAACCATCGCCAAGAAACCAGCTATCAAATAAAAAAACTGCATCCGAATCGGTCCACCCGTTTAAGAGCTGTGATGCCACAGGCAGACACACACACACACACACACACACACATAGCGGTCAAACTTATAACACCCCTCTTCTTGTGTCGGGGGTTAAAAAAGACTCATCAAGATTGTTTACCCTATTTCTAATCCAAAAAATAACGAAGTATAATCTGTGTGCTAAATTTCATCAGAACCCGTCAAAGCCGTTTTAGCGTGAAATTTTTAATTTATATCTAGTTATCATACATAATAAGTATCTGCTCCGACCGGGGATCAAACCCGAGACCTTAAGCTTTTGTAGTCAAGTCAACCAGAGACGACCAGTACCACTACCATGAGTTTACAATGACCGTACTCGATAGCGACTGCGTAAATGATTTGTATGGAGACTCCATACAAATTATTTACGCAGTCGATATCGAGTACCGTCACTGTAAACTCATGGTAGTCGTACAGATGGCCTAGTGGTTAGTGAACCTGACTACAAAGCTTGGGTTCGATTCCCGTGTCGGGGCAGATGTTTGTATGAAAAATACGAATATTAGTTCTCGGGTCTTGGGTGTTTAATATGTATTTAAGTATGTATCTATCTATATAAGTATGTTTATCCGTTGCTTAGTACCCATAAGCTTTGCTTAGCTTACTTCGGGACTGGGTCAATTGGTGTGAATTGTCCCGTGATATTTATTTATTTTATTTTTTTAACCACTCGGCTATCTCACCTAAGTACACATCATACATATTTGACCTACATCAAGGCGACACCCTATCTCATTATGATCATGACCATGATACATTACACCATCATTTGCTCGCGGAAGCCAGAACGACACAACATTATGATAAACACAGATAAAGCCTGTAATAAATCTAGACTTTCACATTTATGGGGCTGTTACTCACTCAGGATTTGCTTATCTCGCGGGATGAGCCATTTTTCTGGAATACCACCTTGTCCATTTTTAACCACCGATACAAAAACGACGGGACGTTTTAAGTTTGACGTGTCTGTGTGTCTGTATGTGGCATTGTAGCTCCCGAATGGATGAACCGATTTTGATTATGTTTCTTTTTTGTTTGAAAGGTGAATAGTCGGGAGTGTTCTTAGGTTTGATGAAAATCGGTCCAAGATGACCGCCGCCACGAAATGGCGGATTAAGGATGATATAACTAATAATAATAATAGTAAATAAATGGATTTGAATTTGAATTTCGAATACTTGTCTTCTTCACTTAGGGGTCATTTGTTGGGGGTTACTTAAAATTTTTAATTTTATTTTTTACAAGTTTTTCTTTAACTTGAAATACTTATTCAAATATACTTATCTTAGTTGTAATTTCATTAACAAACCATCTTTCGACCACTTCCTGGTTGTAGATTGAACTGAAATTTGGTATACTTCTGTATAGTTGGCCAAGTAAGTGCTTTACTATTTAATGTGACAGTTGCTACATTCAAAGTCAAAGTCAAAATTCTTTATTCAATTTAGGCATCAATAGATGCTCCTATCCACTCACTTGCTTGCGATTTTTAGCTACGGTAGCCTAAATTGTCATGACGTTTTATAGAAACGACGGCATAATGTTATGTTATTTTCAAAAATCGATAACTTTGCTTCTACTTAATTAATAACAAAGATTTTTTCAGTCATGTAAAGATAAAGAAAAGAAGTATTATAAAATGCGATTATAATTAATGAGTATATGGCAAAAATAATTTTTAAAAATTCACAAAGTTGACATATTGAAATAATTGCTGAGTTTTAAGAGAAAACTATTTTTTATTAAAAATCTAAAGTGATAACGTATATTTTTTTCTTACTCAATTGAAAGCAGACTAAACAAGCTTTTATATGACACCAAACAACTTGTTAGCTTCTCTATAAAAATTTAAGAGTAAAAATGATTCAATTTCCGATTTAAAACTTTTGAAACGCTCAAATTGTTGCGAAATAATGCGTTACGTTCATGATTTTTTTGTGGATAATTTAGGCACCGAATTACCAAAATATAGCCATAAACAGGATGAGAAACTAATAATCTTTAAATAAAATGCATACTTTATGCATTTTTCATGGTTGTCATAGCCCTATAACTCAATATAACAAAACAAGTATGTACGTACCCAAAAAATCCTAATGTTTTTGTAGTGCCAATCACAAAGAACAGAAATAACTTATAATCACAATAACACGTTTAATAAACACATCATAGTATACACATGATAACAGTTTATCGATTATAAGCAAATACTTAGGGAATTGCACTCACTCACAGTAAATAAACAAACGAAACTGCATTTTTGCAACAGCTGACCCCATGCGTTGGCCGGTAGTGAGCCAGGAGTAACCGAAAATTTTGAACAAAATTCAAGATGGCTGCCCACTTAGGGTGGAGACACAATGCGCGCGCGGCACAACTGTGTAATAGGAATGATGATGATGATTAACATTTTAATGATGTATGAGTACCTACGTAAAGCGAATAATTTAATAATGTTTATAATAAAATATAACCTTAGATTTGGAATAATATTTGATTTATGTGATCATCTATTACGATATCAGCGAAACATTGTTTTAGTAGTTGCACAGAAAAAGCCGTGTTTAAATAATATGTATACTTAAAGCAAACACGACAAAGCATGAAAGTAAAAAAAAAAACAAAAAAATTAATAAGTGAGTCCTTTATATTTTTCGTTAAATACCAAAATAAAAAATATTAGTAAAAAAATAAATAACATATTTATTTATTTATTATCCTATTTTTGTGTCCCACTGCTGGGCAAAGGCCTCTCATGAGAACAAAAAATCACGCTACGCGACGATCGTTGTGTACACCAGCCTTACGACCTAAAGCGGATAGCAGAATTGATCTTGGTAACCACAGTTACCGAGTTTTAGTTGCAATTTTCTGTCACATCTTTCGTTTGATAATCCTATGAAATAATCTGTGGTTTCATACATTTTATGGTTTATAATCGAAGCATAATATTGTAACTATTTAATGACAATTGATTAGTGAAGAAATATTTGATAATCTTAAAAATGTAGGGCGTCAAAATACGAAACACGTCAAAAAACTACTGATATTTTGTCGTAAAGTAATTTTTTTTGCTCACCAATATGCAATAGAACAAAAATATAGATTTAATATAATTCACCAATAAACGCCGAGTATTTTGATATCTAATACTAATAGAAATATATAAATTTGAGTGCTTAAGGCATTTTAAAAACACTTAGTAGTTTGTTACGGAATCACTTCCGAGACACCTTGCAAAGAAACTTGAATAAAAAATATTTTGGTTGTATCCATTAGGCTGAACCATTTTTTTTATGTTGTTATATTGGTACTCTGTATTTTGACTACATTATATAGCGTATCTGTGCCACCATTTACAGATTAAAAATCAAAAACCGCCTATACTGCCCTTGGTAACCAGAGTTACCACAAGCAATTTGGAGGTGCACAAAGTTGGTAACTCTAGTTACCACAAGCAAGTGAGTGGCTATGAACGTCAAAGTATCTACAACTGGTTCGGAAATACTCTGTTGAGAAAAATCCGGCAAGAAACTCAACAAGGTATATTTTTTCAAACAGAATTTCGGAATATGAACAACATAGCTCATTGTCACATTGACAAATTTACTTAAAATAGTATGTTTGATGTTGTAGCGGTCTCTGAAGCTGGGCTGCAGCGACACGAAATCACTTTACCTTTGAGAAACAGTTAATTGGAAAATCAAAATTATTACATAGCGCATCACAATGAAGCTGACAACGCGACATGTCTGAAGAGAAAAAAAAAAGTACATTGTACACTGTTGGCGTATGTAAGCGATTAAGAATTTCGGGGGAGTCGGTTGGATGCGACGTGGTTCAATTGGTAGAACACCCGTTGGGGCGCATACCCAGGAGACGTGGGTTCGAATCCCACCGGCGCACCCGAAAAACTTTTTCGCTTTTAAATAATCCTAGATTCGGCGAGCAGCCGTACTGCTAATAAAATAAAAATAATATAAGAAAAAAAGTGTTGCCATAGCAGACAAAAAAATAAAATCAACTCTGTTGGGTTGCCAACAGAGATGTGTTCAATCGGACAAGTGATATAGATCATTTTATGCTGCATAACCGCTCATCTGCTTCTATTGCTGACTGTACCCGATTCTCTCAACAGTCTAGCTTTCACCATAATCCAAATGCTATACTCATTGACATAACACAGTATAGGAAGTGTTTCAACGCAACGGTGTTAAATGTACGTTAACTGCGCTGCGCTTGCGCAATCATTGCAGCAAGTTTAATATACAATTATGGGAATATCGCGTATTAACTACCACTCAGGGAATTAATCACCCAATAAAAATGCTGTGTAAAATTACCTTCAACTTTTAGCCACATCGCAGTGGTCGTGGACACGAGTGGCCTGAAGAAGGTTCTCACGGCTGCTGCCTGCGTTAGAAATACCTTGACGAGATATAGTTATCTTACAGTTTAGTCTGAAAAAGTGTACAGTAACATTACTAAAGCCCAACGTTCACTTGGACGATGCCATCTATCGTCACTTTGAAAAACGAAACACCTACCTTGACGCTCTTTGGACAGACGCCTTCTATTCTTGAATTAAGTATTACCACTAAGGGCCCGTTGTTTGATCAATAGTTATATAAACTAATAGTTAAAATGTATGGCAAAGATAACAATAGTTAACGCATTTCAAAGGCAATTTGACTGTTAGTTTAAATAATTGATCAAACAACGGGCCGTAAGTTTCCTAAAGCTCAATCCAGATCTTTACTGTTGTTAAATTTATTAATTTAACTATAGACTTAAGTAAGCGCCATCCAACCAAACCTGATGGAACTTCTAGAATTGTATAACAGCCTTCAGGATTCTTTGCTTTGTCAATAATCTACGTAAATAGTTCCATAAGCCATCCCAGAGATGGCGCTGTTATTTAGTATTTAAGGCAAGTTTTATATAAATAAATTCCTCTTTTCCGCTACCACCGACGGCGACGGTCGGCACAATTAATCCGCCTTTTTTTATTTTCCCAGACCTACCAATTTTACAACTATCTATTCTGTACGACAACTTTTGATCATATCCGGTCAGCTGTAGTTGGGTGTTTGAAAAGCAAACATCCAAACATTTAAATACCCGAATATAACTTCACAAACTTATTTTATTAGAGTTCCATACCCAAAGGGTAAAAACGGGACTACGCTACTGAGACTTCGCTGTCCATCCGTCTGTCCGTCTGTCACCAAGCTATATCTTAGGAACCGTGATAGCAAGACAGTTGAAATTTTCACAGATGATGTATTTCGGTTGCCGCTATAACAACAAATACTAAAAACCGGCCAAGAGCGTGTCGGACACGCCCAAGGTAGGGTTCCGTAGCCATTACGAAAAAATCAAGTAATATTTTTCTAAGGATTTCGTATGTGTACGGAATCATCCAAGTTTAGGTATGCTTTATACCTTAGGCTACTATTTACTCTTAAACTACAAATAATTTCCAAGCAATCTTAGCCGCTATAATTTTCCTAGTAAATTTGATATATTTACTACCATTCTGAATTTTTTCAAATTTTTCCATCCACCAGTTTAGATTTTAGAGGGGGGGGGGACGCCCGATTTTAATGAAAATTTTCACTTTAAAGTTGAATATTTCGCAAACAGATCACTGAATAGAAAAATCATGTTAGCAACCCCTCAATGGTTTTAAAAGACCTATCCAACGATACCCCACACTATAGGGTTAGCCGAGAAAAAAAAATCACTCCCACTTTACGTCTATGGGAGGTACCCTAAAAAAATTTTTTTTACTTTTTTTTATTCAATCACTTTGTCGGCGTGAATGATATATATATTCATGCCAAATTACAGCTTTCTAGTATTAACAGTCTCTGAGCTTAGCCGCGGACAGACAGACAGACGGACAGACATGGCGAAACTATAAGGGTTCCTAGTTGACTACGGAACCCTAAAAACAGAATTAAAGAAATATTTAAGGGGGCTCATATACAACAAACGTGATTTTCTTGCTCGTTTTTGCTCGATATTAATAACGGCAACAGGTAAACGCTTGAAACATTCACAGAATTAATTCACTTTAAAAATAAATAGTTCAATTAAAACAAAACAAATATTTAAGAGGGCTCCCATAGAACAAACGTGTTTTTTTGCCGTTTATATAGATAATGGTACTTCGTGCGCGAGTCCGACTCGCACTTGGCCGGTTTTCATTTATACCTAATATTAGTAGAATCCGTCTTGTCCCATGAGTGAACAATATTTTGCCACCTTTTACTAAGGTTGTCCGTCAGTTTTCAAATAAATAATTTGACACTTTGCAAGCACATATTGTTATCATTATATTGTTACTCATTACATAACACACCAGACTATTACATATAAAATTAATATAAGTATATTTAGCTGCTTGATAATAAGGTTAAAATTTAGTCAAACCAATGTTCCTTCACTATGAATAGTTGCGCTAAAACCTTTTTTATTAGTTTGACTTGCCATTACACTCTGGTAAATGAAGTGATAAAACCTATTCGTTTACGATGATCAAAACTAAATGCAACTTCTGTCAAGTTCATCATTGCTATTTCGTATGATTCCTTGAAGTCAACAACTTGTCTACACTCTGAACATGAACCTGTCTACAAGCAAAAACCAACCTTAAGATGACGATTGGTTTAATTTCGCGAATGTACTTTCTAATTCAAACAACAGCTACCGTTTATATCAGCAATGGATATCATTATTCATATCGAAATACAAATACTATTGAATGTCATTATCTCATGACTAAACAGCTCAATGAATAGGATATAACTATCATAGTAATATTATCATCCAGTACCTCTACCATGAGTTTACACTAGTTTACGTGACCGTACTCGCTAGGGGGGTGTGGGTGCGGGGGTGGCGTGCGGGAGTTTTAAGGGGGGATGAAAATGATTTTGCCGTAGGATGCACCGCGGGGGGGTTCGGAGCTTCGGACTAGGGATTAAAATTTCATTGATTTGCACCGTTTTCAAGATATTTGACAAAAACACCAAGGGGTGGGGGGTTGAGGGGGGGAGGGGGGGGGCTTCGGAGCGGGGATTAAAATTTCATTGATTTTGCCGTCGTAGGATGCACCGTTTTCCAGATATTTGACAAAAACACCGGGTGGTGGGGGTGGTGGGGGGTTGAGGGGGTTGTGGGGGGTTGGGTGTGCGGGGGGAGGGTGCGGGGAGAGGGTGTGGGGGTGTTAAAGGGGGATGAAAATTTCATTGATTTTGCCGTAGGATGCACCGTTTTCAAGATATTTGACAAAAAAAACTTGAAGTAAAACTTGAAGTAAAACTTCTATAGGGCACGCTTGACTTGGGACGAACGCGGGTGTGCGGGGGGTGCTGTGTGGGAGGGCGTGCAGGGGGTGCGGAGGGGTGCGGAGGGGAGGGTTCGGGGTTGCTGTGCGGGGGGAGTGCGGGAGGGAGCGGGTTGGAGGGTGCGGGGGGGTTGCGGGGGGGGGGTAATTTTTTTAATATCGAGGAACTAAGGAGAGCCATAATTGATGAAAAAGCAAATTGGATAAAAAAAATAGGCTGCCCAAATTACTAATTCCACGCGGACGGAGTCGCGGGCAAAAGCTAGTTACAAATATAATTTCACATAAATTCCGAAAAACTCAAAGGTGCGTGCCGGTATTTGAACCCAGGACCCTCTGCTTGAGAGGCCATAGGTCAAACCACTAGGCCACCACGGCTATCATACCGTCGGTACTTTGAAATAAAAAACTCGTATCTTAAATCCATATGAAAACTTAAAAGGAACCTTAAAGCGACGGAGTAAAGTTAATTTAGCAAAATTATCAATTTTGAGATGCGACTTTTTTTCGAAGAAGTGGTGATACGTAATTTATTGATTGTTGTTAACTAGCCTTTATTTACTTAACTTACGTTAACCATTAGCAGATCTGGCAATCTAATTAAAACCCCAGGATATTACTGAATTCCCATGGGAATTCCCAAAAATTACATCGCGATTTTTATTTAGACGACCGGATAGCCTAGTTGTTAGAGAACCTGACTACGAAGCATGAGGTCCTGGGTTCGATTCCCGGTCGGGGCAGATTTGTGTAAAAAAAAATACGAATGCTTGTGCTCGAGTCTTGGGTGTATAATATGTATTTAAGTATGTATTTATCTATATAAGTAAGTTTGTCCGTTGTCTAGTACCCACAGTACAAGCTTTGCTTAGTTTGGGACTAGGTCAATTGGTGTGAAATAGTCCCGTAATATTTATTTATTTATCACGGGCCAATTCACACCAATTTACACCCCAGACCAACCACCAATTTACTGATGCAGACTTGACTAAAAAATGTTGGCTACGAACACCCTTACGTACCTATATGTATCTAGTACCAGGGGGGGTTCACTCCGCAGTTTAGGTATGTTCGGCCGGCGCTCCGCCCGGGCGGAGTATGGCAGTAGGTTGTCAATTGGCCTTCAGTTCGCACGCTAGCCGCGTCGCGCGTAATTAAGAATCTTTTTTTTTGTGATTTTTGCAACAAACAATGACTTCTAAACGATCTTATAAATAACTTACTTACTTACTAAAGGTGGTTTACTGAATTAATACACACTGTTATCTTTCTTGATTTTTATACCTACCAAACATCGGCGAGCCGGAACCCTGTGCCCTTGGTTTTGGATCAGCGGTGCCCAACGGAATATGAACGCTCGGATCACACGATAAGTTTCAATTTCGCATGCAAGCAGTAAGAATAGACAAGTTTTTATACCTAAAGTTGACTTTTGTTGGAGAGTGATCCTTGTGTACGTTAGTACTATTACTTATTCTGTGCTAGTACTAACGGGGTTATGTATTTTCGCTGAAAGTATTTTTCCCGACTTATTCATTTCCGAACTGTTTTCTGGGTTCCGTAACCAAAGGGTAAAAACGAGACCCTATTACTGAGAATCCGCTGTCCGTCCGTCTGTCTGTCTGTCTGGCCGTCTGTCTGTCCTTCTGTCAACAGGCTGTATCTCATAAACCGTGATAGCTAGACAAATTTCTAGTTGAAATTTTCACAGAAGATGTACTTACACAGGGGCATCCGTGCGTGGCCAGTTTTATTGGTATAGTTAACCTACTGTAAATGTATTGATTGTGACACTGTAGGTTTTTAAAATTGCGTCATTGACAAACAGCCATGTCAGTGTGGGCGCGAAACATTGGTTGATATAATTTCGCGTGTCATAACTGCCCATTATTTATGAGACCATAAATGTTTTATTTCTTATGACTTAATAAGTGTATTTTATTAATTATGTAAAAAAATCGCCCGAAATGGTCCTGAGTTAGAAATATAATATGATTCTAGTTGCCATTTTGGCGAATGAAAATAATTGTGTAGTTGTTTATGTTTTGTACATTTGAATACATATACATAAAGACGCCTTTTGTCAAATAACTCTGGCTGCTAAGAGGATACGATGCGAACCATTTCTCCATACAAACGTAGTCTCCAGTTTCCTCCCTGGATAATGAAATTAGAGGAAATATTTTTTACCATATAATCTATACCTACTACGGCCATTGCCCTATGAATTGTTTTTTAGGAGCCTTCAAAAAATTCTTCAATTTTTTGAGAAGAAAATAGGGTCCTGCTGTTTTGATCAAATTTTATGTACCTATATAGAAGTGCGAAGAGTGCGAAAGATATTCTCTTGCTCTTCCCACTCATACAAAAGGTAGGCAGAGGTTTACTAAAAAACAGAGCACTGGGTGTTCTACTATACTATACTGTTTTGTAATTCGCACAAACGATACAAAAGCACAGTAAAGCTAGTAACTCACAATCTGCACGAGACATTTAACGAATCGATTAATAACACATATCTAATCCTGTGCATGGCATTAGAATAGAATAGAATAATTTTTATTTCGGGCTGCATAGGCCCATATAAAAAAAAAAAAAAAAAAAAAAAAAAAAAAAAAAAAAAAAAAAAAAAAAAAAAAAAAAAAAAAAAAACCTTAAAGACTAACTTACATATTTATATTATAACTTAATTACTAACACGAAAAGTCTGTGACATTATATACTGAAGTTAAGCAAGGGACATACTGGGATAAGCCGAGCCCGCGTTGCACGGTGTCGACAGGGGAGACCCATCCCGGGGCGGAAAGTGAGCGCCGCAGTGTTTCTTGTCTCTGCATGCTCCGTGGCGTTCGCAATGCCAACGAGGCATTCCGTGTGGCTTTTGGTGGATAGGCCCCTCGTGGGAGAGTGAGAGAGAGAGAGAGAGAGAGAGAGAGGGTTCGGCAGCCGCCGTGACGTGTGACTCCGGGAAGAAGGGCTACGGATTAGCCCGAAACATGTTGAGTTAAACTCTTTTTAAGACGTGAGTGATCCGTTTTATTTTCACTATGAGTGACTCTCACGGTAGTTTTATGTTTAAAACGGATAAGCATACCTACTTATAAGTAAACGATTTTTTTTCCATAATAACCACTTGGTTAAGCGAAGTGTGACACTGCCTTTACACTACATTTTGTATTAGACGCATACACAGGCTGCGCAAGCGCCGTTTTTCATACCGCCTTCTACGCAGTGGCAAATAAACATGGACGAGGTATTACACAATAAAATGGGTGGCCAATATCGTAACAATCTTAACAATATTATAAATACGAAAGTTTGTATGGAGTATAGATGTACCATCATCATAATCATTTCAGCCAAAAGACGACCACTGCTGAACATAGGCTTCCCTCAAGGCTCGCCAAACCGATCGGTGCCGTGCCATCCGCATTCAATGCGATCCCGCAACCTTAACCAGGTCGTCGCTCCATCATGTTGGAGGCCTACCTACACTGCGTCTTCCTTAAGCATGTAGGAAAAATGCGAATGGAAATTTTGCTACTAGGAAATAACGGTTTTGGTAAATTGATCTAACCAGACAGTTTAATATAAGTATTAAAATAACCGCATCCATATTTCCAACTCTTGCGCATCGTCTAATTAAGCAGAGCCGGAGATTTATAAGATATGGAAGCATTAGCGCGATTTATCCCGCCCCGGGATAATGGGATGGCACTAATGGCGTGCTTACCGCCATCTTGCTATTAATATTGTTACATTGACAGTTGTCATTATGTAATTGAAGAAAAATTAAACATACTGTATGTTCAGTTTTGCGGTTAGGCGGCTGGGAAAAAAAAATGCGCATTTTAACTAAAATATTTTTATTCTGAATCTGAATCATCATTTTATTAAGGTAAAAAAAGTACAATAACTTAATAAAATGAATACCAATTTATTTATTTTTTTTAATTTCAAAATGATGGAAATAGCAAAACTAAAGGGCGGAGTGGGTGTCTAATAGGTAATAAGCTAATTAGAAAAAAAATCACCGAATTAAAAAAAAAGAATTAGAAAAATAACTAAGTGAATAAAATAAATAAGTGAAGGTGAAAATGGGTGTCGTGTCGTATAAGGGGCTAAATTCAGAAACGGCCCAACACGGTTTGCGAGCGGTAATTCAAACGTTTGGGAGAGGATATGAATGTTTTGAGCTTGGGATGAGCCTTATTTTCCTGTTAATTCGCTTTGTAAATAAATAAACAAATAAATAAGGCTCATCCCAAACTCTGCCCAAACCTCTCGCAAACCAGTGATTTTTGGCGTTCCTGAATGGCAGTTTAAACCAAACCCAACCACGACTGAATTACCGCTACCAAACCCGTGAAGGCACATTTCTGAATTTAGCCCCAGGAAGTCAAACAGCTGGCCGAAGACCACGCGGAGTGGCGGTTACTCCACCGACAAGAGCATAGCTCTTAAATTCAAGAAAAAGAAAAATAACTCACTCATCGAATGAGTTAAAATATTTTATACGAATATTTTATAACGACCGCTTTAGCCTAGTTGGTAGTGACCCTGCCTACGAAGCAAGAGGTCCTGGGTTCGAATCCTGGTAAGGGCATTTATTTGTGTGATGAGCACGAATATTTGTTCCTGAGTTATGGATGTTTTCTATGTATATAAGTATTTATTTATCTATACAGGGCGACTCCTAAGTCGTGAACCGAAATTAAGGTTTCTAACGCAGCATTTCAAGGAGAATTCAGTGCATTTACTCCAAAAAGCAACAATTAAATTTTGTTGAAGTAAAACTTAATTTATTTTAGTGTAAAAATTACCAACCGTTTGGTCACCCTATTCTACTAGACGAGTACTACTTAGAGTACTTTTAATCATGTTACTTAATCTTATCGATTGAGTGCCTAGGTTGAATCTTATGAAACATGTGAGTTTTAGATAAATTGTACGTTTAAAGCAAACACGCTTATTGCTTCTCAATCATCATTTAATGCTCATATCACACGTACTTCAGTAAATGTTCAAAGTGTTCGCCTTTTAACTCTAAACACAACACTGCCCGTCGCCTGTGGTTGTTTTTGACTCTTCTTAGAACGAATTCATCAGCCTTTACTTCATCAAAAGCGGCGATGATTTTTGAACGAAGCTCTGCAATCGTGTCGGATACCCGCTCATAAACTCTTCTCTTGATTTCACCCCATAGGTAGAAATCCAGTGGTGTCAAGTCAGGACTACGCGGTGGCCATTGTATGGGTCCACTTCGGCCTATCCAGCGTCCAGGGTACTCATTGTCCAAGTGATTACGGACGTGACGTTGGAAATGAGCTGGAGCTCCGTCTTGTTGATAGTGTAAGTCCACTAAGTCCTCTTCAGGAACTCCTGCCAGTAATCCAGGGAGGACATGTCGTAGGAACTCGAGATAGTTTGGCCCATTCTGACGACCAATGAAATGAGGTCCAATAACTGTGTTATTGATGATGCCCGCCCAAACATTCACACTGAACCTCACCTGATATGAATTTTTTCGCAAAACATGTGGGTTTTGTTCGCTCCACCAATGTTCGTTGTGCTGGTTAAAAAGCCCAATCCTTGTGAAAGTCGCTTCGTCGGTCCATAAGATGTTTGTATCTTGGTTCTGTAGCAGCCATCGACACAATTGTACCCTTTTTGCGTAATCTGCTAACATAAGATCCTGCACCGGTTGGAAGTGATAAGGGTGCATGCCAGACGCATTAAGGAGACGCCACACGTAAATTTGGCTAACTCTAAAACGTCTGGCAGCTTGTCTCGTGCTCGCTTGTGGGTTTCTGTGAAAAAAGTTCCGTATACGTCTGTACAGGTTTTCCGGGTGAATAAAAGGCCTACCTCTCGCCTGTGCGTGAGCTGGTACAGTAAACTGTCCAAAGTCCCGGAGATTTTGAACCATTCGCCGAATTAGGTTACGTGTCGGCACTGGGGACTCGGGGTACTTTTCTCGAAATAAATCTTGTGTTCGAACTGTACTATTTGTTTGTCCGTAAAATGTTATCATATCGAAACGTTGAATTGTTGTGTATGGATATGCAGCTGGCATTTTAAACGCGGATTGATATCAATTTTTCAATTTAAATTCGCAGCGTATTATGACTTGTGAGATTTGTCATTGTCAATGTTTATTTTTTAACGTACCTATCCATAAAAAGGTTGAATTGGATAATCTCAAAAACGTGCTAGGAGTCATGACAGTTCAACGTAATGAGTAGGGTAACCATGAGACTCGGTAAATTTAAAATTAATAATTTTATTAATTATTACAAATTTACATTTACAGATTTTTGCATAGTGTTAAGTTCGAGTGCTTTAACTAACGGTAAAGAGCCAGAAAAACATATTTGGGTTCACGACTTAGGAGTCACCCTGTATAAGTATGTTTATCGTCGTCTAGTACCCATAATACAAGCTTTGCTTAGTTTGGGACTAGGTCGATTTGTGTAACATTGTCCACTAATATTTATTATTTTTTATTATTTTACCAAAACTAACAAAGTCAAATGAAAGTGTCAATTTTAAACTTATCGTGTTTAAAAATAAAATAACAATTAATTTACAATAAACACATTGTAGAATTTACTCGCGTCATTTAAATTATATTATAACGTGACCAGCGGACTGGAAGTCCGTAAATCATTGTGCATAAAAACTGGTTATTTATGCGACATTGGCTTTTTAAGCACTAATTATTATGTTCTAATGTACAAGACATAATTTATGCGCGGTATAGCGTTAACGCGACTTGAATTAACTTCAGTTTTTTATATACTTACATATTGTAACATAAAAATTGTGTCGCGTCATGTTTTTTTCCTTTTTTTATGTTTATAATGACAGAGCTTGGGCTGTAACTCCCACGTGGGCCCAGTGCGGATAGGGAACTTCATACACACCATTGAATTTTTTCGCAGGTGTAAACAGGTTTCCTCACGATGTTTTCCTTCACCGTAAAAAGCTCATGGTAAATTTCAAGTGTGAAAAAAAAATAAAAATAAAAAAGGTTCGAGCCTGGATTTGAACCCACAACCCTCTGCTTGAGAGGCCATAGGTCAAACTACTACGCCACCACGGCTTCTTCCTGGTACCTAAAATTATTTATCTTCAAACTAACGTCGCGAACACAACAACAACAAAACAAATTTTAGCAACTTAGGGATCTTTATCTATTTCTCCAGGGACCGGCAACGCACCTCTGATACCTTTCGTGTTACGGGTGTCCATGGGCGGCGGTGATTGCTTCCCATCAGGTGACTCTCATACTCGTTTACCCTGTCTTATTATAAAAACGTCGCTAAATTCAAACTTTCAATTTGAAAGAACATGCCGTAGAAACTCTCTAAAGGTAATGATCGATTAAATTAACTCTTAGTTACAAAACAAGTTTCTCAAGTGTCTTCATGTGCTAAATCTAGGGATTATAACAATGTGTGGGGCCTTAAACCAGAGTCAACATTCCCATAGAACATTGAATTAGGGCTGTGCCATCGAATTTATAAAACGATTGATCAAAATCGATTTATCGATTAACTTAAAATCAATTTTGGTGACCAATTTTTTCTAAAACCGCCTTATGACATGCGGATTTTCAAAATTGCAACATGACTATAAATATGCGCCAAGTGAAGTGCCAGCATGAAACGTGACTGCAACTACCGACTTTCCATACATTTCAGTCGCAGCTAGCGTGCAATTTGAGTGCAGTTTCGCCGACTGCATTGCAACTGCAATAAAAATTTAATGGGCAGTCGATGGGCTAAATTCAGGAACGGCCCAACACGGTTTGCGAGCGGTAATTCGATCGTTTGCGAGAGGATAGAGATGAACTGCTATTCAGGAACGCCAAAAATCACTGGTTTGCGAGAGGTTTGGGCTGGGCAGAGCTTGGCCCAACCCAAACCCAAAGCTCAGCCCAAACCTCTCGCAAACCAGTGATTTTTGGCGTCCTGTATTTTTAGCACACGTTTTTGTTTTGATAACCAATAGAGAAGGGGACTTGTGACCGGGTTTTTTAGTCCGTGCAAGTCGGACACTGTCTGGGCCCTCCATTCCCAGTTCGTCCGAAGGGATTTTTCCCGAGCACAAGTCACCCTTCCAATCCTTAAAGTAAAAAACAGCAAAGACTTCGCGTCTTTGGCCCCACTGGCGACTCATTCAAAAAAAAAGTATAAGTTTTACTTCACCAAAATACTTCTCGATCGCGTTTACGTGAAAATTTCAATTCTATGGAAACATGGACGCGCGGCTGCGGAGGCGCTGTCCATGTTTCCCTAGTAATTGATTTTATTACGTAAACGCGATCGAGAAGTATTTTGGTGAAGTAAAATTTATACTAAGCGTACTGAATTGCTTTCGCAAACGATCGAATTAACGCTCGCAAACCGTATTGGGCCGCTCCTGAATTTAGCCCCAGGTGGCAGTTTGCAGTTGGAATGCAGTTTTTTTGTAAAGGCCCTAAGATTTTGGAGTGTTAAATGTATAACGTGGGAATATCGGGTTAAAAAGTAGCCTATTTACTATTTTAGAATTCCCCAATGTATTCTCGAGACAATTACTATAATGTACTAAGAATCGTTCTTTTGTCTATTACTTTTCACATCCCTATTCGATTATTAACCGTTAATTCCGGTTTCTTACGATTATCCAGAGATAGTAATCGCATTAGTGTCTTGTTATCACTTCGGGGATTAAATTCATCGCCTACGATTTAACCCGTACAATCTTACACCTTACGTTTTGTTGTTAAAGTTTACTTCAAGTCGATTTTGAATTTTTTTTTTGTTATTTTTTTAAAACCGTACTCTTGTTGAACTTATTGTTTGATAACGCATGAATAATTTCGTTTTTTAATCTACTATGGTGTGAAATTGCTTTTTTTTAAATGTGTTGAGTGAAATTGGCAATTGACATTGTTTTATTTATATGTGGGAATTGAAACGTATTTTAATTTGGTATCTGTGCTCGTTGATGTTGTTGTTTTAGCATTTTAATAAAAATATTTTTGGTGTCGCAACTTTAAAAAAGTTTTTTTTTTAAATAATAAATCCTTCAATAAATAAATTTTCCTTTAATGTCTCACATAAACCTCGATGATTTAATCTTAGTCAACAAGCTTATCATTTCAGCCGAAAGACGTCCACTGCTGAACATAGGGCTCCCCCAAGGCTCGCCAAACAGATCGGCCCTGCGCCATCCGCATCCAATGCGTTCCCCCCACGTTAACCAGTTCGTCACTCCATCTTGTTGGAGGCCTACTTACACTGCGTCTTCTGGTCCGCGGACGCCACAACAAGCTATTTAAATTTTACTCATCTAATTTACTGGACCCTAAAACTTCCCGCAAAACCGTCCGGGATAGAAAAAATGCATAATTATTCATTTTAAACGCGTAGGTTAAAAAACGTATCTAGAACCCGGTTTAAAAACCGGTCATTAGCATATTTAGCCGCGTTGATTATTTGTTACTTAATTAATAAAGATCAATGAACTTTTAAATTTGAATGGCTACCTAGCATGATGACTTAGTGACTGTAGTTTTCAGTCGATAGAGTTAGACCAAGATAAGTCTCCACGATTTTGATACCACACGCAGTGCATGTGTTATTTGTGCGTCATAATTTCATAGAAGTTTGACGTTTAGTATAACACTTGCACTGCGTGTGCTATTAAAAATAATCTTGTTCTGACTCTAGTTAATATACTTTTTGGTACAATTGCAGAATGAACACATGAACAATTTTAAATTGAACATAGTTACTATAACTATACAACGTATACATTTACACTTGAGATTACAATTAATATTCACATGTTAGTAACAAATTTAATTGAAATTAAAATTAATTATTCCGTCGTATTTTCCATGCTAGTCCTCCAATTTTAGTTCATAAATTTGATGCGTTGCCAAATATGAAACTCGTTTTTTAAAGTTTATCGATATTGCGAGAGTTATCACATAATATGGCTTCTTTATAAACAATACTTAAGAATTGATTAAAATTAAAACTGAGCTAGAAGTTTACAAACAGAGCTATAATAAAAAAGGCAGCGCGCTAGTGCCTCCCACGGAGTCAAGTGTTCATGGGCGGCTAAGTTTGCTTACCATCAGATGACCCACATTGCTAGTTTACTACAATAATAATTAAAAAATATTTTTCTTTGGTTAGATTTTTAAATTACTGTCAACTGATATTTAAAATTCCATTTATCAAAAACTGAAGCACGTAAAAAAAAAATGAAACTGTAAACTATTTATTGCTATGAACTAATGAATTTTGGTAAAAAAAGAAGTTAATTTTAAAAATATTTATCATGATCACATTTTGGAGGACTATTACTTTGCTATCGGGCTGAGTTGAATTCACATACATTAATGTTTTTTTTTGCGAGTCGAAATCTTAAATAAAATGTTAATTTTATTTTAAAATAATTCAGAATACTACTGTGGTTACATAGTAATTTCAACAGAGATAAATGAATAATAAATATCACGGGTACAATTTTAATGATTTAATGACACCAATTTCCCTAGAGTCCCAAAATAATCCAAGCGTCTGGTATACTAGACAACGCATAGACATAATATCTATATAGATGTTAAACAGCCGAGACTCGAAAGCAAACGTTCTTATTGTTCCTACATCTGCTCCGAGGATCAAACTTAGAACCAGAACCTTAACCCAAACCTTCAAACCTTCGTTTCAACACCATCTCATCAAACGTAGAAAGTCACTGGCATCATTATGCTTTAATTTTCCTATCAATTTGGTCCGCCTCCATTACACCTTGTGCACGGCTCTACCAGCGCAGCAATTTAAGAAATGGAAGCCTCAATTAGTGAACTCACTTTTCGAGATTCATTACTTGTCCAATTTCGCTAATGGCCGTGGTTGCTCACCGTTAGGTTGATGCACTATGTCAAATTGATGGAATGTTATGTTCATCGAGTAAAGGAGGTTAAAGGTAAGCGCATACCAGATACATCGTGTCACGCACCAGTTGTAATGTATAAAACTGTGAGAAAGATGGCATAGTAGTGGTAGAGCCATGTTGTAGCTAGCCGCTGCATCACGAATGGGCCGGCTCGTCCGGGGCAGTACCAGCCTCTCACAGAACACCGGCGTGAAGCAGCAGTAATCCTGCTTGCGTTTCGTACGGTCAGTGAGAGTGCCGGGGGCCCAATACCTCACCCCTTCCCTCTTCCCCTCCCTCACCCCCTTCCCCTGTTCCCTTTCCTTTAGGGCCGACAACGCACTGGCATCGCGTAAAGCGCTGCGGGTGTCTATGGACAGTGGTGATCATTTAACATCAGGTGACCCACTAGTTCGTTTGCCTGGCCTTTCTAACATAAAAAAAAAAAAAAAAAAAAAAAAAAAACACGATGTGCACGCATCTAAAGGTCTATTTTTCTTACAGTTTCATTTATTACCAGTGTTGTTGCGATAGCGATAGTTTCGCTATCGATAGTTGACCTTAAAAATCAGTGATATTATCGATAGTTCTATCGAAACCCTCGATCGGACGATACTTTTGACGATGCTATCGGAGTATCGATAGTGAAAGTCGATTCCTTTTTAAGCATACACTCACCTTTGTACTTTTTAATTTTCTTGTTTATTTTTTGTATTGTTTTTGTGTCTTGTCTACAGTCAACCAATTTGATTTCCAGTCCACTGTAGAACCTTGTCGCATTGTCTAGATAATTACAATGTCAGTGCGGGTCAAAGGATTGTCAACTTTCCGATCACAGCATGCAATAAACGTAAAGAGTTTATAAACCGTTTCGCTCTATGACATAAGAAGAAAAAGAAGTTTTGATAGACGGACCGTGACAATTCAAGTTGTAAGTTATAAGCAAGCTCCTTTCCTATTCATTATCTTTGACACAATGTTAGCAAAGATTGAGATGTCATCGTGGCATACATCACGCAATAATCACTGTCGTAAAAGATAAACAAATTAATTTCATTATGACATGGTTCTATGACAGTTCAAAAGCTCTCGAGACTCGGTCGGCACGCGCAGAGTGCTTGTGCGCAACATAAAATACTAAAAGTACGGTTTTCGGGCTATATCGGATTTATAAACACATACACACACCTATACACCAACTCAAAAGTGGATCGAGCTGAAGAGCGCCGTGGAAGCGAGCTGGGCCCAGCGAGAAGCGACGCAGTGAAAGCCAGGTACACTTTCTTCCCAGTATTATATCTATGTATTTATGCCTAATCAACTCTGCCTAGCGCAGATCTATATATTTTTGGTCTTGGCCTAGGAATCAAATTGGTTGACTGTACAGTAAATAATTTTCATACATTATACAAATCTTAACTATCTGCGTCAAGGTGTAACTTTTTAGAAGCTCCCTATTCTTGTCCCTGTAGTGTTGTTTCTTTCGTTTTAAGTGATTCAACCTAAGTATTTTTTTAAGTATGAACCTAGACTGGTTGCAACGAGTAAAATTACTAACTTAAATAATAAACTTATGCACAGGATGTTTGCCTTATTACGAAGTTAAACATAGATCCCACTTGTTGCATAAACATTTAAGCACTTAAATAAAATTACTGCAAGCCTCAGTAATGCTTTGGAAAACATTTGTACTTATTATAAAATTAACATTACATAATATCGTCAGCAAAATTGTGTATGGAGAATTTCCATGTTTTATTTGTATGTATGTAGTTGTAAAGCCTGATTGCATTGTTTTTAATGATATCTGGACAGTCAAAATCCACGAAAAGTAATACAATTGTTAAAGATTTCTTTACATAAAAAAATCCGACTCCAACTGTACTCTAGTGCTTTACAATGTTACGTCTACTTCACGTTATGACAAAAATCTATCAGTAAAACAGTTTTGATTGTATTTTCTTATTATTTAATATTTTCAGATGGTTAATTTCCACAAAACAACCTTAATTCTAAACTAATAAGGGGAGCAATTCTCATAATCTATATTTTTCATCCAGAATTCGATATCTTTTAGCCAGATATTTTAATTTGATGTATTTAGCAGCGCCATCTTTTAGGAAGGAGCTGAACTACTTCCAAATATGCCGATCAAAGTTCGATAACTTATATTGAAGCACATTAGTTAAGATCTTCATAAAACAAATGCTTTTCTGTTGACGGTTTATATTTTAAGTTTTTAAAAACAAGGTCAACTCAAAAGTCTGTAACCAAACACTGGCCAGTAAGATAATAAAATAAATTCAATTTGAAAATAACACTAAAACCGTACCTTAAATTTCGGTCACACGTCAACGCGTCCTAAAGCGTAACCCGATATCGAGACCGTTTTTAGGGATGTGACAAAATAATCGATTTTAGGCAAACGAATTTTTTTTTCGGTCATCAGCCGAAAGACGTCCAGTGCTGAACATAGGCCTCCCCCAAGGCTCGCCAAACAGATCGGCCCAGCGCCATCCGCATTCAATGCGTTCCCGCCACCTTCACCAGGTCGTCGCTCCATCTTGTTGGAGGCCTACCTAACAGTGTAGGTAGGCCTCCAACAAGATGGCCCAGTGTCTTCCGGTCCGCGGACGCCACTCGAGAACCTTTCGGCTCCATCGGCCGTCAGTTCTACGAGCGATGTGCCCTGCCCACTGCCACTTAAGTGTAGCGATTCTTCGAGCTATGTCCGAGACTTTAATGATTTTATTTTTCGGTAAATTAGATTAATTAGTTAATATTTCCACGAAAAAAAAACTTAAATAATACTAATTTATATTACCTTTTGCTTTTAAAATATAGCGCGCGAAGCTTCAGTTTTCTGACTCGATGTCGCTAATTGAATATCCACAGGAGAGACAACTTTAGTTTCTTACGCTGTGTCTGTGTATGACTCATTCAACATTCGTATTTTTCACCCAAATATCGGCTCCAACCGGGACTCGACCCCGGAACCTCAAGCTTCGTAGGTTCACTAACCACTAGGCTGGTCATCCAGTTTTATAAAGTATCTTCCCAGCCATCATGTCTCGTGTTAGCGGAAGGACACCTGACACTGCGGTTGCGTACGCGCAGCCTACGAATTGACTGCGCTTTGCTGTTTTTTAATTAGCGACTTTTTCTAAGGAGAGTGCATGCTTGGCTGGTTATAAACCGAGATGGGTTGCATTGAAAATGGTTTTATACACCGTCGCCAACAAGTAACCTAACAGATTTAGATCATAGATACCTCAGATTATTTTAAGCCAAAAACTTATAAAGTTAATCAGGCCTTAATCCTTCCTCTTAATCCTTCAACGTCATCATCATTTCAGCCGCAGGACGTCCACTGCTGAACATAGGCCTCCCTCATTGATACCCAATTAATGGAAGTGGCTTGCATCTTGGCCTTTACCGTCGTCGTCGACGTCTGTCCATCTTGTTGGTGGACGCCCCACGCTGCGCTTGCCAGTCTGTGGTCTCCATTCGAGATCCTTTCGGCTATCTATCCTTGATTAAAGTTGAAACATTATTACATAATGTGTTTATCTAGCTGCCCGCTGAATTTCATTGAAATCCTTTTTACCGTTCTTGCGTGATTGAGTAGCCAACATCAGAAAATCCTCATTAAATTACTGATTTATAATATTAGGTATAGTATTTTTTATTTATTATTGTTGTTGTTGTGGCCATTGTAATGTAATTGAGTATTCACATACTATGAAAAAGTTATACCTATTTTAGTTCAATAGATACAGCTCTGCGCCTTATAATCCAGTACCAGCCAGCACACCTTCGGTACGAGACCCTAAAAACCAAACTTGGTTTTTCCATAAATCATTTCTATCATCTCAAAATCAAACCTTAACCAATACAGAACCGGCAAAGTTGATCAAAAAATACATACGCCTCCTTCCCAGCAAAGGGGTAGGTAGAGACTGGTATATTTCTTTTCACCTGCCACGATCCTGACATACACATTTCTTTAAGACATTACCAATCTGATCATGGAATATTTTTCTTGGTCTACCTTCCAACATTCTCATCTCCACTCGCCTGATATAAAGTTAAAGTTTATCCCTTTTGCAAGAACAAACACGTCTGGTATGAATAGGACATTAGTAACTACTTTGCAGTGTTAAAAAGGTACGTAACTAAAACAATGGACTATGCAGGCTCATTATTATGTCTCCGAAGAACACCGACGCGTTAAACTAAAACTAACATTTTAAGTGTGAAGCAGACAAAAGATACTGCAGTAGTTTTGTGTTGGAAAATTGTAAGTGTCATTGTTATTGTGGCCATCGATTCTTCTTCATTGTAACGCTCTAGGCATTGCGGCCGTGATCTAAACTTGTTTGCAAAAACTTGCCTAGGTACAGAAACAATGAATTTTTAGTCTAAGATTACGATAACTATAAATTAAAATTTTTAAAAACCCCCAACGCAATTATGTCACTCGTATGTTTGAACATTTAAGTCAATGCCCGTTATGCGTCTAAGATCCCTTCCGCGGCTAACAAAAGAGCTGATAACTTTGAAACAACTGAACCGATTTCGATGAAACATATCTAAGAACCATCGCCAAGAAACCTGCTTTCTATTAAAAAAACCGCATCCAAATCGGTGCACCCGTTTAAGAGCTATGATGCCACAGACAAACACACAGACAGACGCACACACATAGCGGTCAAACTTGTAACACCCCTCTTTTTTGTGTCGGGGGTTAAAAATGCTTACAATTGTGCAAAATGACGTCGACGCTTTGAAATCTGCGCCTACAAATACAAATTTCTGATACAAAAAAAGAAGTCGAATGCAACCGCGTGTTAACTTCTCAATTCATCATCTTGACCTGTATACGTCATTTCGCCCTTCTCTCAGAATGAGGGTGCTTTGCTTAGACCGTAGTTTCCACGCGAGCTTAGTGTGGATTGGGAATTTCACACACATTATTGAATTGTATGAAGGTACTTCACGAAGTTTTCCTCGTGGTAAATTTCGAGTGTGATTTATCACATGATTTTCGATGAATTCAGAGGAGCGATCCCAGGTTTGATCTCACTATTATGGCCTGGAGAGACCATAGTTACACTACTAGACCACGTCCTAATTGCTACAACAACTCATTTACAAAAAATAATTCTACTCTTCATTCATCCATCCACATTTCGATAACCAACATTAAATATTAGCCATCAAATTCAGTAGTTAACTTATGTTAAACTTTCACAATTGGCAAGAAATTATTCATGTAGGTTTACTTTCTCGTCAGCTATACGTTATACAGTTCATTTCTGCATAACACATATTGTGGTCATTTTATAATAGAAGATGACATTCCCAGAAGCTCACTTTTTATGCGTTTTATCCCGTCATCTTTACAAATTGTGTTACAGCAAATTGAACACTGCGCTTTTAATGATAAAATCGAATTAAAAGCACTTGTTGAGTTTATGAACGGTATATTTAATATTGCAAGTGCAACTACATCTCAAATATCGTTTTATAAAGCTGAGCATTTACATTATATGATATAATACCTTGTGCATATCAGACACGAAGATTGAGTTTCTTTAAGGGTGAACAGATTCAAATTGAAGCGCGGTTAGAACCAGTGTGACTAAGAAGAGTGAGGATGATGGTGATGCTGAGGATAATGACACCATGTGATTCTTTATCAAGAATAAAGGACTCGCAGTAGGGACTTCCAAACATTGTATACTTCCAGTTTTTCTGAAGTTGATATACATTAACACCATGTCTCCAATAGGGCCCTAGTTCGAAAGCAAATTGTTGCTTAAGTAGTTATTATATTTTACGTTACACATTTTCATGTTCATGGTGATTCTGCCTCTATATGTATCCATAGTCTTTTTAAAGTAATGTCACGTTTTCAAATACCTAACATTTTACGAGTAGTGCTCGGTTAGTAATAATGTGATACTTAGTAACCTGTGGTAACTTTACTGGTTGGTATATAATCTAAGATTTTTATTTTAATTAGCCATAATTATACTGTTTGTATCCAAATTTATAAACATTAAAACATTGTGGTCCTGTGCTGTGGCTTCGATTTGTCGCAAGTTGGAACCAAAATAGAGATCTGACTGGTTACATCAATTTACCAAAATCATTATTTCCTTGTAGCAA
The DNA here is from genome assembly GCA_947859365.1 of Archips crataeganus. Lineage (NCBI taxonomy): Eukaryota > Metazoa > Arthropoda > Insecta > Lepidoptera > Tortricidae > Archips > Archips crataeganus. The sequence goes on along the minus strand of OX402053.1, from coordinate 3,354,454 downwards.
AATTTCCATTCGCATTTTTTCCCAAATGCTTTTTTTTCTCATATGGTTTTTTACTGAAGCTTATTTTCACAATCGCGTTTTTCCCAACTTTAATCGACACATAAACATAGGTAGGTTTAGTTTATGTTAAGTTTGCAATAGCCCGAAGGGCCAAAAACACACAGACCTCGTGAGCGGAGCTCCGTCTACACTGTTTCTGTGTCAATTCAAATTGGGGAAAAACGCGATTGTGAAATTTACCCGCGTCTTCGTCCACGCAATCGACTCATGATAAAGACCAAACGTGCCTAATGCATCTGGTCTGAAAGTCATAGTTTTATTTGCATCATTGACTAGCATCATTACGGTATTGCTATCAATGGTGCAAATGAAACTATGACGTGTGAGACCATCTTCGCATTATTGCCTTTCAAATGAAACTGGTTTGGGTCACATTATGTTAGATATTTTCAAAGTGTAATAAGGGTTACACAGGTATATTTTTGTATTTTATATAATTAGATTCAATATTCAATACACAAGACAGACATGATAATTATGCACGTGATCTGATCAGCTGTTCAAAATAATTAAATTACATCAACTCGCATTAATGAGTAATGCTTCGCACAAGGAAAATAAAAGATTTAATCTAATCTGAAATACAGATAAAAATACAAATTCAAAGCAATAAAAATAAGATTTAAGAACAAGAGCCGAAAACCGAGACCCTGCGTTACAAAAAGTACAGTATTTAACTGGAGAAGTAAAATAAATTGTACATTACAATGACGGTACTAATGAACAAAAGGAGGCAGGAATTCAAAGGTCAGCCTGCAGCCGGGCGATGTACAATCAATTAAAGAAATACGATACTGTGGCTGCAGTTCAAGATAATTTATTTTTAACCCGCAATTCATCTACGGTATGCAATGCTATTTATAATGAAAATAAAAAATTCTGACTCATGGTTGCTTGGAGTTGGCGTGATGATAGTAAGTATGTGGAAGTTGAAGATATAGACAATACTAAAAATGCAGTTGATGATATTTCGAACAAAATTTGCTTCCACTTGTTTAACGAAACCAAAGAAACTAAAAAACAAAACAAAAAATGCAGCACCAGTTTCATTTATTACCATTTTTTTTCTATTTAATTAAATAAGTACCTAACCTTTTAAATATCATCCAACTATTTATAAATAAGTAGAAAAATTGTTTTTAAATTCGTAAAGATATGTGTCGAAACTAAGACCGATAAAAATATTTTTAGTACTGTTATTAGATTCGCACAAAAAAACTGCAAATTTTAATACAAGCCACAATTTGGAATCATTTCTTAATTGCTTAACAGAATTTCTAATCCAATTTTCATCTCTGAATAAATGCTATAGGGTTCCATTTTGCTTGATGCGTTCAGGAGCTGCTCAACTAATGGCACTACAAATCCTTCGCAGTCCGGCCCAAGTATTGTCCTCTTTAGTTTTATTTACTCCTGGTACTGTCGTCTCCATACATTTTTCTTTTTAGCGCGGACAATTTTTAAATGGCTTATGGTTGATACCATTATTGTGTGCCAATCAGCTTGAATTACAATGTCCTTTAGCAACGACCGAACTGGGTAAGAATCTTTGTTATTTTTGTTACAAATCATTTTATTTTACTTTTTGTTTCGAGTAAACAAGGCAGCTGTTCGGTTTATTTAGATGAGACCCGACTCTGTGCGTTCCTTGAATTTAAATTCGAATTTGACGTTCTGAATACGGGGTTGTATGTAAACGTGCAATTGTTATTTTCGTTATTTATTTATATAGTTTTAACTGGACGTTGTCAGTCACCGAGATTTAAGATGTTCTCTGAACTCGTTTCGCAACCGGCCTGAGCAAAAAAGAAATTAAAAACAAGGTATTATATCAAAACGTCTGAGCTAATCTCTAAAACATCATACGGAAAAAATGTTGGCGACTCCATTAAAACTGGCTAATTGAGACGTGAGGGACAATTTTAAAGTAACACTTTAAATTCGTATTAAGTACTGATGTAAGCGAGTGTGCAATAAATCTCATTGTGACCGCTCTTATCTCTCTATATTGAGGTAGCCGATATTACCAGTGTCAGCCCGCTTGGGAATTTAAATATAAAACAGCTTAAGTATTGCAATATTGGCTTTGACTCGCCCGCGTTCGCCATTATCTTCAACGGTCATATTTGACTCGTTGATTTATTTTTAACACTTAATACTATCAACCTCGTGAACTGCTGTGTTCATAATTAAATTCTTAAGTTTTGAGGAAATTTCAACCTGTTTATCTTTACTGTATTAGGAAGATTAGTCGAATTAACGATAATTATTGAAACATCGTGTGTGGTATAAGAAACTTGTTGCTTATCTTATTCATTAAATGCGAGACGAAAGTTTGAGGTTCTGGCGTAATAAGATAGGGACACGTTTGCAAGCAAGTTTGTACGATACGGAATCAATCAGGGCCGACGAATCGGAGCAATAATAATAAAGTTCGCTTGCATCTGATTGGAGCATTGTTTTAAATGTTTCTCGGAATCCAATGGCGTGTAGCGAACGACTTTTGGAAGTGCAATCGCTTTGCGTAACTGTTAACGAAGATAAAATTGACGTTATTAGTTGAAGTTGAGAAATGTTGAAATGTAACTTAATGTGAATAAACAGTGTTTTTGCGAAAGGTCAATGTTAGCTTCTAAATGAAGAGAAGAACAAAATTACACTTCGTAATCCTTAAGACCAACATCGTCTTAACAAAAAGTAATGTACTGGAGAATAATCTGTGTTTACTTAAGCTTGGAGTTGGAATTTGTTTGTAAGGTTTTACCGAGATGTATTTACTTTTTACCCAGGCCATTTATCTTTGCTTTGAACGCCGATGCAATTAATCAAGTGCCGTTGTCACGTTCGTAATATAAGAGAGATAAAGTAAAAAAATATGATTATTTGCTAATTATCCTAGCTGTTACCTTTAGTTTGGGCTCAGTATTATCTTCCAGTTTATCTCGTTTATCACACTTGCACGTTTTGGGGTTTTGTCAATTTTATCAATTACTGAATTTAATTTTATATTGTATCTTTTATTGTTAATTTATTTGAAATCTGTGTACACTTTATTAAAAGTTAGGATTCGATGTAACCGTATTTTGTACATTATAGTATTTGTTACTTGAATTGAATTCCACACACAATAGGTAAATGATTATTATGATTATCATTACAGCCAACGGCCGTTAAGAAGTAAATTATGCCACATTGCACTAAGTATTATGCAGTATTTTGTTATTGACAGTTAAATATGACACATATGAATAAATGCTGTACTTGCTATTCTGTCACACACAGTTATTTTTTTATACTATATAGGCTTGCGTTTGACCACAATCACGCCTGATGGAAAGCGAAGATGAGGCCTGCGATAGAGCATGCTTGCCTAGTAAATGCTCATTCACCCTAGACTTCAAAGCGGCCAAATTGTGGTGTTCAGGAAACACAGTCACAGGCAGGGAATTCCACTGCTTAGCTGTGCGGTTGATGAAGGAAGAGCGAAAACGCTTTGTGCGGATTTTGGAAATACTGACAACGTAAGTGCAGAGACCCCGCCTACTTCTGATCGACCTATGGAAGAAAGGAGCACGTGGAATAAGGTCGTGCAATTCCGAAGCATATTCACCGAAATGTAGCCTATATAATACCGATAGGGAAGCCACTCTTCTGCGATGACGAAGGCTCTGGCGACAAAAATCCGCATCACAGGCGACGCCGATGAGCCTCGTCGCTCGCCGTTCTACCGAATCCAAAGCAGCTAGCTGATATTCAGCAGAAAGCCCCAAAGCCCCAAAGCCCCAAAGGTGTCAGTAATACTCCATGCAGGATCAAATTTATCTGTAAATGGCATTCTAGCGTTTGCCTAGGCTTGGAGCTTGTAGACATTTGCCATGTTTCGGCAACATAACATTGCTTCTCCACTACTTAACCACACTCAAAAACTTTTCCATTTTATACTAGCAGGATTTACTTGCCCTTTACAGATCAATAGTACTTAACTTCAAATGCTAATGCGTTTACTTTATATAAGTTTAGCACTATCTTATTCCATCCTATTTAACCAACGACCACACAGATCAAATTAAGCAACCAATTAATTACAAGAGATCAGATACGCATAGTACCTACATAGGCAATTAGTCCTGGTAGCTGATACTAGACAATTGATAACCTAACGGTGCAACCAGTTGGTCAAAGTGTAGTCGCTGTTACTACTTGTGTAGAGAAAAGTATAGGTAACGCCACGAGAGATGAGGCGAATGATAACACACACAGCTACTACCGACCGATACCTGTACCGATTACTATGCATATTATAATGTTTATTTTTTGATATAACTTATTTTTGAAATAAAACAATTTGAAACTGATAAGAAACATTCGCAACAAAAAAATCGGTATTTAGTAAATAGCGATAAATATGCTTATCTGATTTAAGTAAAATAGATCAAAATATTTCATTTTCTGTTTTGTTTGAACTAGATGTATTTTCCTAAATTATTCTTAACGAAATAGGTTAGGTAGGTATAGGTAGGTCATTACATCTCGTGGCGTTACCTACAGTAGCAGTTACTGAACGGCAACCAAATGGTTGTATTGCAGGGACGTTAAGGTTATTTGTCAGAAGTCTCAGGTTGAGGCAATTGTGTTTTGTAATGCTTATAAATGAGTAGCTACGTGATCAATGCGGTTAGGTGTCTGATCCTTGATTTGATATAGCTGCTGGTTTTAAAACCTATGTAATTTATTTAATCTCTATTTGTATTTGTTTGATAAACCATTATACTCTTTTTATGAATCATCGACTTGGACAATTTTAACTTTATCTTTTACTATAATTAGAAAATCACGAGAAAGATTTTTAGGTACCATCTTGTTTTAAATTAAAGAAAGAAAATACATTTATTTACAAAACAAATGACAACATGAAAGCTAAAGATAGAAATGTGTCATTGCGGTTGCAAATAGGACACTGGCTCAGCATAATGCTGAGGCGTTTATAGCACCCCAGCGCTGATTTTCAGCCAGTACCGTTGTAAATTAATTAAATAATTTTGTATTTTATTTTTTTGGTGTATTTGTATATCATTTTGAAGATCTCTAGTAGAGAACCAATTTAATTAACATTAATGAACTAAAACAATTACTTTGCTCATCCGCGACCTTACAATAGTTACGTTTATGCAAGAAATGTGCGTTCATGCAGTTCCTCCACCTCCACACTGTACGAACACACACAAATCACATAAACCCAACCATCACCACCACCAAGCTACACTGACGCGTTTCGAACTCAACCAGAGCTCATCTTCAGAGTTACCACAACCGTATGCTATGCTACCAAATGTTAAACTGCAACTGCAAATGCAAATGTGGAACTGCATGAACGCACATTTCTTGCATAAACGTAACTATTGTAAGGTCGCGGGTGAGCAAAGTAATTGTTTTAGTTCATTAATATGGACCTCCGCAAAGTAACGCCTGATTCAATAAATTATTTAATTAACATTAGTTTAATTAATTAGTTTTACTTTTGCGACATTAAAAATTGAAATAAAAATCGTTCATTTCGACATCTCTTAAATTCATCTCTTAATTTAATTTGGAGTAATTAGGTAGTACCTTACCTAGCTACAAGATATGGCACGAAGAGTAAAATAAATAAAATATCACGGGGCAATTCACACCAATTGACCTAGCCCCAAAGTAAGCTAAGCAAAGCTTGTGTTTTGGGTGCTAAACAACGGATAAACATACTTATATAGATAGATACATACCCGAATACATATTGAACACCCAAAACCCGAGAACAAACATTCGCATTTTTGGTGCAAATATCTGTCCCGACACGGAAATCGAACCCGGGACCTCAAGCTTCGCAGTCAGGCTCTCCAACCACTAGGCCATCCAGTCGTTAAACAAGTTGCCAAACTTGAGTGGCAATGGAGCTGTTAGTTTCTAGAGAGGCGACTACGAACCGGAAGATTTGGCGTGCGAAGTCCCTAACAAGATGGACTGAAGATCTTGTTAAGGTTTAAATAAAGGTTGTAGAAATCACTTGGACGCAGCAGCGTAGGGTCGATTGCCGTGGAACTCTTTGGGGGATGTTTTTGGCCAGCAGTGGGCGTCTTTTGGCTGATATGACATGATTTTTCAAATCACATCACCCCAATATGCCATTTGGAAGTGGCAAAGATCTGTTTATTCATACAAAACTAGAGTTAAATATAATTTTGAATTGGTTAACAACTTTACGAAACAATTTTGTTTGAGGGATAGAAATAGTGGTTACAATTCCAACCATAAGGTTACAGCAGGCTTATTGTCTGGCGCTCTGGCACTTGCTTTCCCAATCACTATTTCTTTATATCAAACGTATTCTATATCGATGATCAAACGGTATAATTCGGTGACAGAAAGAGATGGTGAAAGCGAAGGCAAGCGCCCGCGCATTAGACACTACGGTCTCAGGTTTTACGTCGATAATTTTGGTTATACCTACAACGGTCTCTAGTCATGGCAATTCTAACACATTATCTTCTTTTACAGATGTCGGCGATCGATCCAGACTGCGGCGTCAACGCAATTGTCAACTACACTCTAGGGGATGCTCTCGCTAGACCGCAGTTTTATATCAAGCCCGATAGCGGAGACTTGTGTATATCCGCTCCCCTAGACCACGAGACGAACAGTGACTTCGAATTTCCTGTCATAGCTACCGACAGAGGTAAGTAACGTGTAACTGCTGCATACAAAGACGTCACTTATGTAAATACTTTAAAACATCAATAGGCCATTCGACACCACCACTCAACTGACATTCTTTTTATGAGCTGTCTAAATGAGATTCCTGCAAAGATTTATATGGTCGATGTGAACTGTGAAGTCACTTTTAAGTGAACTCAATTGACTAATTATTATGAAGCTACTAACAATCAAATTTTGCAGTTAATTGAAAATCGTTTTGGTTTTCCGAGTTAAAATTGAATGTTTTTTAGAGCTCTGTATTTAAATCACAATGTTCTCGAATGTTCTATTGACTTTTCATACATACAGTTTAACCTCCTGATTCCTAGATTAGAATCACAAGTTTTGCGATTTTGGGAACTATTTAATCATTATTAAAGTTCTTTATTCATTGAATAATATTCTTGCAATCGATTTGTACTTTATAATGTATGCTAGGACTCATGAGTTTAAGTGAGAAAGTAAGGTATTTGTTATTTTACATATTTCACTTTGTTTTGATAGGTAAAATATTTTCTACTTATCCCTTTTTATTTAATGATCTAAGAGCAGGACAGCTATATAAATGCAAGTTCAGAACCCCTGGTCTCTTTGCGACACGTAATGTTGGAATACTATTGAATAAAGATGATATTCAAACGACCAGTGCAGTGTTTATGTTCAGTTGAATCACGAAATGCATTCAAATAGTACTTAAATTGTCACCTTCGCCACTATTGGAATATCATACAGATATACGCAACTAAACTTAAGTATCTAAGGACGATAAAGAGTGTGTTTGTGTCTGTATACAGTTGACCACTCGAAGGTATCATTCAAAAGTGGTTTATGCTGAATTTAAAAACCAAGACAATTTCACTGTCAGTTTTAAATACACGATTCCTATTAAATCTTGAACTTGCTCATAATTAAGTCATTTCACCACTTAAACTAACGATCGAATCTGCCATTCTCATTGGCCAAAATCCTTGTCCTCGAAAATAAATTCCGCATGTGTCCACTCGCCTGATTTATCGGGCATCCAACTATCACTCTTTTTGTTGCGTCCATCCACTTTGTTCTGCCGACTGCTTGGGAACGGGAATTCGGGAACAATCTCCAGTCTCAAGTAGAGTAGATAAACACTATCCTGATTTGAACATAATGACGAAAACTTTTGTGGGAATTTTTTTAGTTTATGCTTTGTGATTTTTGGCGCAGATGCCATTGAGGTTTTTTTTCGGCCGTTATCACAAGGGTGGAGACCAAAGAGTTGGACCAAGTTAAATGGTTGTTAACAATACCAATTGACTTACTGCAAAAAGTCCCGCTGTGACACGGAAAATTTTCATAAAAGTAAATACCGGCGTTGAGGTGTACAACTTTTTAACTCTACTCATGATCATTTCTTTGCTTAAATACTAAATACATTTTAACTATAGTAACGTTAATATTTTTCCTTTAATAATTCATAAATGTCAATATTTTGTACAATATTAATGTCTAGGTCAAAAATGTCACATTTAATTGAATATTACTAATAAAACTCTTTATGTGTAAAAATCATTCACTTTCCGATTGAAACTGTTAATGCTGCGTCTTTTGTTGATATCGTTGTTAGTAGTTTTGTGTATACATATTTTTTTTTATATTTCTTGTGTCTCTCAGCAGGCAAGCGCTTTTATTCCTTTACTCAAGACGACATTAACATGCATGCTACATACAGGTGGATGTAGATACATAACTTACTTGAAATAGACTTTTTATTTCGACACCAAAATTTTCCCGTGTAGTCATCTGTTAATAAATCAGTGTATCCGCCTTTTATGAAGCTAACAACTAAGCTGAGCATTGATATTTCTCGACTGTTGGTTTAGAGATACTGTAGAACTGGTATATTTGGAATATCTTCTATATTAGGCTTCAAAACATCGATAAAAATGCAGATCCATTTAACCTGACAGCCGTTTTGATAAAGAAATTTATAAACACAAGAAGCAAACACAAAACATCCTACAATTTTGCAACACAACATTGTATCCCTTTATGCGTTTCTGTTAAACAACAATGTATCCATTTCATAGCGTACCATTTAAACATTGCAGTAACCTGGCACTGCATAAAACTATAATTAAATAACTATGCTTATGTTCATAGAGAGACAAAAGCAGACGCTTTTAGTATCGTGCTTCACGTTGACATCAGTATAAATCAAGCGGCTGTCAATTAAACATAACATTACAACAATACACAAACAATCAAGGTACCAATTATTTATTTATTCGCAGGGGGCCTGTCCACAACCGCCGTGGTCAAGATTCAAGTTACTGATATGAACGACAACGTACCTTCATTCTCTGTTAAGGACTACAATGTATCCTTGAAAGAAGGCAGAATATCATCTTTGGAACCAATTGTCGCCGTATCAGCCACTGATGCAGATTCAGGTCGATTTGGGACTATAACTTACCGAATCGTGAACGGTAATGACAATGATGTGTTCCGGATTGATAGGTCTTCTGGAGAGATCTTTGTGACGAAGCCGTCTTTGATGAGAGCTAATGCGAAATTTAATTTGGAAGTTTCTGCTACGGATGGAGGAAGTCTGACAGCGCCACAAGGAGCCATGGTCCATATTATGGTGATGCATGCGGGAGTTGAAGCAGCACTTTTCGAGAAGCCAAGATACAATTTCCATGTTAAAGAAGACGCAAGGATTGGAACTATCGTCGGTACTTTGAAAGCTTCTGTTGCTGACAGAGGTAAGTCACTATTGTCATCAACTTTTAGACCCCAGGTTTCTAATGAGATAAAATCAACAAACGTTTTAAACTTGTTATGATTTTTCGCTCAAACCTATTACTATACACGGGTCAGTTTAATGTAAAAAAAAATCATCTACCCTTTCCTCATATCAATTGAAATCCTGGTATCCCAATTTAATTCTTAGGTCTAATAGTTCACATGAATGAATCCGTGGGTAAGACCTACTGAATATAGTATTATTGAAATAATGTCTCAACGAACTGCAGACATCTTAACATTTCAAGCAATTAATGAATCATAAAAACTGAATTCGCTGCCATTAAATTGAGTGCGCTCTCTTAAAAATTTGCATTAGTATTTTATTCAAAGGATGTAACGATAAAATTTGTTTAATAGTTCCGTGGTCCATATCAAGTTTTTTGTTTACTTATTCTTTCTAAATCCAAAATCATGCATATTGAATTTCAAATCAGAATCCTCTAGTTCATTGGAAAAAGGTCATATTAATATCAGGGATTTGATAACATTCCTCAAAAAGAAAGTCAACACATAAGTTTAGGGTTTCTTACACCGAAAACTACTTAGGTTAGAGTAAATATTAAAGAGAACAGCGGGCTTCCGTAGATTCGAATTACCTTATGGCTTCATTTTGCTTCTAGAAATTTATTGAAATCGTGCGTCCGGAAAGTAGGGGTAAGTTGGGAGTGATAGCGGTAATTAGAATTGCATGTTTGTGGCGATTATGTGAATGAGCTGTAACTGATGTTTTTTTATGATTTGGAGTGCCAAACGAAGTGGATCATCTTTCTGATGTTGAATGAGCACTAAACTTGCATATTACGCATTAAGGTGACTGAAAGTTTGATAAGACCTTCCAAGTTTAAATATCGTTTGCATACTTCTGTCTTATCTTTAGGCAAGACAGAAGAAGTTTGAAGCAAAAACGTTTATAGCGGGATATCTAACGTGGAAACCCCTATCACCTAATTTATCCTTTTTTGAAAATTTGTTTGATTTGTCCCAAACATACAAATAAAAATCTGTCGAACACGTTAGTCTTTTTAGCTCATAGAAAGTATTTCTGAAAATCCCCTCGCCTCAGCGTGTTCCTTAAACCACGACGTACTCCGATCTCAGCTCAAATACGTAATCGGCCATTGTCTGATGCGATCACGATCGTGTGATGGGCGACACAGCCGCCACGTTAACTTTATCTGCTTCACTCAGAGACACCACATTAAACATAACTCTTATCTAATAGTAATGCAAAACAACGTTATTTTAATTTCTTAAACAAAGCTCCTTCTCCTCCCTCTTTCTCTTCCTCTTCCAACTACGTCTTTAAGTTTGTTTCATTCAATACCGTCGTATAGCTTATTGACTGTGGAATTTTGGTGTTCCCAAGGTCAAGTACAATGAGTTCTGAAACATTTTGTCGCTAAATAAAAAAGCTTAACATTGATATCTAGAAATAGGGTGCCTTACGTCTCGAAATCTCTTTGTCAGATTTCTTTCATTATGTTGAGTCAATGGGCTTTTTCTTTACTTGAACATTATATTTCCCATGACTTTTAGGGTTAGACCATCTAGAGTGCCATTTCTTGATCCATTGTCTTCTTATTCTTGAAAATTATTAAATGATTTCCATCTTAATAGCAAATACTCTGACCAAAGGCAATAGCCCAACGCGCGGACCCACCCAATCGTATTCATCATCTATATTCTCTTTCTACATCTATACTAAACGTTTAGACAGGAAAAATCATTGTTATTTCAAGTCCTTTAGACATGCCTCGGGACGTCTTTTTTGCTCAAAATTTTAGAACGGTTCTCGTCATATTTTCTTCGCTGCGCCTAATTGCATGCCCATATTATACTTGCCACCTTGAACGTTCCCTTTGTGTTTCTGTTCTTGTCTTTAAACGTACAACTCCTATATTTCTGAAACGTAGAGTTGTTGTACGTATCATTTACGTTTCATTTTTAATGAAGTTCTTTTTATCATTTAAATCATCAGATTAGCCGAAGTACATCCACTTCTGGACAAAGGCTTCCCTCAAAGAGTTCCACAATAATCGGTTCTGTGTTACCCGCATAAAGTGGTTTGTGGGATCTTTACCAGCTTTAACAGATCGTCAGTCCATCTTGCTGGGGGCCTCCCCACGTCATGTCTACTAGTTTGCGATCGCCACTCTTAAACCTAACTGCCTCATCGGCCATCAGTTCTACGAGCAATGGTTCCCTGCCCACTGCCACTTAAGTCTGGTAGCTCTCCGGGCTATGTCAGTAACTTTGGTCCTGCTTGCTATTTTTTTAAGTCTTTTCATTAAAATGGACAGCTACAATTCAAGTGCAAAGCCCCAGCTCAACTACCTTATCAAAATATCATTGTTGCCATAATGTACCTTACTTTCATTTTTCATTAATTAAAATACATATCGATAAAATTTTAACATTGTACGTTCTTGGTCTAAGAAGCCTCAAAAGCATTGGATTACGGCGGCCATAAAATATCGGGATCAATTAAACAGCCACGCTTCACCCAACGTAGGGCTTTGATCTACCGCGGCCGCCTATCACACAGGAATGTACAGCATAAAAAAAATCTTTGTCGGGAACGTAAATGAAAAATTTATACATCCTAGTATCCTACAAACTTTCCTTAGCTTGGAACTAGGTTAATTGGTTGTCCTATGATGTTTAGTAATACCTCTAAATAAGTTTGATGACCATTAATCGTCTTTATGTCTAGGGTAATTATTTATTATTCTTTGTGTGACTTAAATACTTGACATTTTCCCAATGTGACTGACAGAATTATAAAGTATAAGTCAATCTTAAAAGTAACAGTTACTAGTAGAATGGGAAGTTGACATGATTCAAGGAATGAAAAATTTTAACTGCGCCGAAATAATGTCCACATTAACAAAACTGGTGACTCTCACGTTTTATGTGTATTGTTAATTGCCTTAACATTTTCAAAGCAGATTTGTTGCTTCAATGCGTTTGATAGCGTCTGTAGCTCGCGGTATTGGCGTTACATTTCGGTGCAATTGCAACCAGATATTTATTATTATGTAAATTAAATGTAATATTCTGGATCGGCCGTTACGCATCGGTGTGAACCATCTGGCTTAATCAAACTATCACTGTGGTTGGTTTAGGGTTCCTTAGGGTCCAGTTTGGAGTCTATAAAGGACATTTTAGTAAAATGATTTTACAGTATTTTTAGTAAAAGGGAACCTTGAATTGATCGGGATAGTATTTCAAAACAGATTTAAGACATTACTGTTACGTTTTAATTTGCAACACATATTGTTATAATTTTGGGAAAAACTGTCTGGAAAGGAAAAAAACATATAATTTATTCTGCTATTTCTGTTTCTGTTTGTCCGTATTTCACAGGCATTCAATTCGGAAACTGTAAGAGATAAATAAAATATATTTTGTAGCAGGAGTCTTTATGCTCACGTGCACTGTAACGGGCTTTTTTCTTGATATTTCGATTTTTAATGAAGATTTTCTTCCTTTCACTAAGCGTTTAACGTCTACCGAATCTGCGAATCTAACAAACCTAGTTAAACTGAATCCCACCTACTATTAAAAACTTATCACCTCGTGTAAATCAAAGGACATGACCATAACTAAGTGCGACCGCAAGCCTTTTTCTCTGTTCATTGCGTGTCTTGCCTAGTAACCATTGTGCGGCGAGCGTCTCGACCATGCAATGAAATGTTGCTTGGCAGTAACGCCGTAATACGTGTGCCCACAATTTGATGATGCCTACCAATACTATACGTTTCATTTATTCATTGATATGTTGAATTATGTAATTGAAGCAATTTGGCAGAGAGGCGATTAAGAATAAATTGAGTGGCAAATTTTACTGTGGAATTAATCGATGTTTTATATAGCCGAGTTAAATTTAATTGAGAAATTTTATTACAATGAAGATGAGTTTCGTTTTAACCTGGCAACGATTAGACCTGCTAATACCTATTGGTAGATAATGTAATGTATATGTATGACTGATCATGATCTTATTACAGATGATTTTTACTCTAAGTAGATAGTTTTGTTACAGTTAACTGAATCACTCGTGCGTTTTATGGAAAGAAAAAAAAAAGAAAAAATATATATTCGAATTAATATTCATAAAAATAAAATAAGAGAAGAATAAAATAAAAAAATGCGCATATTATCGCGAAATCGTCCCAAATCAGCACAGTACCGGTCTTGCGAACGGCGCTGATCTTAGGAACATAGATAATTTAAATTTTCAAATGTTTGTTTTGCGAAATGATATTTTATTATATTCCCGTTTTACTATAGGCCTCGTTGTCCGCTACGCCCATAGGTCGGCGTCTGCGCATCGCTGGTAAATCAAGGCCCAGCTAATAAAGCACGGCTATCTCACTCGCAACGCGTTGCATTTCACTAATATTTATACAACAGGGCGAGTGAAATGGCTGTTCGTTACACCGTTGTTTATTATTAGAAAAAAAAAAATATTGTTTTAATTTAGATACCTATAATAGTCTTATTATCGTTCTCTTTAGGTATAAGCTTTAGTAGTTATTACCAACATTAATTATTTGAAATGTGTGGATGAAAATAAGAATGTAAGTTTTCTAATTTAATTAGGTATATTTCAGTGGATGATTAGACAAGTTTGACTGAATATCTATTTTAAAGTTTTTTAGAACAAATTAAGAACAAATTAAAATTATATTTGTTTGATGTTTAATTTATAATTCGATTTAATTTGTCTGGATAGCCGAATTGTTACAGAACCTGACTATAAAGTTTCCAGTCTCGTTAAACTATATTTCTACTATTTATTTATTATCAGAAATGCAAGAATCTTCTAGGAAGTTTCCAGAAACGTTCACAAGGAATTTAAGCGAGTTTTCACTATGTTGGTCATGGAAATGTGCGATATTATAAGTCAGCTATGAATAAGATAGGTTGTTCAAATAACTAACCAGAATGAATCAAGTGAGCTTTTGACGTGATTTCGTTCTTTGTTAAATTTTAATTTCTGAAAATGTTCCTCAAGCAATGGTGGCCAAGTGGTTTCATCTATGGCCACTAAAGCAGAGGGTCGTGGATTCAATTCCCGGCTCGCACCTCTGAGTTTTTCGGAATTAATATGCGAAATTACATTTGAAATTTACCGTGAGCTTTACGGTGAAGGAAACCTCATCGTGAGGAAACCTGTATACACTTGCGAAGAAATTCAATGGTTTCTGTGAAGTTCCCAATCCGCACTTGGCTATTCTGAGAGGAGACCTGTGCCGTGCAGTGGGACGTATATAGGCTGGGATGATGATGATGATGTTGTTGTTCTTTATAGAAATGTCGCAAGTTTGGAAACTCCTCGTTGCAATGTTGCGTTATGGTGTGACACACGCCCGTGGCATCCACGTTTATTCTGTTGTAACGCGCAGTCCTCTAAATCACTGAATTGCGGACCGTTAGCGCACTTGTCTATGGGAAACGCAGGCGCAGCCATTGTCCAAGCGTTCCTGGACTGATAAATTCATAGTTTCAAAAGTTATGTTAGAAACGAAAGGTCGGCAACAGATTGTGAATCTCTTTGAGTTGTTGATTTTGATGGGCGGTGGTGATCTTTTCCTATCAGATGACCCGCTTGCTCGTTTTCCTCCCTCCCATAATAAGTAAAAGTGTGAAAGTACACTTTTTTATTCGAAACAAAAGAGTTAAAGCCAGGAACCCTCAGTCCGTAAACATCCAACTTTGTAATTGCAAAAGCGATAAACAAAGGCCAAGAATCGATATAGAAAATGAAATCTTTAGATTTAAAAAGATATCTCTTAAAAATTATCTCACATTGTGCAATTGGATGTTGGTGCAATTTAAAGGATTTAGCGAAGAATAATGCATTACTTGTTTGACAATCGTTGTGGTTGTTCTCGATAAATATTATTAACTTTAAACGAGGCAAGTGGTATCCAAGAATGTTGAAGTAGGTACCTACAGTCAAAGAAATTGAATTGCGTACCAGGATCGAACCTTTTTGTTGCAAATGTCATGTTGATATTCTGCCAAAGAAATCATCGGGAAATTGACTGTGAAGAGGTCCCACCCAGGTACCCGATTCAGTTTTGAACTATTTGATTTCTGACCTATCGTAGAATGTTTTTACAATAAGCTTAATTGTAATGATTTTTCTTCTCAAGCAATACGATGTCACTGTGACATTTTCTGTGAAAAGGGTCCAAGTGGGTCACGATTAAATTGGTTCAACTGTCTCCGGCTCACAAGATGACGGCTTAACATCGCCTGCAATCGAAAGATGGCGTTGTCTGTTACCGTAACCCCCCGTAAGAAACCCCCAAGATTTCCTCATCTAAAAGAAAAAAGTAAATAGTACCCTTTTTTAAATACTAGTATGAACGCTACACTTTTGTGCGTTAAGCCAGCCTTCCCAGCCTTGAGTTTAATTAGAAAGAGCTCCATAACATTTATGTTCGATGTCCAAGCACGCCCCCACCAGATTTATGTTTGACTCGCTCCGAGATAAACATTCATTAATTAAAAAATATAATTTACTGTAGATCCGGACTAAGCGTAACGTATTTTGACAATGTCCTACTGAAAATTGCGTGTTCGTAATTTGTTTTATTTAGGTTTTGCTGCACCTCAAAAATTAAAAATGCAAATTGTAGTAAGGAAGTTGCACAAGGTGAACCTGTGGCTATGAATGTATTTGTTTTCATAGTAAATCAGTCAAAATGATGTGCAGCGATATTTTGTAGGGAAATCAATTAAATACCTACTCATCATCATCATTTCCAATGTGTATAATTCTTATTTAAGAGTTACACTCTTGTTGGTGTAGCCGACGAATGGCTCTCCTTTTCTCCCTCCTCAAAGCTGCCTCCTTGACCTCCTTATACGACATGACGGCTACCTTCTCCTATACCTATTTTAAAAAAAAATATGTATATATATTAGGGGACAATCTTACACAAATCGACCTAGTCCCAAACTAAGCAAAGCTTGTACTATGGGTACTAGACGACGATAAACATACTTATATAGATAAATAAATACTTAAATACATAGAAAACATCCATAACTCAGGAACAAATATTCGTGCTCATCACACAAATAAATGCCCTTACCGGGATTCGAACCCAGGACCTCTTGCTTCGTAGGCAGGGTCACTACCAACTAGGCTAAAGCGGTCGTTATTTGCTTTACATAATCAATTCCCGGCCACCCTCTCTTTCGCTTCCCTTCTACTTTTCCTTCCACATGACATTTATGAACTCATCATGTCTTATAAGATGACCAATCATTTTCCCTCTCCGATACTCTATTGTTTTCATTAATGTTCTCTTCTCTTCTCCAATGTACCTATATGTACCTATATATTAATAGAACCCGTAAAGCCCGTGATACTACATTAAGTATATCGCTGATGTAGAACGACACTGACAAAGTTACAAGTATTGTCATTTCAAAACTAAATTTGCTTTTCTTTTCACATAAAGTTTATTTTTGAAATGACAATAATTCAAATTGTGTCAGTATCGTTCTACATGAGCGATATGTGTGTAGTGTAGTGACATAATTTCCCTCATTTTTAGGGTTCCGTAGTCAACTAGGAACCCTTATAGTTTCGCCATGTCTGTCCGTCTGTCTGTCTGTCTGTCTGTCTGTCCGCGGCTAAGCTCAGAGACTGTTAGTACTAGAAAGCTGTAATTTGGCATCAATATATATATCAGTCACGCCGACAAAGTGATTGAATAAAAAAAAGTAAAAAAATTGTGCGTGTCCGACACGCTCTTGGCCGGTTTTTACCATCTAAATTAGATTACCTTGCATTATTAAAGACTGCAACGGCGTGCTATTACATCCGCAGTGATTACGCGTGTGCCTATCGAAGTAAATCGATATTTGATTAGGATGCAAAAGATTGTCGTGAGTAACTGCTGGAGTTGCTGGAATAACGTGCATATTAAATGTCTTAAAGCAACGATAATATTTTACATCGCTTGTTGTAATTAATCATGGAATTATAAATTGTATTTAGACAATACAAGCTTATGGCCGCGGCTTTGACCACTTGAAAAAAGCTAACCTGTCCTGAAGTCGTAAATGTGAAGATACTTTCTTTGTTTATTCGAATTTCTTTATTCTGTTTAGTTTCTTGCGGCGCATTCTTCTTGGCGATGCGACGATGTTGTTTCCGAAAACACTGTTAGACTAAAAATACACAATAATAAACCTTCTGTAGCCTATTCGCAATACATATACACTCAATTTTGACTTGGAACCAAATAATTGCATTTATTTGTATGGGTTAAACAACCGTGGTAGCCTAGTGGTTAGACCTATAGCCATTAAAACAGAGGGTCGTGGGTTCGAGCCCGGGCTCGCACCTCTGTTATTTTTCGGAATTCACTTGCGAAATTACATTTGTAATTGCCCATGAACTTTACGGAAGAAAAACATCGTGTGCAAGTCTGTATACACTTGTGAAGAAATGCAATGGTGTGTGTGAAGTTTCCAATCCACACTGGACCCGCGTGGAATCTCCATCCTCACCATCTGGATGGTTGGTTGTCTTCTACTGTGCGTTTTTCCAGAAATTTCCTGCCTCGCACAGCAAAGCTCTGGAATGAGGTTCCTGCTGCGGTATTCCCGGACCGATATGACCTTCAAGCTTTCAAAAAAAGAGCGTACTCCTACCTAAAAGGCCGGCAACGCACTTGTGACTCTTTTGGTGTCGCAGGTGTCCATGGGCGACGGTAATCGTTTACCATCAGGCGATCCGTCTGCTCGTTTGCCCCCTATATCATAAAAAAAAAAAAAAAAAAATCTACAGCACAAATCCTCCCATTCTGAGCGGAGGCCTGCCCCGCAGTGGGACGTATATAGGCTGGGATGATTACGGGTATATCTGGATCTGGACGTGCGTCAAATAATTCCTTTTCTGCTTTCCTCACAATCTTTTTTTAACAGTCTCTTTGCCGGACCCGTTTATACGAATACCATTACGCAAATGAGCGGATAGGGACGATTGTTCCCGACAGTTTAGGGTTGATATGCATATCGATATATCGATCAAGCTATATCGAGTGGAGACAGGACAAAACATTTTGCGCTGACTCGGAAATTTTGTCGTTTTGTCGGCGAGTGCTTACATTATGTGGCTGCTTATCTCTGTAGATATCTTTAAAGTTGCTAAGCATTATTACGCTAATTCTGTACAAAAACTTTAGCTGGTAGTGTCCTAGAGATGTACGTTTACATTAGTCATATTTATGTTACCTACTAGCTTTTGGCCGTGACTTTGTTCACTCAGAATTCAAATTTGTGATAATTTTTTCGTCTTTTTCATCAAATAAAGCAAAAATCTGGTGAAGCAACATCCATAAAACCACCATCGTCATCATCATCGATATTAGTAAATGAATATAATAAACGCCATTATATTCTTTATCCCGTGGGAATTTCAAAAAGTTCTGTATTAAGTTTATCAATGTCATCATAACCTACGTGTATGCCAAATTTGAGGAGTCTAGTAAACATAGTTAAGGAAATAAGGTCACTCTGAAACGAAGACATAATAGTTTGTTACTCTGAGGGAATTTCAATAAATCCGCCATAATTCCTTGCATACATCACAAACTATGGAAAACGATACATTATTGCAAAGTCAATTTGGACAGACGATAATTAAAAGTGCGGCAGTCTTGGATCTATACGAGATTTTATTAGGCATGGAGTACGGAATGGGTAACAGTGCGGCGGGAGATTTCAAATAGTACTTAATCCAGTCTATTTACAACAGCTTGTGTCTTGTGTTTTTTTTTATGCAGTCAAGGTAATTACGGTGAAAAGTTTATAGAGTCATATTTTATTATTCGTAAAACTTAAAAGACAGACATAACGGGTTAGACTAATGACGTAATCTCCATCGAAACACAACAGCAGCAACAAAGTAACAAAACCTTATTTACTTTATGAAAAAACGTTCAACCAGCGAAAATAATGATGCCTATGGCGGAATAACTTTAAAATTCGCACAGACCCGATCCTACGGCGAAATTTAAAATTCGAATCCCATAGCCAGAAATCCAAGGATACGAATCGGCTGCGTCCGCGCACTGAATAAATCCTGCGGGTCGTCGACCTCGCCCCGCGACAGTTTTTACTGCCAAAGTTTTAGACTTCTTTTTCGAATGTACCTCAATTATTTTCTTTTTTTCCCGACGCTATTCGGCTGGATTTAAGCTGAAGATGTTTTGGGGGTAATTGTTGCGAAAAAAGTTAAAATTACATAAATCACAATTACAACATTCCGCGCTTGCATTTCTTAGCATCTAGTTTTTTTGTTGCGGAACTTTCGTTGCCCATTCATTGTGGTTGCTCGCGCAAATATCTTGTAATTATGATTCAATTTGTTGATCCTACCTACTAACCAATATTGTAAATGCGAATGTGAGTAGGAAAAATCCCTGGTATAGTGATTTTTTTTTTTTTTAATGAGTCGCCAGAGGGGCCAAAGACGCGAAGTCTTTGCTATTTTTTACTTTAGGGTAGGAAGAGTGACTTGTGCTCGGGAAAAATCCCTTCGGACGAACTGGGAATGGAGGGCCCAGACAGTGTCCGACTTGCACGGACTAAAAAACCCGGTCACAAGTCCCCTTCTCTATTGATTATTAATACAAAAAACGTGTGCTTTATATTTTGAGGAGGGGAGGGGTAGGAAGGGGACTTAATCTACCCACAGTGTCCTGCCTCAGCCATTTGCTGGAAGGCCGGGAGAGGAGCATGCATTCTCCCGCTGGGCACTGGGGGGTGCTTAGGTCGGTCTTTTATGTTTTTACCCGTTGGTTTATTCCTTGACCGACCCTCGCCCGTTTCTGTACAATTACTTAGAGCTATTGGTTGGGTTGGTGGGATTTCCTGTCATATGCATTTATCTATAACTACGGGCTTCCTTTCTTTTGCCCTGCGATGGAAGGGTGGGTCGGAGATCTTTTGGGCCCATTGTGTGGCTTTGGATGCCATCTTTTGGGTGGGGCTACCCTTTATGCCTGATGGTTTTTTGGCATGCTGTGTGTTTTTTTGCGCTTGTCTCCTAGCGCTACTCTCTTTTCGTTACCGCTTCCATCGATAGTTTTCCTGCTATAATAATTCGGAGGGATGAGGAGTGTCCCCCGGACGGCTGGACGCCCCAGTGTCTCACAAGGGTCATGTGGTGCCCAGCGGATCCATACCCCAGCCAATGCTGAAGGGCCCATAGTGATTTGACCCATTGCCTCTCAAGCAGAAGGTCTAGAATTCGGAATTTATGTGCGAATAACATTTGAAATTTACCATGAGCTTCACGGCAAAGGAAAACATAACGGAAAATTTGCACAAACTTGCGAAGGAATATTTTAAGATAAGTAATTGACAACATTTCATTTTTTTAACACCTGAAAATTACTACAGGAATCGAAAGCGTTTCGCCTCCTGAACACGGAAAAATATTTATTATAATTTATTTCTTCATATTTAAAAAAATACAACATATTTAAAAACATATGTGTACTTACCTGTACCTCCACAGAATAGAGATGTTTCCTTTACCCTTTTCACTAGAAAAAAGAGCTGTCATAATTTTAAATTTGATAACAACCTTAATGTCAAATTTACGTCATCACTTTTTTTTAATAGAGACTAGACAAAAGTAATGGATCTATTCTATCGTTACGCTCTTTTAGAATAAGTACATCTTTAAAAAAATGTAATAAATTAATTAATAATCCTAGTGAAAATTTAAAACTATCAGCGTCTTTCTCTTTCCAAACTGTATACAGAGAACGAATCAAATTATAGTCTTAGAAATATGAAATGTTGTCAATTTGAGACTGAGAAGGACATAGGATTGCTTTTATCCCAGAAAAACTACTCCGTTACACTCAAACGACTGGAAGGATTTGGATGTAATTTTTGGTATGTAGACATCTGGAGTAACTCATAGGCTAATAGTTATCCTGATATCCTTGGGAGATCCACGTAACATTCCAAAATCTTAACCGTTAAATCTAGAGACTTGACATTTTGCGCGGTTGTTCTTCATACGATCTTAATGAGAAATGATTATAAATTTTGGGACTTTCAGCCGTTTCAAAGTTATCAGCTCTTTTGTTAGCTGCGGAAGGGATCTTAGACGCATAACGGGCATCGACTTAATGTTCAAACATACGAGTGACATAATTGCGTTAGGGGTTTTTAAAATTTATAATTTATACTTTAAACATGAAGCTACCGTGAGACTCATTCATAGTGAAAATAAACGGATCACTCACGTCTTAAAACACGTTTTATAATTTATAGTTATTATTAAAACTTTTTTGTCTATATTTTGTAGGTCTGAGAATAGGTCGTACGTAAGGCTATTTTTTATACCCCTATTCTTAGCGGTCGGAGTCGCGGGCAACAGCTAGTAATCTTGTATAAATAGTCCCTGACATGGGTACCCTCGATTGTGCTCCGCCATCTGATAGCTTCCCGTCCCACCTATAGAGATAATCTACTATTAGATATTTAATTCATTTAAATTGATTCAGTGGACAATTCCGCGATCAGCGTCTTAATTGAGCGCAATTCGTGAGTAAGATAATCTCATTATAGGAGTCAATTTAGAATGGCAATGCAAATTTTGTTGGGTATTGCACAGCTTAATGAATCAAAAGTTCGAAGGTTAGGTTCGATGGGTTAGGTTTGATTAGTGTTCTGTGAACTGAGCTGAGTGAGTTACCTGCACAAACAAACATACAGTCTATAACGATGAGAATATAGCCAAGACGGTGAATAAAGTGTCGAATGGAGTTTTTTTTTGGAAACATTTCATTTTTTAATGCGAGTAGAAGCTTTTTTGAAATATGTAAAATGAACGTAAAACATAAAATTAATGAAATGAGCTTAATTTAATGAATTGAAATTGAATTAAATCAAAATAAATTAAATGTGTGGTAAATAAGCGAGTCCCAAGTTTCAGGCTCAGCCTAGCTTGGAGCTCACTGGATACTGATTATGTAAACGCTTTTACTGTAAAAATAAATATTTGCAACTTTGCTGAGTCCTCACCTTTTCACAAAATTGTATTTGTTTTTTTGTATCTCATTCTGTTTTCATTGTTTTAATTTTGTGAATAAACATTTTTTTTTTCTTTTTTTTTTCAAAATATATCGCTCACTTTGCTAATAGCTTTTTTATATAACGATAAGGACAAGTATATTGGCAATGTCAAACAATAATCCTAACTAATATTAAATAAATGCGAAAGTAACTCTGTCTGTCTGTCTCGCTTTCACGCTAAAACTACTCAACCGATTTAAATGAAATTTGGTACACAGCTAGTCTAGAGCCTGAAAAATCATCACGCTAACACCAATAGGAGCGGAGCGGAAGAATGTTTCAAAATCGGGGGTTTTTGAAGTAAAACTTCTATAGGCGCGCTTGACTTGGGAGTACGGTGGTGAATGTGAACGCGGGTGTGCGGGGGGTTCGGGGGGGGGGGTAATTTATTTATATCGAGAAACTAAGGAGAGCCATAATTGATGAAAAAGCAAATTGGATAAAAAAAATAAGCTGCCCAAATTACTAATTCCACGCGGACGGAGTCGCGGGCAAAAGCTAGTAAATAATACAGAAATAAATAGTGGGACGATTCACACCAATTGACCGAGTCCCAAACTAAGCAAAGCTTGTACTATGGGTACTATACAATGGATAAACGTACTTATAATAGATAAATACATACTTAACAAATAATAATAATCTCATAATCTTCTATTTTTTTAACACTACAGTGTCATATCATGCACAAAAAAATCTGTCAATGAATAAGAACACATTAATTTTCTTGCCCCATCAAGACTACCAAGTTTCATCACTGTTTATTTTATTACGCTGTGGTATAGTGATTTTTATTTGCTTTAAAATAAAATAATTGTAAATGTTTAGGATTAAAATAACTTAAGATTGTACGAATTTATTTCCAAATATATGAGACGTGGAGGCTTAAAGTGTGAATCGAATTAGCGGCGTCGGTCCCAAAATTTAATTTATCCTTTTTGAAGGTGGCGGGCGGATTAACATAACCATATTTTTTGTCATGTATGCAATTGCTTGTATGACTGATTTGTAGAACTCAATCATATTTGTTCGCAGCGGGAAAAGTTAGGCTTTGTCTGGTTTGAATTATATTCTTTGGGGAAAAATGGCCTTAAACGAGAAGTGGATTAAGTACATGAGGATTGGCGATGGGTGGCTAACTAAGGTCTAAAATTATACCTCATGGTCAATTTTAGTTTACGCTACTCTTTCACGCTAAAACGGTTTTGCGGATTCTAATGAAATTTGGCTAGGAAATAATTTATAACCTAGATTAACATTTATGATACTTTTTATCCCGGAAAATTACATAGTTCCCGCGGGATACCGATAAACAAATTTTTGGCAGACCGAGTCGCGGGCAACAGCATATCATAAACCATACAGCAAGTGACAGAATGAATCTGTCCTATTCCAATTTCAATTTTCACAATGGAAGCAAGCGTATCTTATTATTTCTATTTTTCCTTGTAACCAATTAAGAAATTGTTAATAGGGAGTTAAAATAAGTAAAAAAAAACGTAACAAACCGGACAAGTTTACCAATGTTTAACAAGAAGTGACAAAAGGCTTGAAAAAGTTCGTAAGTAAATGGACTAATTTTAATTCCCTACTAACAATTTCTTAATTGGTTACAAGGATAAATAGAAATGCCCTATAACACTCTGAGGCTCCAAACCCCTTTCCCTCATCGTCAAACAAACCAACTAAAAAAAAGGCGTATTAAAATAAAAAATGGGCTACCTGCATTCAACGAGAATTCTGCAAAATCACTGACCGAAAATAAGGGACGACGATTCGCAACCGGCCGCATAAATAGAAGGAGACAAAGGGGAAATGCGGGGAAAGGGGAAAGCGGGGAGGCACAGGGTTGACACTTTCATTGGCAAAAAACTGAACGCTGGCGGGAAAATATTTGTACGAGCGTTCAAATTAAAGTATGATCATTCCAGCCAATACGCTGTTCGAACCTACGACTTTCTGTTTGAGAGACCCTACGTCAAACCACTGGGCTACCGAGACTCGTGTCCAATATAATTATCCAAGTAATTTCACAATTTCAACTTTGGTTCGTCGCATTCTACCTTCGCTTCATTTGGAGACATGTTTCTGCTTCCAAAATTAAAGTAGGTATGGATTTTTTTAACAAGATTTTTTTCTGTGAGACTCGAATGTGTATAAATAAATGTTACTCCCTCTCTATGTTTATAAACAAGATACTAAGGTAATGAATTGACTGACAGACAAGACACAGTCTTAAACACTGGAGCTAGAGATTTGAAATTTAGTTGATATCCTCACGAATAACGAAGGCGGACTATGGGATTACTCGTGATCCTTTCTCAAGGTGTGCTCGCTTAGCTTTGTTTTCGAGCACGCCTTGAAACCACGGATTGGTCCAAAACATATGACATATCTTAACTAAAAATTAGTGACTCCTGTTTTAATTTGTTTATGTCTTCCGCAGTCGGTTAAAAATATGCTAAAACCTTTTTTGCGCCACACCAACCCTAGGGGCAACCAGTCGCCGAAACAAAGACAGTCGCCATGTCCCCAATAAGACTGTATATCAATCTCGGAGCGTCAAGTGCCCAAACTGCCCAAAAACAACGACAAAAACCGCCAAAAAAATGTCGACAATGAATGCCTTTAAATCGCTGCGAGAGCTGCCAATTAAAAATTGATAGATAGAAAACGGTTTTTAGGGGGTTATTAATTTATATTGATGCTACGGAGAAATGCACCTACATCATATTGTATGGATGGATACGATGGATGGGTATGTGGATGTTCGTTAAACTCTTTCATGTTAAAACGGTTCGACGAATTCTAATGAAATTTGGCACACAGATAGTTACCTGGATTAACATATAAAATACTATTTATCCCGGTAAATTGCATAGATCCCGAGAAGCGACAAACGAATTCTTCGTAGACGATATCGCGGGCAACAGCTAGTACATAACATACAATATATCAATTTTTATCGGTGATAGGGAAATTTCGAATAACTTCGCAATAACGGTGATCCCCCTAGTTTCAAAAAGAGTTTCTATTGTTTTAAAAAATTGTAGGTCTGTTTGAAAAAAAATACCTTGTTGAGTTTCTTGCCGGATTGTTCACAACAGTGTCTTTCCAAACCGGTGGTAGATTCTTCGACATTCATGCTTGAATTTAAGCTTGTCCCTCATTGACGCCCAATCATTATGGTTGGAAGCGACTTGCATCCACCTTGAACCTGCGGCCGACATGATTTTATTATTTTATTACCTTAGGAGAACTTATATCACCTCTTTGTCTTCTCTCGTTTATTACTATTTAGTTGTTTTTGAGATGTAGACTTGGGGAAATGGCTGAAATATGATATTTTTACGGCTTAGGTCATAGTTTTCATGGTCGTAGTGTGAATCAGGAACTTTACACACCATTGAGTCATATTAATCCATAAACTTAATATGCATTTTTACCGTAAAACTATTCCCCTAAATGAAACAGCAGGCTTCCATCGACCACGTTTTAATTTTCATGTCTTAATTCATTCACTTCGCGAAAGCCTTGCCACACAAACAGGCGCATAACTCATTTGAACACAAACTTTACGTCCTTTCCTAGATTCATAGACAATTGATCTATGGTAACATAATATGGGCATAAACGTTTATGGCCCATAAATTGCCGAGCGATTCTACGGGAACGTCTCACCTGGAAAACTGAGACGGAACTGGGAATTGGAGAATTGATGATATGGATACGACTATAAGCAATACTAGCTTTGACCCGCAGATTTTACCATTAGATTCCTCAGTTTTTTTTTTTAATTCCGGGATTTCACCAAATTCCACTATCCGTTTCCAAAAATTACAGCATGCTCTTTAATTTACCTTACATGAAGACCAGATGGTGCACAGATGTGCATAGTCTCATATTTCTAAACTAAGCGGTTAACATTTTGGGATGAGTTATGTTCTGAAATAGCTAATTATTTTTTCTAGGAATATGTTACATGGCTAATTATTCGAGCGTTTCTACCGTTATCATTACCAGGACCCATATATCAAAGAAATGAGCTATTGCTTGCATGGGATTTTAATGAATTTTTATTTTACAGCGAGCGCACTGTATCGTTTTACAAAAACCTTCCGTTCGGTGCGACTTATTTCTTCACTATATGTTACCGGAAACGATGGCGGTTGAGACGCTCGTATAATTAGCTAATTAGCGGAACGTCTAAAAAGGAGTTAACTGCCGCTACATCTCCCGATCTACACATCTAACACACAATCTAATCTTCCCATTTTTCACAGGCAAGCAACCCCGCTACAGCATCTTCTCCGGAGACCCTGACCACCTCTTCACCATAGAGCCCCTCACTGGTGCCATCAGAACGTCGGGGACCTTGGACCGGGAAACCAAGTCATCGTACCTGTTGAATGTGAAGGCAGCCAGCGGAAACCCTGCGAGTTTTGACCAGACGCAGGTTAGTAATGATGAAAATGACAAAAAAAAAACACTGAGAACTTAAAATAAGTAAGGACGCTAATAAGTGACGGATTGCTATTCAATTACAAGTACCACCAATTTAGAAATTCTTCAAAAAAAATATAGATGTTGATGACAATTTGATGCATATTTTGTTGCAAATCCCATGGCCCGGTGATCGAAAAGCACTTCAATTCAACGACTAAAATCCACAAGCGATATTGTCTAACGCGCGGGCGCTCCTGATTACATTCACTATCTCTTTCTACCATAATCCTATACAGTGTGAGTGTGACAGAAATAAGTGGCAAAAACGATTGTGATTTCGAGAGCATTATTTAGATAATAATCTCCCAACTCACAACTTAGAACTGTAAGTACGAAAAATTGCATTGCATTGCGGCACTTTGGCCACATCAAACTCGTTCGCTTTGCGGTTGGCAATGTCATCACCATCATCCCAGCCTATATACGTCCCACTGCAGGGCAAAGGCCTCCTCTCAGAACCAACTCAGGAGGGCCAACTAAATTGTACATTAACTTGTCAGGGTCACTCGTCCGTACTTTTGTGACATAGTTCACAATACTCATCATGCATTTTTTGACAGGTCCAAATAACTCTGGAAGACATCAACGACAACGCTCCTGAGTTTGGTTCATCATCAGTGCGTGTGTCTGTAGCCGAGTCAGCAGCAGTAGGGTCCGTGGTCTACGCAGCCAGGGCCACTGATGAAGATGAGGGCAACAATGCCCTAGTGTCTTACCATCTCGTATCGGCTAGTGGACCTCCGAACACTTTCACTGTTAACGTTCATCATGGATTGATTACTCTGTTGAGGTTAGTATCTGCCTAAATTGAAGCAATTGGTAAAATCTCCTTCTGATATATCTATATCTAAACATAAGTCTTCAAGAAAAGCTTTCGCAGTAAAGCTGAGCTGTATCATAAATGCTTTATGGTTCAAAAAGTGCATTTGAATAAATTACCGGACATGTATCTGGGTAATTACAATTACAGTTGTGATGCAGTTATAACAACAGAATTACAACCGTATAGCGAGTTCCCATTTGGCGTTCAGTTATCAGAACTGTACGCCGATTGCAAGCTGACTGTACTAGGGGCGTTCAATAAAAAGTGAGAATGAGTATATTATAAACAACTTTTACTAAATGTCATTTTATTTTTCGACAAAGTCACCTTTTAGCATAATACACTTAGTATATCTTTTTTCTAAACTTAAAATTCCATTTTTAAAAAAGGTCTCATCTTGAGTACTTAAAAAATCTTGTACTGCAGCGACTACCGCGTCGTCGTCTTCAAATTTCTGGCCTCTCAGGTATTGTTTCAATCTCGGAAATAGGTAGAAATCACTGGGAGCGAGATCTGGTGAATACGGAGGATGCTTAAGGATATCGAACCCAGCATCACGAATTGCAGCCATTGCAACGGCGGACTTGTGTGCCGGGGCATTGTCCTGGTGGAACAGCACAACTTTCGAGAGTTTACCTCGCCGTTTTTCGCGGATCTCATTGCGCAATGTTGCTATTTGTTTGGCGTATAATGTGCCCGTAATAGTGGCTCCATGCTCGAGATACTCAATCATTAATACCCCTTTACCATCCCAAAAAACAGAGCCCATGACCTTACCGGCAGATGGGCTCACCTTGAATTTCTTCGGAGTTGGAGATGATGGCCTTTTCCATGTCACAGACTGCAGTTTCGTTTCTGGGTCGTAATGATGGAGCCATGTTTCGTCCATTGTTATAAATCGCGCCAAAAAAAGTTCCCGGTCTTGCTGCATCAGGTTCAAAGCTTCTTGACAAATCTCTAGTCTAGTTTGTTTTTGCGTGTCAGTAAGCATTCTTGGTACCCAACGCGCAGATACCTTTTTCATACCCAAGCGTTCATGTAAAATATTATGCATGCTCCCCGTTGAAATCTTTACATTTTCAGCAATAAAACGAACCGTGACATGACGATCCGCCAAAACTGAGTTTTCGACTTTTTTCACAATTTCTTCAGTTACTGCTGTAGTAGGGCGTCCGGAGCGGGGGTCGTCTATTGTCGATGTTCTTCCACGTCTAAATTCGGCGCACCAACGTGCGACTGTCAAATACGGAGGAGCATTAGACCCTTAAGTGTCCCGCAAATCCAAATTGACTTGGTCCGTAGAAAAAATTTTCAAACACAAGTATTTGATAACGGGCGCGCAGTTCAATTTTCTCCATTTTCGCTAACGTACTCAATAGCATTGCAAAGAAAATACCGTATATTTTTTTAAACAAAAGACAGTTAGTTTTTTTTTCAATCAATCATTTAGCAATCAGCTAGATAGATTAGCTTTACCGGCCAGTATTTAATTTCGTAAAAAGAGTTTGCATCTCATTCTCACTTTATATTGAACGCCCCTCGTATTGTCGGCAATGGCGATACTTTAAGGCATCGACACAAAATAATGTCTTTAGATTAATAGTGATGATGACTTTTTTCCAGACCCTTGGACTACGAGAACTTGGTGCGTCACACCTTAGTTATTTCTGCCAAAGATGGAGGAACACCGCCGCTCAGTGCCAACATGACCTTGTCTGTTGATGTACAGGATGTTAACGACAATGTCCCAGTTTTCGAACATGAATCCTATACCTCCAACGTGTTAGAGTCGGAGGCCGTTAATACAAAGGTATAAAATGACGTTCATTTGTTATTTTGTAATTTAATGTTCGGAATGAGATTTCTATCAGTGCATAACGATGGCACTGCATGTTTTGCAATAAATCTTAGACGTATAATTATTCAGTATTAAGTTAATGTATACTAATTTTATTTCACGTAAAAGAAACATGCAAATACTTTTGAGACCACAAATGTTCAAATATTATTTATTTTTATTAGCAATACGGCTGCTCACTGAATCTAAGATTATTAAAAAGCGAAAAAAAAAGTTTTTCGGGTGCGCCGGCGGGATTCGAACCCACGTCTCCCGGGTATGCGCCCCAACCTGGGTGTTCTACCAATTGAACAACGTCGCTCGTCGCTCGTCGTTTAATTGGTAGAACACCCAGGTTGGGGCGCATACCCGGGAGACGTGGGTTCGAATCCCGCCGGCGCACCCGAAAAACTTTTTTTTCGCTTTTAAATAACCACAAATGTTATTTTTCAAGCTCAAAATCATGAATTTATCTCGTTAAATAATTTATAATTATACAATAATAACAATTAGTTAAGTTGGTGCTAATAACATGTCTGTTTTACAGATTATGGAAGTACAAGCAATTGATAAGGATACTGGAAATAACGCGCGCATTACCTACCGCATACTACCAGCTGGAAACACATCTAATGATGCTTTCTTCCAAGTCCAACCCACCACCGGTTGGGTATATCTCGCCAAGTCTCTAGACAGAGAAAAAGTAGCACAACATAGAATGACAATAACAGCTACGGACAACGGCATACCACCACTATCCGCTAGTGCTAGTATAGTTATCAACATTATTGATGCCAATGACAACGACCCAGTATTTCCTAAAGCGGCCTATGAATTCAAAGTTGAAGAAAATATGAATATTGGCGCGTTTGTTGGTAATATAGTGGCGACAGACGCTGATCTAGGTGACAATGCGCTGTTAAGATACAGCCTGTTTCCAACAAATACTAGTTTCTCTATAAATCCATTGACAGGTGAGTTGAAAGTAATTTATTCAGCATTATTTTGTGGTCGTTCGACGTTTTGATTTGATTTGCTTGTTTTCTGTTTGAAGTGAATGTTGGTAATTTAGTTTATATCATGACTTGCATTCAAAACATTTTCCATGGAAAGAATCATACGGTAAGATTATTCACAAAAACCCACTTGGATCAAATGTAAATCTAGTAACAAAAGTAGGTAGTCTTGAAAATAGTAACTATTGAAACTAATTAATAAATAAAACTCGATTGGCTAGGTACAGTCAGCATCAAGAGTAGCTAGTCACTTTCGTATCTTGTCACTCTACATACAGTTAGGTGCAAAACGTCATACTTGATTAACAATTGTGTTATTACGACAAAGTACACAAGTGACCAGCTACTTTTGATGCTGACCGTACGTGTTAAAAAAGAATGTTGTTACAATGCATAATATTTTGTAGCTCAAAGTAAGTAACGTGTCAGAAATGGTCATGAAATGATCGCGTCATTATTTGATCGTGTCTTTTTGATTTTGGTATGATTTAGAAGTAAATCAAAACACTCGGATCAGTTATTACAAATTTAAAATGTCCTCTAACAATGCATTTACTCGTTCATAATGCAATTTTACCGTAATCTTAACGAGCCGAGTATCCTATCCAATGTTTGGTCAACCAAGAATAATTCCTACCTCTTAACGCATTGTTTAGACTGCCGGCACTTTTGAAAGCTAAAACTCGATGTGTGTTGTGCTTTAAGACCCATCGACTGGACAAACAGACAAGGCAAACAGCAATATTACCTGCATTTTAAGGAAAGGGGAGCATAGTTCGGTGTTCCCATGAATATCGCCTTCTTGCGATTTCATTGGGAGGGACGAAAATTATCTTTAGGTATAAAATAACTGGATTTTCTGTTAGCAGTGGACTAAATTGACACTTAATTAAGAAGGTTTGTTAAAGAGATAAAAAAACAATTATGTACGAGTATCACGCAAAGAAATTAATTTTTGTTCGGGCCCATTTAGATGCATAGAACATTTGGTACAACACCCAAACCATGCCACAGTTCTATCACATAAATAGGATCTACGTATTATTTTCTCTAAAGACCATGTAGCTATCGCAAATTGTAGTAATTGGGATGTAATAAACATTTTTATCTCTCATACTCGGAAAGTGAGGCAAATCATATCTGACATACGGGAGGATAACTATTATTTTCGTTCCTAGGGTAGATATGAATTAAAAAAAATAAAGGCATTGGCTGTCAATGGAACACATACGCATTCAGCCAAGCATTACGGCATATACATGGAATAATTAAGTATTGAGTTTTTTATTTCTTAATTAGTCATATTACAAATTTTATAATGCCAGTGAAATATTATTAAATTAAATTATTAATTTCTTATTTAGTGACTTAAACCAAAAAAGTTAGAAAATGTTAAGAAAAAAACACGGTAAACGACAATGTTACATACAGCCTATCTCTATACAGCTTAACTCCTTGGTTCAAATTGGTTACTTACATTTATTTAATAATAAATTTACTAAAATACCTACTTTATCTACTGTTTTCATTGATTATTATATTGAGCATTCTAAATTTTGTTAAATTAATTATTCCTTAACAATAAACTCCATTGAAATATTTTACAACGATCATATTGACCAGTTTAGACATTATTATTTATTTATACTTATATTTTCTTACTTTCCTTGTAGTCGAAATGAAAAGCAGAGTTTTTAACTCGGGAAAAACACCAATATCACCCTCGGAATATTGGCAACCTCGCTATGCTCGGGTGCCAAGTAACCTCGTGTGATATTGGTTTTTTTCCTACCTTGTTGAACAATCTACTATTTCTGTAAACAGTTTCACCAGTGTTGAGATTCTGACTTTATCATTAAAATTGCCGTTTTTCTTTCTCAATAAGGGCGTCCGCAAAATGGGGGTTGGCGTTTTCAGATAAGTGACTGATGAATGGCCCCCCGTTCCGTCTCAATTCGGCTTATCGCGGATCGACACCCCGCGAGCTAGTTAGCGGGTGTCTACCCTCCTGTCTTCGGTAAATTCGTAAATCATTCCGAATGACGTCTGTATGTGGACCCGATTGGCTACAATCTGAATGCTGATGCAAACAGCTGCTTCTACAATGTTTTCGGAGGCAAAAACTCCGCCCTTTTATGTGCATAATCGCAGGGAACCTGTTGATTTCATCCGTCGGCACCTTCAGACGCAAACCGATTCGATCGATCCGAATAATCGAATTACCCACTTACCAGTTGGCGCGTTTGCTCGATTATTAATCAATCGTTTATGGCAATTTTTAACGGAAAGGTCGCGACTATCGTCGCTCCGGGAGGCGGCTGTAATGAATATATGCGCGTCAATCGAGAGTTATAAACGTCGTCGTTCGCGCACGCGGCCTGACCCGCCATTAACTATTATTAAAATATTACTATGTAGAAGCCTGGCTATTCTCTGCTATGTTTTATTATAGCCTCAGAGGGCCAGATACTGTCGTCGGGCATTAAAGCTCGTACGTTACAAATGTACGTGTAGGACGTTGGCCGGTCGTACAACTCGTTCGGTTGACGGATACCTTTTATTTTCATATGCTTTTGAAATGAGTAATAGGTGTAAAATGTTGCTGGAATCCGACTCTCTAAAGGGTGACTATAAATTTTAACAATGACGCGTATATCGTCGGTGAATTAAATATGTAATTGTGACTCTGAAAAATGTGGAGTTGTTTTTATTAATTCGCCAGCCTATATGAATAATAGCGCGTGAGAATGAATAATTTTACCTTATAACTATAGATATCGTCAAAACAAAATTCTGCTTGTTTTTAACTGCGTTGAAAATAACGATGCGCTTTTTTTTCTAGAGCTCGCTTCGCATCTCTCATTACGGCAGTCTCAGCCACATCTTATTATTGGTCGACAGGTTCATCCGCAAGTTAAGGAAAACGCTCTCAGAAACCAGGCATTTTAAAGTCTTCTTTAGTCTGTGCTGATTCCGTTAAATCACGTTTATCATCCTTCAACGTTTCTGTCATCACGATTTTGAGGTTCCCAATACGGGGTTCGCCTGGGATAATCATAGTTATTTTGCCGCGAGCGATCTTTTTTATGAATGCCTAATTTAGGGTTTGCCCATGATTGTAATGGAATTGAAATTGACAAAATTCTTAACGTAAATTTATTTAGGGTGTGAGTCGGCGTTATTAGGGTATCAAGAGTTAATCTAGATTGTGTAATAAAATTTGTTTATTATTTTCCAACTTTAACGAGATCTATTAACCGTTTAAATAACTTTGAGTTAAGTGAGTCAAAATGCAAATTTTTGTGCTGATTTCAGCAAAATCATCATGATCATTTAAAAATAGCAAAATGTATGATTTTTTTTGTTACAGGAGTCATTACTACAAAAGACTATCTCGATCGAGAATTTAAGGCTTCTTACTCCCTGTTTGCCGAAGCTAAAGATCAAGGAACTCCTGCTCGCTCCAGCCGAGTCCCAGTATCTATTAAAATCAGCGATGTCAACGATAATGCACCAGAAATCATAGATCCCAGAGAAGATGTTGTCAGTGTTAGAGAGGAACAGCAACCAGGAGCAGAAGTCGCGAGAGTGAAAGCAATAGATAGAGACAATGGGATTAATTCATCTGTTACTTATTCTATTCTTAATGAAAGAGATTCGGATGGCTTTGGTGTTTTTGTAATTGATCCGAAAAGTGGAGTTATTAAGACTAGCACAGGTATGTTATTACACAGAATTATTTTAAAGTATCATAAATATATATTTTGTTGCTGTGGTTGCTGAGGCAGTGAGGGAGTTGTTTGTGTTATTGATAGAACCATTGAAAGTTACTGATTATTATTTTTTATTTCAGTTCTAGATCATGAAGAAAGGTCTATTTATCGACTGACTGTGGCAGCAACTGATGGTGGGAAGCCTCCTAAGCAAACCGTGAGACAATTAAAGGTAGAAGTTCTCGACTTAAACGATAATAGGCCTACGTTTACAAGCTCCAGTTTATCGTTTAAAGTGAGTGTAATTTCTAATTGATTTTCTTTAAAACAGTTACTTGTTATTGTGTTCATATTTTGTTTACTCAGAAATTTAGGACTAGTGTTTTTGTTTTGCTAAAAAAGTTTTTTTTATATAATGATACCAATGAATAATTGTTTTAGGTAAAAGAAGATGCTGATATTGGTCATGTAGTGGGTACAGTGGCATGTTGTGACAACGACATTCATGAGAATCTCGTAAATGGCGAAGAAAAACAGATATCTTATTTACTAATGCCGTTAACTGCTGACTATTTACCAGGAACTTTTGAAATAGATAGACGCACGGGTTCCTTAGTTGTGGCCAGGCAGTTAGATCGAGAAGTTCAGGATGAATACAGATTAGAAGTCAGAGCTTTAGATACATCTGCTACTAACAACCCTCAGAGTAGCGCCGTGACCGTCAAAATTGAAATCGTTGACATAAATGATAATGCACCGCAATGGCCTCAAGATCCAATTAACATAGAAGTCTCAGAAACAACTCCTTTAGGAATAATTATCTATAATTTTACCGCAAAAGATGCCGATGCTGGTGCGAATGGAGAGCTGAATTTTAAAATCGTGTCTTCATTGCCACCTTCACATAGAACATTTGCCTTGGATCCTCTAACTGGATCACTAACGCTTACTGCAGCATTAGATTTCGAAGTGTTGAAAGAATATTGGCTCGTTATTGAAGCAACTGATATGGCAGTCAACTTAACTGACAGAATGTCAACATTAGCAACAGTACATATTTCTATAACTGACGCCAATGATAATGTACCGAAGTTTGTTTCTAAAAATAAGGCATCAGTATCTTTGAATACATTAACTGGGACTTTGTATCAAGCCTTAGCTATTGACGCCGATACGGGCGACAATGGCAGAGTATCCTATTACATATCTAGCGGGAATGACCATGCATATTTTTCTATGGAATACGACACTGGAAGACTTACACTATCAAAAAAGTTTTCATCTGACAACAGCAAAGTAAGATCTGGACAGTATAAAATTAACCTTACTGCATCAGATCATGGCATTCCTTTTCCTAGACAAAGTCATATGATGCTGCATCTGAATTTACAAGAGTCAACTAATGTTCCTCCAAGATTCATGGATTCATTTTATAAAGCTAATATCAGTGAAGACATTCGACCAGGAAGCTTTGTTACAAGACTCAACGCTAAATCATCCAGAGGAAATGCTGGTAAGTTAAATTTCATGTCTTAATTTATTAATTTAACTATTGAAATAAATTTATGTATGGAGATTGATAACTTTTTGTTTCAGGAAATTTAACATACGTTATACCATCAGGAGTAGCGGATGACAAGTTTGCGATAGATGAACGTCGAGGCACTATTACTGTCAAATCTAAAATCGACAGAGAAGAGAAGGACCAGTATACCTTTCCCGTTTACGTCACTGATTCCAGCACGTTTCAATCAACAACAAATTTTGACGTAACTACTGTTAGCATAAGCGTTATGGACGTGAATGATAATCCACCTACTTTTAAAACTGGGTCATGCTACCCCTTAGCAATACCAGAAAATAATGAACCAGAAGTTATTCATACTGTTGCCGCTACAGACAAAGACATTGGTGCAAATGGAATCGTAACATACAGTATTACGTCCGGTAATAATGGAAATAAATTCTCAATTGATCATACATCTGGTCAATTGACAGCAAGGACGTTAGATCGAGAAACGCAGTCAAAGTATCATCTTACTATTACTGCTTTTGATCACGGTTCACCGGTAGCTTTACAAGGATCTTGTAATATTACTATATTGGTTGAAGATCAAAATGACAATGATCCAATTTTTGACACTGGTCATTATTCTGCGGCTATACCTGAAAATGCTCCGTTGGATACTTCAGTCATTAAAGTCAGAGCAACAGACGCTGATTTGGGATTCAACAAACGTATTGTTTATTCGTTAGCAAATGAAAGTCAAGGATTATTCAGGATTGACAATAAAACGGGAATCATTTTTACCACTGGGTAGGTATCTTATAAAAGAGTAAAAAAAACGCATAAATAAAATTTTAATATTCTGTAACATTGTGTTAATTAATTTAATTATTCTCTTTTATTATAGGTCATTTGACAGAGAGGAAAAGAACCTTTACCATTTTGAAGCTGTTGCTACAGATGAGGGTCGATACGTCGCTCGGTCTCAAAGAGTTTCCGTGGAAGTATCCATCACTGATGTAAACGATAACAAACCAATTTTTACAAAATATCCTTTCAAAGAACAAGTCGCTACTTTTTCTCCGCCTGGACAAAGCTTACTTCGCGTTTCTGCTACAGACAATGACATCGGCACAAATGCTGAAATACTATTTGAGCTTGTTGATACATCTAACAATAAATTTAGAATAAACCCAACAACAGGCGTTCTGACAGCCAATCAAAGCCTAGCCAGTGAAAACGGCAAACTCATCCATCTTAAAGTAATGGCTAAAGACAAAGGAAATCCACCACAAAGCTCTATCGGACTAATTGAGATTCGAATCGGTGAAAACTCAGACCAAACACCCTTATTAAACTTCCAAAATACAAGCTATAACGTTACTATTGAAGAAAATCTACCGTATGGTAAAGACGTTTTACAAGTAACGGCAGTACGCAGCGATGGGCGACGCCAAAGGGTAATTTATGAATTTGGAAACGGGAATGACCAATACGCGTTTGAAATAGACTCTAACTCAGGCATCATAAAGGTGAATAACTCCGCTAATTTGGATTACGAATCGCACCCGGGCCCCACGCGGCATCTCGTCGTGGTCGCGCGGACGGAGGGCGCGCCGGTCTTATACGGCTACTGCGACGTAACAATAAATCTGTTGGACCAAAACGACAACGCTCCCAGATTTACGCAACAGCAATACATTGCGAACGTTCTCGAGGGGAACACTAAGGGCGAGTTTGTAGTGCAGCTCGCGGCCAAGGACAGCGACCGGGGAATGAACGCAAGAATCCTGTACCACATAGTAGACGGCAACCACGATAACGCGTTTATTATTGAGCCCGCGTTCTCGGGGTCGGTCAAAACGAACATAGTGCTGGATCGCGAGATAAGAGAGACGTACAAACTGACAGTGATAGCCACGGACGAGGGCGATCCTCAGATGACTGGCACGGCCACATTACGCATCAACGTCGTCGATGTAAACGACAACCAGCCAACGTTCCCGCCACCAAACATCATTGCAGTATCAGAAGGTCTGTTTTCCAATTTTTTACACTCGTTTACGTATTCTGTTTTAAATTGCTGTAGGTCGGCCTATTGACTTTTCGAAATAAATTGGTAGAACAAAAAGCGTTGTACAAAGAGGGAGGTATTTTACATAATTTGTATTCCCAACTCCGCGAGTCCGCGACGTTTCGATTCCAGCGTTGAGATTAAATAAAAGCGACTCCTTAAGGATCAATATTTATTGGATGGTATTACATTTTTTCGAGTGCATGTTTAAGCGGTGCCTCCCCAAAGATCCGCCTCGCTTTTTGTTTTCTTTTTTATATCATTGTACGCCGACAGCGGTTTTGTTTTAGAGGTTATTTTGCTGATCGTTAAAACGGCAGCCGTTCCGTTTAAACGAGAAAGTATGGTGGACGTCTTTTGACGTTTTTGCTTATGTTTTTGCAGGAACGGAAGTAGGGTCAGTGCTGACATCCGTTACGGCGAACGACGTCGACACGTATCCTGCCCTCAAGTATTCTCTAACGCAGAGAGACAACGGATTCTCTATTGACAGATACAGTGGAAAGATTGTTTTGAATAAACCTTTGGATTTTGAGACCAAGAAGGTGTATGAAGTAAATGTGAGCGTCTCGGATAATGAGCACGTGGCTAAGACAATTTTGACTGTCAAAGTTATGGACGTAAATGACAACTCTCCGGTGTTTGACGAGATATCTTACAATAGAATCTTGCCAGGTAAATTAGTTTATTTCATTTCAATTAAATAAATATTTTGTCACCAAAGACATTTAATTTTACGACTTGGAAAGCAAATAATTATTTGGCTGGCCAGACATCCGCATTATAAGTTGTATGAATTTTTTTTTTCTAATATTTCAGAAGGCGCAGGCAACGTAGAAATCGGCTCCGTCAGCGCAAAAGACAAGGACAGCGAAGACAACGGGAAGATATCTTACTCAATTTTTGGCGAAACCAAGAGCTATTACATAGACGCGGTGTCAGGAGCTATTTTTGTCAACTACAGTGCGTTGCCAGCCCAGAGAGACACACAGTTGGCTGTAGTAGCTACCGACCATGGAAAACCAAATAGAAGCGCCGTGGCTGCTGTCAGGATCAGTACCGGTGCTTCATCTGAGATCAAACCTTTTATTGGACAAGATACCTACAGGTAATAATTAGTTGTTAAAATTTGGGCTGAAGTAGACAGTTTTATATTAAATGCAATCTACATTATACAAAAACTACGATATTACGAAAGCAAAAAAAAAAACAAATATTAAGATTTAGACTTTAAACATGAAACTACCGTGAGACTCACTAATAGTGAAAATAAACAGATCACTCACGGGCGGATTAGCCCGAAACATGTGGAGTTAAACTCGTTTTAAGACGTGAGTCATCCGTTTATTTTCACTATGATTAAGATTTAGACATTTAGGTAATTTCAATAAATAATGCCGTCGCATTTCAACATAAATATAATTGCCCCGGGTAGGCAAATACAGGGTTTCGATATTTTTCTAACTCTAATATCATGTATATTTCTTACGGGATGTAGACCGTGGTTATCTTTAATGAGTCTCCGATATTTCATCGCAGTTGCATGCGTCATATATGATTCATCGGAATTGACCGTGAATCATTAAAATCTTTAACAGTCTGTTACAGTTATAAAAAACTTTATTTTAAATATTTTGCATCACTATGTTATTTCTTAAAACACATTATCTAATTTATAAAACTTTGTTTTTTCAGGATAACGGTCAACGAAGACACAGAAAGAGGTTCGTCGCTGCTCCAAATTGGCAGTATCAACGACGTCCTCAAGAAATATAATCTGGAGTTCCATATCACATCAGGCAACGAAGGTGACATCTTTGATGTCACGCTAGATGGAGCCTTGATCCTGGTCAACAAACTTGATAGAGAATCCCAAGATTCATACGTTCTTGGACTAGCTGCCGTGGAACAAGGAAAATTGATTTCATATGCGCAGAACAAAACATCAATAACTGTATTTGTCACTGTAGCCGATGCTAATGATAACTCTCCGGTCTTTTCAACAAGTGATGTTGAGCTGACTGTTAGCGAGGATGCTAAGCCTGGATTCACGTTGACTAAGTTAGCAGCAACTGACGCTGATTTGTACGGAACACCAAATTCTGCGATCATTTATAACATTACTTCCGGTGATGATGAAAAACTTTTCTTCGTTCACCCTACTACAGGTGTATTGACAGTAAATAAGAGTCTAGATTATGATACTGGTAGTACAGAACACAAACTTATTATAGTTGCGTGCGATCAAGGTATACCTTCGTTATGCAACAGTATATACGTTAAAGTTGGCATTATTGATGAAAATGACAATGCTCCAGCTTTTCCTGTAAATGAATACTTTGAAACGGTTGCCGAGAATGAAAGAGTCGGTACCTCTGTGTTTACAGCAAGAGCCACTGATTTAGATAAAGGAAAATATGGGACTCTTAACTACACAATAGTACCGATAGCCACAAATTTTAATAGAAACGATGACTCATGGAAAATGTTTCAAGTTGACTCGTCAACAGGATTGATCAATACAAATGCTGTTTTTGATTATGAACAGAAAAACAAATATGAATTTTCCATCAAAGCATCCGATATGGGTGGAAAGTCTTCAACTGTCAAAGTGAGGATTGATATTGAAAGTCGTGATGAATTCTATCCTCAATTTACCCAGAAGACATATAATTTTCCTATTCCTAAGAAAGGACCACTTCCCGCTGGTTACGTCATCGGTCAAGCTACTGCTACAGATAGAGATAAAGGAGTAGATGGCAGAATAGTCTATCAGCTGTCGACATCTCACTCTTATTTCAAAATTAACAGAACAACTGGTGTTATAATACTTAAGAAAAGAGTAGAATCCGTCCAAAGCCTTTTTGGATCTGATAAATCCATTAGCTTGGTGATCACAGCAAGCTCTGGTAGACAAGGATCTCTAACAAACAAGACTGCTGTTGAAATACTGCCTGATTCATTAGCAATTGTATCTGATATTAACCTTAGAGATACTCCAGCTGCCCCAAACAGCGGACTCTCAGATTGGGCACTAGGATTGCTTATAGTATTTATATTCATCATAATCATATTTGCAGCAGCATTTTTATTCTTACACATGAAGAATAAAAGACACAAAAAAGTCAATAAGCCTGGCCTTAGTTCTGAAGGAGTTGGCGCTACTAATAGTTACGTAGACCCAAGTGCTTTTGATACTATTCCCATACGAAACACTGGACCTGTTAATGCTGGAAACCAATTTGCACCTCCTAAGTATGATGAGATTCCTCCATACGGACCACACACGGCTAGTTCTAATTCAGGCGCTGCTACCACGTCGGAACTATCAGGATCTGATCAGTCCGGTTCTAGTGGTAGAGGCTCTGCTGAAGATGGAGAAGATGGTGAAGATGAGGAAATAAGGATGATAAACGAAGGACCACTGCAAAGAGACTCTGGCATCCATAGACAGACGGACGGAGTCGATGATGACAATTTATCAGATGTTTCTGTACATAACACTCAAGAATATTTAGCTCGTCTAGGTATAATAGATACAGGCACTGGTGGTGGAGCATCCACATCTTCAAGAAGATGCTCAGAAAATGTTGTCAGTAAAGACACTATGTTGCATCATGGGTCTATTGATCCAATGCACATATTTGATGAGGACGGTGCTCATGAAAATGACATAACTAATCTTATTTATGCAAAACTTAATGAAGTAACTGGAAGTGAAAGAGCAAGTAGTGCTGATGAGGCAAGTGCAGCAGTTGATAGGGCAATGGCTTTAGGTGCATTCCCCAGTGCTTCAGGAGAAAACACAGCAGTTCCTACGGCCGGGCCATCAATGACTGGGAGCTTGAGTTCAATAGTGCATTCAGAAGAAGAACTAACTGGAAGCTACAACTGGGATTACCTGTTAGATTGGGGGCCACAATATCAACCGTTAGCACACGTCTTTTCTGAGATTGCACGTCTCAAGGATGATGCGGTTTCTTTACAAAGTGGTAACAGTGGTGCATCTAGTGCTAAGAGTAAAGGGACTTCAATTTCTGGTGGCAAGAGTGTACCGCCTCCTTTGTTAACTACTGTAGCGCCTAGGAGTTGTCCGGCACCGTCACTTTCATGTAGACAGCCTCAACATTTATTACCTAGGTCACCTATTAGTCATGATGTGCCTGGTGGCTTCTCTGCCGCTGCGGCTATGTCTCCTTCTTTCTCACCATCTTTATCTCCTTTAGCCACTCGATCACCGTCAATGTCCCCTTTAGTAGGCCCAGGGCTGCCCCCAAACACAGCTAGTAGAAAAACTCACTCCACTATGAGGATATGAAATTAATTGTAATTTAATGATTTGTAAATATCAGAATGACTGTTATGCCTATAAGTATTGAGAGTAATATTTATTCGGCCGATGTAATCGGTTTAGTTTTGTATACTTATTTAATCATTTTGTGCATGTTGTACATTTTAACGCCCAGAATATGCTCAAAGTGATCTGTTAAGCGCTTATTACCGATTTTTACGGTAAATGTAAATATATCCATTCGGGTTCTAAGTTTAAAACTGTAAATATTAGTCTGTATATTTAGTGCCTTGTAAAATATAAACGGAAGACTGCCATGTTATTTTTATATTTTAAATCAAACGAATCAGCTTTACTGTAAGCTATAAGATTAAACTAAGATATTGCGATTGAATTATGCTTTGCAAAAGTTGTAACGAAATGCAGTCACAATGTTTTTGAGCATGGTCTTAATTTTGAGTCAAATTTATCCAACTCTGGCGTGATTGGATTTCTTTTATCTTGTAATGTTGTACTGTATGTAAAAGAAATTTGTGTACTTCGTGACTACACGATGCTTTAAGTCCCCAAGTGCATTTACATTAAATTGTACTCATTGTTTCTATGATCATATTTTACCGCATTATTTCTTGTACTTAGAAAAGGAAATTTGGTTCCAAAGGGACCATTGTTTGTAACTCTAGGAAGTTGTTTTGTGATCTTCATCTTACTATCAATAATGCACTCTGTCTTAGTTTTGATTATATCTAAAAAGGTATAAT
This sequence comes from Archips crataeganus, assembly GCA_947859365.1. Lineage (NCBI taxonomy): Eukaryota > Metazoa > Arthropoda > Insecta > Lepidoptera > Tortricidae > Archips > Archips crataeganus. The sequence goes on along the minus strand of OX402053.1, from coordinate 3,311,219 downwards.
TTCCGTCGTAACAGTTAAATGACATGTAAATAATATAAATCTGTTCATAAATTAATTGTAAGTCTCGAAATGCCCCAATGATGTTTAAATGAAAATAAATAAAAATGTTGGAAATTTTATAATTGGTTTTATTTATCATTGCACATTTTCATTAATTAATGAATCGAATGAAATATTACCAAGTAATGATATATCACAGTTGGATATTGATATAGTAATACTAATGGTGTACTAGGCACGTAAATGTTTATCAAAATCATATTTTTGATACGATTTTACAATTGTATTGTATGTCTAACATGATACAAAAGAACTAAGTATTTTTTTAGATGACAATAAATATAAAATATATTCTAGTAATGATTATTTGTCTAAGGCCATTACAATAATTGCATTATTGTGAACATTCCTACTGTCTAATAGTTAAACACCTGCTTATGATAGTGACTTATAACTAGAAATGCCTATATCACTACAGTTTAAGTATTCTCACAAAAATGGTGTCACAGACAGTTCAGGGATATAGACGTAAAGTGTTACCAGCGCCCTCTATTATCAACAAATAAAATTAATCTTACATTCAAACATAGCGCTGAAATTAAAACCAGAGGCCTTATTGTCTAACGCCTGGGCCCCCGCTATCACATTTGCCATCACTTTTTTCTACTCTCGTCTTATACCACGTCACAGAAAAAACTCGTTAAAACGATTGTGATTCCGATTGCGTTAGACAATTTGGTTTCAGTTTTGTTTCACTTCAAAAGTTCTCGTGTCAGTGAAAATACACATTTGGATCTACAGTCACCAAAAAACCCATTAAGTTCATCATTATGTGAATCTTCTACCGCACTCTTGACATCATCCTCATTGACTTAATAACATGTATTGCAGTCTCATTTGTACTAAAGGTGAAAATACATGCAGCTACTACAACTAGCTTCAGTAGTAAACAATAAAGTGCATCTAGTTTTAAAAATTCACACCCTTTACGTATCTTACCACTGTAGTATGTAAGTCCAATTTAAAACATCCACTCTACAAAAATCTCCATTATACTGCAATAATTCTTCTATTAAGAATTCCACCCTACCGAAAGATCTACTGTATCAATATAGTCCACAATACATTTCGAAACGTTCAGAAGTAGCCGCCACCCTTAATTCCTTTCTTTTCCTTCATCATCGTACAGCTAAGGAGTAGAATTCTCTAACTGCGTCTGTATTCCCTGAACATTACATTCTGGCCGTTTTCAAGTCTAGGATGAATGAGCATTTTACTAGGCAAGCGTGCTCCATCGTAGACCTCATGTTCACTTACCATCAGACATGATTATGGTCAAACGCAAGACTAATACACTGGAGATTGCAATATACTTCATGGATATTTTGTTAATAGTGGAACTTTTAATATAGCGGAAATTATGACATTTTGGACTTTTAAATACAGCTGATATTTCGATAGTCATGATTTTAATTCAGTAAACGTTGTGGCACAAATGTTTCAAATTAGTGTTAGTTTTGATACGCGCAACGTGCCCTCAAGCCCTAACTAATAAACCCACGTTTTCCATTATCTTAATTTTTAATGGGATCGGATTATATTTTGACTTCTCAAAAATAAATCTCAACCTTGATATAATCAATAAACTCCATTGACGGAATTTTTCAAGCATCACTTCTTATACTACAGGATCATTGCTTTAATATAATATCATCGATATACAAAGCACGTTGAACTTATAACACTATATCCCGTGACAAATTCAACTGTAACCACTTTGCATTCTACGTCTACAACAGCTTTCATTTCATGTATATTCGTATCTACAGTCTATGATTAGGTCCTAAAGCGTGACATACTTATTCTCATACTCATTTTTCCGCACAAAATATGAGAATTTGAATGTTTTACTTTTAAAACTTTATGTGATTTGTTGTTGCATCTTCGTTAGCACAACAACAGTTCAGTTGACAAAACTATCAAACGAGGAAATCGTATCATGTAAGTTTCTACTGTCACTTTAACTCACTTTAGCAATCAGTCAGTTAGGTTTTTTTTTTAAATTAAGTTTACGTCAAAATTACCATAAACATCCAACTATTATAATCTTCATTTAAATGGTAATGATGGTACAATAATAGTTTCTACACTAAATAATAATAAAACAACTAAAATAATATTAATAATTCTTTCCACATCTGAAAAATAACACATTCAAATATCTCATACGTGATAATAGACTAACTTACGTTCATCAGTTGCAACTGGAACACTTGTACAATGCTGGTGGTGGTCTCGTTATTAACAACGTTGGTATAAAACTGAACGATATTTTGGAAAATATTGATTCCGAAATTGATTAATGGCGATGCTAAGATTGAAAATATTCACTCACTTAAGTTTTGTTTTAATTTTTACGGCTTTCTTGTTAGATTTTCTACAGCAATATTTATTCATGCCAATACAGACATTGCACATAGATGGCACTATGCGACAAAAATCACAAAGTAAGTACCTAAATTTGAAAATAACTATTTTGGGAACTCGTTTAAAAATTTTCCCGTGCATTTTATAGTGAAAAGCCCGTTCACCAACGACGACTCGGGTTAATTGCCGTACGATAAGTATCTGTGTATGATTCCCACTCCAACTCTTTGGTTTTTCAGTGTGTTTAGTTTCGGTACAGGTAGTAAAAAAAACACACTACCAGAATTTCCAATTGGCAGAAAACCTAAAAGCAATTTGTTGTCAATGAACTTTTTTCAAACATCAGCAGTTCCAGGATTTGAAAATTATACTACTTCACCCGCAGTTGAAAACAATTAAACACCTCAAGATTGGGATTGGATATTTGGCTGAATTAGAAAAGGAGTTGATTGAGTAGCTCTACCTATTGCTCACCTTACCAAACAAGCCTTTCCATCCTTCTCTTCAGTCTTTGTCATAAACGGGACGATTTATTTTGTCTTAATTTTCATTAAATATCTTCTAGTATCATTGCAAAGTAGATATTTATAATCTTATTTACTTTTTTCATTTCAATAATTCAGTCTATCATGTTAATTTCCTATCAAATTCCAGTCTTAGCATCACTATTTAAGTATAAAACGTTGAAACTGACCATGGCAAAGAGGTACCAAATGAAAACCAAATCTAAAACTTGGACAAAGTTGAACTTTGTCTGTTTAGAAAAATGATTTCAAAACGCAGTCTCTTGGGTGTTTATTTACGACCTAAATTCGTTTGACAGGACTACTACTAGTTTGGGTGGATAAATGCATATCAATAATGATGTCGTCTGATGTGATGGACTTCTTCCCTGGTGTTCCAATTCTTTCGTCTTCTGTGTTTGGCGTTGGGATGAGACCATTGGCAACTGGCTCCTGAAATAATGCGTTAGAGTTGTAACAGCAAGTTGTCAAAAGGCTTAATTGCTATTACCAAATTTCAGGCGTTTTCGTATATGGAAAATTTTGTATTCAGCTTGAATCTGTTTTAAGTAATTTTTAAAGAATTCGTATTTAATACAGAATAATACTGCACCAACAAACCCGTTAATTTGGTAATTTGAGAAGCCACAAAGCACTTCGTTAAAAACTACCTTTTCGCAATTTATATAATACAATTCTTACGACCCAAAAAAAATACAAAAAATATAACCTCCTCCTTTTTTTGAAGTCGGTTAATGATTTTTGGATACTACTAAATTTGGTAGCCTTGTGGTTTGGCCTACGGTACCACAAAGAAGATCGTGGGTCAAACCCGAACATACCCTCTGAGTTTTTAGGAATTTATGTGCGAAAGTTTAGTCGAGCTTTTCGATCAAGGAATGCGATTGCATAGGAATGGGATGTATATCGGCTGGTCACAGTGGCCAAATTTCTGTGTATGACCTGGTTACTGTAGAAGTTAGACATACCGTGGTGACAGCGTCACACGCCATCAGCTCCTTCTTCGACAGATGTTCCACGACCGCTGCAGTATAGCAATCACCGAGCATATTGTTAGTAGTGCGTATCCGGTCACTGTAAAATAAGGTTAGAACTTATTTTTGCGCTCACATACAATGGCATCAATAACTTTACAATTATTATAGGTACAGACAAGTGTAAAAGTATGGGTTCACACAACTTGTTCATAAGTATGTCCCATAGCTCTTATGTCGTCGAATTAAGGTATAGGTATATAACGATGGGAGGATTAAATCGATACTTATTTTTGCACTTGACCGTACCTACATCAAGAACTCCCAAACTATATAAAACACCAGACTGTTGCATAAAATAATATATACTATGCTAAGCTTTTTGACTTAAAATTTTGTCGAATTGTTTCTTGTAGTAGGAGAGCCCGTGATGCTATTTATGGATTTGTAAATAACAAATCAATTGTAAAAATAACTGTCCAATGCACCGTATAAAGTATAAAACATTAAATGAACAAAAAGCTTTGAATATGCTTAAACAATTTCGAAAATTACAAAACTTACAACTCTTATCTCAGTCTTAAGCACTACATCAGTTAGAAAAAGGAAAATACCTAATTATAATTACATAATTTCTAAAATCAAAAAACTGAGAATACTTGCCTCAGTTTAAACCGCTCTGTTATAAAAAGTCAGGATTTCTGAGGCTAGCTATCAAAATTTCTGTTCAACTCAAATACTCACACGAGCCAGTCCACAGCAAATAACAGCGACACGTCGTGCGCCGGCGCATCCACCGCCGCTAGCACCACCAACAGTAACACCATTGCTGCTGACGGAACGGAGGCTGAGGACACCGAAGCAGCTGTTGAAGTCAAGCTGGAAGAGAAGGAACAAGTCAAAGATACCGTAACGTCCCCCGCTTTGCTGTAACTCTTTAAATGCAATTTAATCTCAGACCGTAGAATTACTTCCTATCTGAGAATTTAATGGTGTGTTAAGTTTCCTAACTAACTACGGCCTAAGCACTCTCCTTCTGAGCGAAGGCCAGTGCCTTTGCTGATGGTTCCACTGTGGCTCGAAATTCTATTGCTTCTTCAATCGTATCACCGCAAGGCCATAAACAACTATGTGTCATTAAACATAAGATTGATGCTTACATATTTTGGACGCGATGGTTGTATAGACATTTTATGCCTTCAACTGTATAACACATTATAGATAGTATTTTGATTGTTTCTATTTCTTCAAAAAATCCATTTTACTATACAATCCTAGGTGTTAAACAGTGCACTGTCTTACATAACACTGTGATACAAAATTACCCTTAAAAATCAATTTGTTCTTTTGTATTCGTAGGTACTGGGTTGTAGAAAAGTAATAAAAGATGGCGATACTTACAAAATAGTAGCCAACTGCGCAAACCCCAGATGTATATTGTTCATCTGGCATACGAAGACGCTGGCAGTGGCCAGGAACAGCGCTGTGCCATCCATGTTGATGTTGCAGCCTATCGGTAGCACGAAGCGAGTGATGCGAGGGTCGACACGAAGGGGACCCTCCATCGCACGGAAGGTTACTGGGAGAGCTGCAGCACTGGAATGATGAAAGGGGTGCAATTTAAAGACGATCATATATTGTCTACCCGGTACGACAATAATGCACGACCCTTTAAATAATTTATTATTAAATAAACAATTTTTATTTTATTTTTAATTTTTAATAATAAATTGTTTATTTAGGCAATTTTCCCGTTATAACGAATTACAGGGGTCTATAATGACTCCCATAAAATTTTAAGTCATAATGTATCATTAGTCATAATCAACGTTAGTCATACAGTGATTTATTTCTGAAACAGAAGGCAAAGCAGGGCGTCCCGAGTCATCGGCAACCCCTCACTCTTCGATAAACTCGATCTTCTTGCTCTCCGAAGAGACGTTAGCTCCCTTTGCGTGTTCTATAAGATCTACAACGGGGAATGCTCTGAGGAACTCTTTGACCTCATTCCAGCTGCGGGGTTCTATTACAGATCCACCCGTCGTAAGCGTACATTTCATCGTCATCATGTTGATGAATGGCAGTCTTCGACGGTGCGTTTTAAGCGGTCTTTTTTGCCACGAACTTGCAAAATCTGGAACGATCTTCCCGCTGGGGTCTTCCCATCGAGTTACGACTTGGGTGCCTTTAAGAGGCGAGTGTACCATTTTCTGCAGGGCCGACAACGCACTGGTATCGCGTAAGGCGCTGCGAGTGTCTATGGACAGTGGTGTTCATTTAACATCAGGTGACCCACTAGTTCGTTTGTCTGGCCTCTATAACATAAAAACAATTTATTTTTCGGAATTGTTATTAACCTAACCTAACCTAACCTAACCTACTGCATTCTATAAGATGGCATTTAAAAAAGTCCTGCAAAAAATACCGTTTCAGAAATAAATCACTGTATGACTAACGTTGATTATGACTAATGATACATTATGACTTAAAATTTTATGGGAGAAAAGGGGCACCGGAATTACAGTTACAGTTACAATTAATTAAATTAGATTAAATAATAAAATTAAATTACAATAATAATAATACAATGTAAATTAATAATATAAAATTTAAACGCATGTCAAAAATTCAAATTTAAACTCTTTAACATGAGCGTTTAAATTATCAGGTCGTTGATTCCGGGTCGACAAACACAGGTCGTGTTTTAACCGCATCCTGATGAAAGTTGAGGTTAGTACTGTAGCAGAGGTTTAGAGTCAGACCAAGATACGTCTGCAACGATTATGATAGCACACGCAGTGTAAGTGTTATACCTATTAAACGTCAAACTTCTATGAAATTATGACATATAAATAACATATGCGCTGCGTGTGTTATCAAAATTGTTGCAGACTTATCTTGGTCTAACTCTAACTCATTCGCGTGGGCAAGAAGGAACGTAAAGATTTACTCAATGTCAATGAATTAACTTTTGCCGGCGTGGAATTGAAATTTTTGATAAAGCTCTCTTTCATTGAACAAAGCAAAAAAAAACCGGCAAAACAACATAACAAAATACATCGTCATCAGTATCAGTTAGTGCATATAGAAATCCTGTTTTTTCCTTAACCTGTGAGAATTTTCGAAATTCCTGTAATCTGCTTTTCACTGTTATGTTGTTACCAACCACCAAAAAAAAATGTGTATAGCACGGAGATATTAAACGAGGCAGCGATATTGATTCTTGGGACAAATACAAACATCTCCTCTTACTCGTATTATTAGTGCTGTGGGTGAACCAGACTCATTATGATGTTTAATGCTAAGCGTGTCTATAGTAAGAACTTAATGTTTAGTACCTATCCATTTCCCGTCTTTTAAGAACGTCGATTGTACTATTAGTTACCGTTGTGACTGCATTTATGCATATTTGAGGGGCAAATCCGAAAGTGATTAAGTATCGTTGGATCTAAAGTTCAATGGGTACATAATGCAAGAGCTGACTTCCTTGTTTGAGTGTTGCCAAATATTTGTGAGTCAATGCAATGTCACGATATCTATGTACATACTCGTATACTACTCCGTTTACTCATGGAAAAGCAAGAGAAATCTATAGGATGCTAGGAAAGTTTTATAAGACAGAATCAATTAATGGCGTTCTTTGAACCCTACTCGATTCTTAAAATACCTTTGACATCAAATCAAATGCTAGAATGTTGTAAAAAAAGCATTCACTATGTTACTGGGTGAAAAATGTAAGATTTTGACGGCCGGATAGCCAAGTTGTCAGAGAACCTGACTACGAAGCTTGAGGTTCCGGGTTCGATTCCCGTGTCGGGGCAGATATTTGTGTGAAAAATACGAATGTTTGTGCTCGAATCTTGGATGTTTACTATGTATTTAAGTATGTATTTATCTATATAAGTATGTTTATCCGTCGTCTAGTACCCATAGTACAAGCTTTGCTTAGTTTGGAACTAGGCCAATTGGTGTGAATTGTCCCGTGATATTTATTCATTATTTTATTTATTTTCAGAAGCCAAAAATTAACTGGACTCCTAAAAAAACTATAGGCTTCTTCTTTTTCCGGTTTTGTACAACTAGGCTTGAGTAAAATCCGTAAGAAATAAATCTTTTGTAGCATTTAAGAAAAGACGCAAATATAAACCTGTTATTAATAAGATTATACAATAGAATATTTGACACCACCCATTGATGGTCATATTTTTAAAGCTCTTAAAAAGTGATTAAATCATAGATTTACATAGCAATAGTATAGCAAAGTGTGACGTCTCTAGTCTTTGTACATTTACAAATTGTGTGGTTGTTAAGTTTTTATAGTGCCCTGTCGGAACTGACATTTGTCCACATATTGATCAAAATTACATAAAAAATAAAGATTTAAAATCTAATGCAATCAAAATCTAATTTAACATTTGATTGAAACTTAATTTGGTTTTCTGCATTAAAAAAATCTTTTTACAGTGAAATTATAGATGTCAATCCAATTTTACTAGTTTCGAGATAGGGATTACGTGTTTTAACTAATACTTACGTTGAAGCAGTAGCAGAAGCCGTGAGCATGGCGTGAGAGAGCCCCCAGTAGAACTTGTAGGGGTTCTTCCTGAGGAACAGGAAGTAGATCAGCTGCATCACGATCAGTTGGTACAGAAACACACCAAGGGTCACTGTTGCTATGAACCATGCCAGCTGGGACATCACCTGAGCTGCAAACAGAAGATTCATAATACAAAGTGGGCACGGCAAATGCACCAGACTCATTTCTGAGCCAGATTTTTTACATTGGTACCTAAGTAAAATTAACTGCGCAAAATATCATTATCATCATCATCGTATTGGCCTTTTATTAATCCAATCTTGGTTGTAGATCTCTTCCCTTTTGTTCCACTTTTGGCGATACAATCCTGTGCCCGTTTCATCCAGTCCTGGCCTCTATGTCATCGAACGTCGTCCACTCAACGCTGCGGTGGACTGCCGCGCTCCCAAGTGTAGCTCTGGGTCTCCACTCAAGGGCTCGCCTTATCCTGCGACTCTCGTCCATTCTCGCAATATGTGCTACCCATGCGCAAAATATACCTACCTAGTAAGAGAACAAGATCGACTGCTATATTGCTCTTTTGTTCTTAGTCATCATTGTTACACACCTACGTTACTGACTCCGAGAATTTTCCCTGCGATGACACTGCTGACTCCCACCGGAGTAAACCACATCACCCCAGTTACCATCTTCATGATAACTTCGAAGATGGCTTGGAAGAAGTCAATGACCACCTGGCCCTTAGCGCCGAGGGTTCCCAGCAAACTACCGAAGACAAGGCAGAAGAAAACCAGACCAAGGGTGTTGGTGCCTGACCTAGAAATAGAAACGAACGACACCATGTGTAACGACGTCATGGGTATAAAAATTACATGGGAAATTAAAATTGGATGTTAAAATTATGATTGCAGAGCGCACAATTATTCTTACGTTCGCTGACGGATATGTTAAGAAAGCCATCATCATCATAATCCTAATCATCATCTTAGTTAGCATCATCATCATCATCATTATTGCTATGCATGGCTTACATGAAATTATGAAATAAAACCAAAACCACTGTTGTAAACTACAACAGAACTGTGTTTACCTGTATGATACTACTCGGACGAGAGGTACCGTGTCATTTTCAGTGAGGTTTCTAGCAAACAGTGCCGGCGGCTCCTCGTATACTGTATGAGCTTGCTGGAATGCAGCTTGCACTATGTTGTCTGGGAAAATGTTTCTGTAACCAAACATTTTATTGAAATATTAGTGGTGGCCCGCCACTTTGTCTGCACAGAATTTTTTTATCGCTATTCCGCAATTTTCCTGGATAAAATGTATCCTATGTGTTAATCCATGTTGCAAACTATGTGTGGCAAATTCTTCAAAATCAGTTTAGCTTTTTTTTGTGTGATGGAGTTACAAACGTCCAAACTTTCACAACATTACTAGTTATTACTTCCTCTCTACATAATTCGGGATTTACGAAATTTTCCAGAATAAAAACTGTCCTATGTCCTACGCCTGGACTATTTATCTCAATACAAAATTCTTTTGGATGTGCTCAGACGATATTTGCGTGAGTGAGTAAAAATCATTTTTGTAAACTTTCCCATTTACAATATTAGATTTATTCAGATTGATGATGGAGGAAAAGTTTGAAGTGCGCTTCTCTTGAAAAAACCGAAACCTATAGGAGTTTGTATAGACGATGCTTCCAATAGTATTGATACCTACATCTTCGAAGGAATATAAATACATATGTACACTTTTATTACCAAGCAATATCAAGAAGAATAAATGAAAGAACTCACCGACCAATATCAAGTAGACTGTCCAAAATACTATGATCTCTCTTGCTCTCGACCGCCACAGCAAAATCCTCCCTCAACTCCGGCTGGCCAGGGTGTATCAGCATCGCCAAAAGGATACCCAGGAATGCGTTAAACATGGACGTCGTAATAAAGTAGAGTAGAGTCCTGACAGCGATTCTCCCGCTCATTTTTGCATTCAAGCTGGCGGAACCTGCGATGAGACTGGCGATGATCAAAGGCAGGATCATCAGCTTCAAGAGTCTCATGAATAGCTCACCAGGGTACGAGATTATCATCAAAGCGTCCGGACCGAGGTTGTATGGACGTAGACCGAAACCTGGAAAGAAAAATCTGATTAGAATGTTTTTATCCATGCTTCATCAAGAAGTCACAAAAGCCAATATTAAGGACATGTCGCGCGTGAGTTATGTTTCGCAATGATAATCTTTGAAACTGTCAAACCGATTTTCAATGATATTTTAAGAATCTATATAGATGGTTCTGGCTTAAAAGATTGGATAGCTTTGGATCGATAAGTGGTGCGGTTGTTAAGTGAGACGCAAATAAAGTTAGTGGTAATAAAAATGATTGGAGAAGAGATATAGCACATCTGCTAGCCAGGTCTTAGTTTAAAAAAATTGTCTACTAAAAACAACAATATTTTCACCCAATTTAAGTTAATGATAAAAACAAAAAATGTTTTTCGTCAGCCTACAAAGACTAAATGAATCTTAGCTGCAGATTGCTTAAAATGTACTAAGCAAAGAGATACAACCACTACATTTTGTACAAAGGTTTTACAACCACTGTGTTAAAAATTATATTTGGCTCTAAAAAAAGCCATATTTTATGACAAAAAAACATTACCAGTATCACTGATTAGGCAAAGTTAGTACAAAAATAGCCTGGATCAATTTAGCTGAGTCAGCGTGTGCCTGGCACAGGTTTCCGGAGGCTCAAGGCCAGTCACGCGAGGTAACTTAACAGGTAATCTATCTTTGGAAAACCTAAATAAAGGTCTAGGTTAAGTGTTTCGATTTTGTTCTTTGTACCTTTTTTAGACTGCTCCATACCTATTGAGATAATGTAAAGTTATTGCTATACCTAATTTTTGTGTCTGTTTTTTTTTTGATTCTATAAATAGTATCGGTGTCACTTTGATTTACTGTGTCTTCTAATTTATGATGACCTGATGGTCCCAAAGGAAGATGAGCGCCGTTCGCAAGATACGGCAAGCGACGGCGGTTTACTAATTTGGGACCACTTTCATTCTTGTTTTTTTTTTACTATTCGTTATCATTTCTGACAAAATATTATATTGTACAAAAAACTGTTATAAGCGTTATATTCAAAACGTTTCCAACCCCTGATGGTGATGAAACGATTCTGCATAATAGTACCTTTAAGAGTGTTCTGTGGAACATGAACCTTGAAAACCCTAGGTCCAAGTTTTGAATACATAACAATGCAAATAAACGTTGTTGGATTTTTAAAGGAATTAATCATTTTAACGGCCTCATTTACATGATTTATAATAACTATAATTATTGTTGTTGAATAAGGTACATTATTTTAAAATATGCTATTTTTTGAATATTGGCTTGTCTGAGACACAAAAACACTGTGTCATACCATACCTAATGAATTAAAAATGGCATTCTTACTAAATAATCATAATCTAATATCTTTAAACGAGAAATTCTTTTTAATATTTATTTATGATAAGATGCCATTTTTTTTTAATTTCTTTTAAAATTAATCTTTTTAATAAGTACTTACTTTAAAGAGAAACTTTCATATAAAAAAAATAGTCTTGTCAGCTATTAAATTACGAAATTTTTCTATAGTCTCTTTCAACAGGTTTCTAATAAAAACAAATCTAAATATTAAATTATGAAAATTCACATTTGTGTTTACATTCAGTGATTCGTAATGACACACACGTTTTTCATGACATAATAATAAACCCAACACCAATCGACAGTTTATGTTTATGCCAAAATGATTAATGATGGATGAATTACTCGTAACTGTCAACACTTTCGAGAAAATTGATGATTGTTAGTATCGTTCAAAGTTAGTAACGTTAACAAAACAGTAAACAGATCAAGCAACTGATAATGTAACAATATGATTGTAAAGTTTTTACCGTGCCATAAATAAATAAATAAAATAAATAAATATCATGGGACAATTCACACCAATTGACCTAGCCCCAAAGTAAGCTTAGCAAAGCTTGTGTTATGGGTACTAAGCAACGGATAAACATACTTATATAGATAGATACATACTTCAATACATATTAAACACCCAAGACCCGAGAACAAACATTCGTATTTTTCATACAAATATCTGCCCCGACACGGGAATCGAACCCGGAACCTCAAGCTTCGTAGTCAGGTTCTCTAACCACTAGGCCATCTGGTCGCTATAAGCCATAATATTTATTTACCGCCTCATGTTTAATGAAACGTTTTTAAATAATAGTTTTTTAGGGTTTCGCACCTCGAAAGGAAAAAGCGGAACTCTTATATAGGATCACTTTGTTGTCCGTCCGTCCGTCCGTCCGTCCGTCTCTCAAGACCCTTTTTCTCAGGAATGCGAGAAGGTATCAAGCTGAAATTTATATCAAATACTCAAGTCTACTGTCTCTTAAGCTGTGAAAAACTCAAACTTCTAAGCCAACGCAATCAAAAGATACAGCCATTTATGCCGCAAATTTTCGACACTCGAAGGGAATCAAAAGCTACCTACAGGGTACTTCCCGTGAACTCAGAATCTTGAAATTTGGTACGAAGCAAGGTCTTATAGCACTGATGAAGGAAAAATTGCGAAAAGCATAATTTTTTTTGTCTGTCTGTCTATATCAGTAACCAATCTACAATGATCCCACACTGCGCACATTTTGCTTAGGAGCAGGGGTCTGCTAAGACTGGATGTTCATAGATACATACATATAAATTTGTACGGAACCCTCGGTACGCGAGTCCGACTCGCACTTGGCCGGTTTTTTTTCATTGGCAAAACGTTTGGTCAACGGAACCTAAGATTTTTTAAAAACAAAAAGGTTTTTCCGGACCGGATTTGAACCCGGATCTTTTGGTTATCTGTAACAAGCATGGTACCAATTGCATCACGTCGACCCCAACCAACCCACCCGAAAACATAGATTTTTTTTTGTTTTTAATCTATCACGTTTTTAAACAAGCCAGAAATCAAACTAAATTGTTCAAAGCTGGATCTCATTATAGCTAAAATTTAGGAACAAACGCATCTCAAAACTGGTTGTCTTCAAGAAGAAAATAAATATAGTGCACTGAACTGAAACAATTATTTTGCTCACCCGCGACCTTATGATAGCTACGTTTTTTATGCAAGAAATGTGTGCTCATGCAGTTCCTACCTCTACACTGTACGAACATACACAAATCACACAAACCTTTCTACAACCACCACCACACAAATACAAATACAAATACAAATTCATTTATTGCCACAAAATACAAAGAGAGCACAAATAAGCAAAATAAAAACAATAGGTACATGACTACAAAGCATATTGCGGCAAAAGGAACCGGCTCAGCAAAAGCCGAAACCGCGCGGCACGCCGCGAGGGCTCGGCGCTGGTTTTCAGCCGGGCCCTTCCGACTCTGAGCGAATAAACTATTCTTGGGATAGTAGTTGACACAAAATTATGATCACACTAACAGACGCGTTTCGAACTCAACCAGAGCTCGTCTTCAGAGCAATAAGCGAGTTGAGTTCGAAACGCGTCAGTCAGTGTGGTGGTGGTGATAGGTGGGTTTGTGTGAATTGTGTGTGTTCGTAGTGTGGAGGTGGAGGAACATTTCTTGCATAAACGTAGCTCTCATAAGGTCGCGGGTGAGCAAAGTAATTGTTTCAGTTCATTGATATTGACCTGCGCAAAGGAACGTCTGATTCAATAAATTATTTGAAATCTAGTACTTCTTCGAATTAAAACTACTCAGAAATACTATAGATAAGTACTCGTACATTCAGTAATATAACAAGTGATATGATAGCCATGTTGACAGGTTGGTAATGGCTGGTATCCAATGCCTTGTAATTAATTCAGAGAAAGATTATGCTACGTGGGATGTGTCTTTATATACAAAGTACCTAGGTATTCATCAGTATCATTACATTGAGTGCTGACATCGTTTCGTGGTAAGCTGCTCTGAACACAAAGCAATCACCGGAGTTACCTTTAGTTTATTTTGTACAATTTTATACTATTAATATTATTAATGAGAAATTTTGTGCAGATGTTTGGATGTTAGGATGTTTGTTAGACAATCACGCAATAACGGCTGAACGGATTTAAATGAACAAAGATCATCCAGTACATATAAAAAAAACTGGATTGGGACATTAGATAGTTAATATTTTGGTAATGAGTTCCCGTTGGATAAATTTTAAATTTAAATAAGATTAGAGGCCGCAAAGGCAACAAAGAATTCATTAATTGCTATCCCGTGGGAACCATGCAATTTTCCTGGATAAAAAGTACCTATCCAGTGTTAATACAGGTTATTACTTACTATCTGTATGCCAAATTCCATTTGAATTCGTCAAACGGTTTTGACGTTTAATAATGTTTGAACGATTAAAAGGGTAAAATAGAGAAACGGCACAATTTTTTTTAAATGTCTCCTAAGACCAATATGGTGGCTATATTGAACTTATAGGTGAGTAGCAAGGCAAGGTTTTGGCTTTGTGTGATATGAATGTGATGACTTTTTTCGGTAGATCTTCTGTCGATACTACTTTGAGGGTGAAGCCTTACTAGTGTTGTTAAATAACATAATAATGTTACTCTGTGATAAAACCGATTTTAAAACGCACAGATGATGACATAAATAAAAGCAACAACATTTGCAAAAAAAATTAGATGAAATTTAATTAAATAAAATCAAATTACAAATTTTCTTGCGGCGCATTTTTCTTCGCAATAAAAACGCTAATAAAATAGATTTCCTCGGCTTACTTTAAACTATAAGAGTGACTGAGAAAAAAACCTGTTTTTTTAGCCGCTATTTTTCGTATGTACTTTGTTGAGTAAAGAATCTAACTTTTAAAATCAAATACTGTGCCAGAAGTACTTAGACACATTTTAAGTCAATGATGTGGTTGAAAATTAAAATCATAACACAAACAAATTCTTATTGATTGAGGAAGCACTTACCAATAGCGATTCCAGTGAGGACGCCAATCAAAGTCACGACCAGCATGATGTTGTCAACGAACCATTTCTTGACACCGGTGGGGTCAACGGGCGCCGCCCGGTCTTCGGTGGTCTTCGGGCCCCGGTCCCCAGGCCCCATCTTCGCGAACAGGTACTCTGAAAAGCGTTCACTTTTCTCCATCACAGGAAAAATAGAACCTGTCAGCCCAGATCCTCAGATCTGGTTTCCAAGCCCACTCACTCCCCAGTGACCTATTTTTGTCAATTTTCCGATTTACGATGCACCGGCCGCAAAGATTTTCTTTTGATTTCGCTCGCGTTTTCATTTGATGGTAAGCATGTTTTTGTCACGAATCGGTTTTTGTGAGTCCTTGGTTGCCCCTTTTTATAATTGCGAACAGTTTCATTAAAGTTTTCATTAATGATTCCCTTTTCTTGTTTCTTTATTGCAATGCCATTTTAGCACTGCACTCCTTGCACTGACTCGGTTTACACTGAAGCGATTTGTTCTCTAGCTACTGCGGTATTACTCTCCTCGTATGGCTATCCGATTAGACTAACTGTTGCAAGTTCATTGCGGCTTTGGTTCAGTGTATTCCTGTCCGCTGTGTTTGAAATCAGCAATGGAAGGTTTTCAAAACAATATAGACCTACAGCGCTCGACTGAAGAAGCTATTAGCTACTGCGATGTTTCTTTCCTCGCAGTGTGACTTGATTAGGATACCTATTGCAAGTAGGTTGCGGCTTTTGTTTATTGTAGTCTTGTGCGCTGTGTTTTAAAACAGCAATGGACGTTTGTCAGAACGATACGTACATATACAGTGCTTAGCTAAAGAAGCCATGTTGTAAATGCGCGCGCACCCATCGATTGCTTGACGTTCACTTACTTGTATTAAATATCTATAAATAGATTATTAAATTGTGAGCATTATATCCAGCTTGCCCTAAGAATGTTTAAATATATATAAACTTAAAGCCGGTTACGTAGCCAATACAAATGAAGGTAATTCAACGGAGCATGCGCAGTGGGTTTAGGTCAATAAAACGTATCAAGTTTTGTAAACAAGAAGTTTAGAAAATAAGAATAATTTTACTCTAAGCAAAAAAACAGACTTAAAAAAAAAATCTTTTTTTTTCAATCAGATGGAGGAACTAAGCGGGGCTTCCTATTAAATAAAAAAAAGTTTTTCCAAATAGGTACTTACTTAATTAATATTCAAAGTCAATGATCTTTATTAAATACAAGCACTATGAATGTCTGGGAAAAATAGGATAGTTTTTTATTCCAGTACCTCTACCATGAGTTTACACTAGTTCACAGTGACCGTACTCGCAAGCGACGGCGTAAATGATTTGTATGGAGAATTGTACTTCCGTAAGTGACCGCTAGAGGCGCTGTACAATTCTCCATACAAATAATTTACGCCGTCGCTAGCGAGTACGGTCACGTAAACTAGTGTGGTAGAGGTACAGAAAATTCCGTAATTCCTATGGAATAGCGATTAACGAATTGATCGTAGACGGAGTCCCGGGAAACAGCTATTCTGTTATTAAATAACGGAGTTCTGAGATAAGCAAGAAAAAACTTACTTATTGGAAGTCGTTTAAAAAAATCAAAGTTAAAACGATTATAATTATCGTCGCAAAATCTACGCCAAATCAGAAATTGAAACCTTTGACAATGAAGAAAAGTTTTCCCATTTACCATGACATCTATGGTGAAAAAAGGGGCGATTAAAATCAATCGTGTGTGTGAAGTAACCAATCCGCGCTGGGCCCGCGTGTGAACTACTTTTACACATTTAGCTCGCCTTTTAATTTTGCCAGGAGGCCTGTGTCCTGCAGTAGGACGTATATGAGCTAGGATAATTGATTGATGACCTCCTTAATTTAGTACACTGCGCCTTAAGAGGTTAAGATAAATCTATCGCTTAGGACTTTTATTTTTTATTGCGATAATTACCTACCTGTATTGGAATTCGAAAGCACATTCTTTATTCACATTTAGCACATCAAGAACCACTCAGTCGTTAGCAGGGGCGTAGCTACAGCCGTATCAATGATACGGGCCCCCGGGCTACAGAGGCCCCTAACGTGTGTAAGCAAAAATTAGTAAAATGCTATCCACAGTGACAGTGGCACTTGTATTCTCGTGCTTCCCGGATAAGCCCCCCAACTTATTAGGGTTCCGTACCCAAAGGGTAAAAACGGAAACCCTATTACTGAGGCTCCGCTGTCCGTCCGCCCGTCTGTCTGTCCGTCTGTCCGTCTGTCACCAGGCTGTATCTCGGGTACCGTGACAGCTAGAAAGTTGAAATTTTCACAGATGATGTATTTCGGTTGCCGCTATAACAACAAATACTAAAAAATGGAATTAAATAAATATTTAAGGGGTTCCCATACAACAAACATGATTTTTTTGCTCGTTTTTGCTCGATATTGATAACGGCAACAGATAGACACTTGAAATATTCACAGAATATTTATTTATATATTGACTTTAAAAATAAATCATTAAATTAAAATAAAAAGTATTTAAGGGGGGCTCCCATACAACAAACGTGATTTTTATAGATAATTGTACGGAACCCTTCGTGCGCGAGTCCGACTCGCACTTGGCCGGTTTTTTGATACAGGGTCCAAGGCATGCTATGCCACTGGTCGTTGAAAAACATCGTAATAAAATAAATTCACGTGTTCTACCAGAACATTATTGGCCAGTTATTTATATAACAATACAACGAGTGCATTTAGTTTTGTCTGTTTGATCAGTTAATGAGAATTGGACAGTCGCCAAATGGTATGCGGTCTTTTTCTTTTCATGCAATAAATTCTCGATTCACATTGTCAGACTATAGGGGAAGAAGTTTTTTTTTTCTAAAACAAATGTAGTTCTTATAGCACCAGCTACCAACTAGTGAAAATCCTATCGAAAATCGATTCTTGATAACCAGATGGCCTAGTAGGTAGAGAACCTGACTACGAAGCTTGAGGTCCCGGGTTCGATTCCCGCGTCGGGGCAGATATTTGTATGAGTAATACGAATACTTGTTCTTGGGTCTTGGGTGTTTAATATGTATTTAAGTATGAATCTATCTATATACATAAGTATGTTTATCCGTTGCCAAGGATGATATATAGACTGGATTGGCAGTCGCCATAGTACGGATCGGCCGCGGTTTTTGTAGTTCGATTATTAAATCTAGATGGCGCTGAAATATAGCCAGAGGCTTTGAAGGCAAAACAATAAGACTACAGATGTTTCATATTACTGCAATTATGTATTATTATGCAATATTTTTGAAAAATAATACATTTGTAGTAATGTGAAACATCTGTAGTCTTATTGTTTTGCCTTCAAAGCCTCTGGTTATATTTCAGCGCCATCTAGATTTAATAATCGAACTACAAAAACCGCGGCCGATCCGTACTATGGCGACTGCCAATCCAGTCTATATCATCCTTGCCTTGTTTGTACCCATAACACAAGCTATGCTTAGCTTACTTTGGGACTAGATCAATTGGTGTGAATTGTCCCGTGATATTTATTATTTATTATTATATTATTATTCAAATATTATTTATTTTATTAGCAGTACGGCTGCTCACCGAATTTAAGATTATTTAAAAGCGAAAAAGTTTTCCGGGTGCGCCGGTGGGATTCGAACCCACGTCTCCTGGGTATGCGCCCCAACGGGTGTTCTACCAATTGAACCACGTCGCATCCAACCGACTCCCCCGAAATTCTTAATCGCTTACATACGCCAACAGTAGCGTGTGGTAACATCCATCTACGACTACGAAGCTACGACTCCGACAGGAGACGTGGGTTCGAATCCCACCGGCGCACCCGAAAAACTTTTTCGCTTTTAAATAATATTATTATTCAGTCATCACGTAAATAACTCGGAAAAAACAGACAAACTGAGACAGTTTTTTTTTTTAAATGGCTAGTGCCACATATAATTTTGTATACAATTAATTAGGTAGTTCATCATCATCATACCAGCCTATATACGTCCCACTGCAGGGCACAGGCCTCTCAGAATGAAAGGGCTTGGGCCTTAGTTCCCACGCGGGCCCAGTGCGGATCGGGAACTTCACACATACCATTGAACTTCTTCGCAGGTGTACGCAGGTTTCCTCACGATGTTTTCCTTCACCGTAAAGCTAGTGGTGAATTTCAAAAGTAATTTCGCACATAAATTCCGAAAAACTCAAAGGTGCGAACCGGGATTTGAACCCACGATCCTCTGATTGAAAGGCCATAGGTCAAACCGTTAGGCCACCACGGTTTTTTTATGACCCGGTTAAGCTGTGCAAAATAACCGCAGGTACGGGTGCTTTTCCACCAGAGATGTGCTATGCAGCTATTATATTGTAGCTGTCCGAGGAAGATGCGCTATGTAGATGAGCAATTGAGCAGCGCGAGGCAGCTATGCGAAGAAGATTCGTAGCTCGAGCTATGCGATGTATCGACAGGGGAGCGCGGAGTGGCAGCGCGGTGAGGGGGACATTGCTACACGACTCGCGACCACCCATAGCACGCATCCATAGCACGCATCCAGGGCACGCGTCTTTCCATATAAAAATCATAGCTTAGTTAAACCCGTTTCCATCAGTGCTATGCTATGTGGACCAATGAACATGATTGGTGGATATCAGACACATCCATAGCAACGTAGCGTAGCAGATCTCTGGTGGGAAGGCACCCTAAGTATATTTAACTGCGTGATTATAAATAACGTTCATTCAACGCACGCGCTTCGCGGGGAACAAAAGTTCGAATATAAAATGATCTCACACTGCGTACATTTTACTTAGAAGTAGGGTTCTGCTAACACTGGATTATTATATTACGGCGCATATTTCGAAATACCTAAAAATTTGTACGGAGCCCTTGGTGCACGAGTTCGACTCGCACTTGGCCGGTTTTTCTAGATTTTTTTATTATACTAGATGGACAAAGCCGTGGGGATAAACTAGTTGTTAATATTCAAACCCATGTTCGAACTAGACCCATCAGATGCTTGCAGTTTTCCAACTCAATGGCCTGGATCACTAACACGGCCGCATATAAATAGAGTGACATCCAATTAGAAAAACCGGCCAAGTGCGAGTCGGACTCGCGCACGAAGGGTTCCATACTCTACTAATGTTATAAACGCGAAAGTTTGTAAGAACCTATATGGATGGATGGATGGATGGATGTTCTTTCACGCTAAAACGGTTTGACGGATTCCGATGAAATTTGGCACACAGATCTATACCAATATAAGAAGAAAAATTTGATTGTTTGTTTGTTTGCATTGAATAGGCTCCGAAACTACTGGACCGATTTCAAAAATTCTTTTGCCGTTAGAGAGCTACATTATCACTGAGTCACATAGGCTACTTTTTACCGCGGGAAAGTAACTTTTCCTACGGGAAAATTAATTTATCGCGGGCGAAGCTGCGGACGGAAGGCTAGTAGTTTATAATCCAGATTAATATATAGGATACTTTTTATCCCGGAAATTTGCATAGTTCCCGCGGGATAGCGATAAACGAATTCTATAAAAAGGGCAAAAAAATCACGTTTGTTGTTTGGTTTTGCTATAATTTATATTACTTCAAAAATTAGTTCTGTAATGTATAAATAGAAATACCTTAGAAAACCTAGGCTAAAGTCGTAATTCTACACACCCGTTCCTTTGGCTTACCCTTTAAGTGTTTAATTTTGGCAGTTTTTGGTCACTCACGCGAAAAATAAACACAAAAAAGTCCACACTTGATTCGACGAACAAAAACACTCGATTGTTTCAAGCCAGACAGTTTTTCACAACAAAACACTCGCGTTCGAAATTCAAACACGTACTTACTCTTACAAGCTTAATAAATGACGACCGAATCGAAATACAAAGTTTTTTTTTTAATTTAAATATGGCCGGACACATTTGGTTAACTGCCAATTAAAAAACGCAATGCAGCTAATAGCAAATAGAAATCCTCTAACTGCGTTTGCCAATTGTACGTCTTTAGATGTGTTAGTAATATGATTATTTTGAATCAAAGACGTACTGAATGGCATAAGAGATGATCATGGGACCTATTACATACGAACCGGTTGTATAATTTAAGTATATTGCGTGCATCCAAAATGAACTTTGCTCGAATGACGTATGGCTGAATTTTCTTTACGCTATTATATAGCAACTAGGATTATTTTTACAGTGAGCTGTCCTTATTATTATGCTATATATATTTGCATAGGTGTTCATAATGTTTTTAATAATATGAAACTAGCTTTTACCCGCGGCGTCGCTTGTGTGAGCTATTAGATCTGCCATTTGAATCGATGTTCCGTACTGCGACTGCGTGCTAAAATGGCATCCAAATCTTTCAAGCCGTTTGAACGCGAAAAAGGAACAAAATACATACATACAAACACAAGCACGTAGGTACAGCCAACATCATAAACAATAGTCATCACTTTTGTACCCGACGGTCGCGGAATGAAAAGGTTCGTTACTTTTCGACTCTATGTCAACGAGTTAAGGTCGAAAAGTCACGAACCTTTTCAATCCGCTACTATACCTTGTCGCTTTCAGTCGTTACGGAATTTTGTAGGACTTTTCAAATATGACGTTAAACTGACAAGGTACAAAAGTGATCTCTTATTTACGACATGGACTCTACTTATATACTAGCTTTCCTAAACCCGCGGTTTTGCGCGTGTTAGAAATCCATGAAAAAAGCTTTCGGTAAAGTTTTCAAGTTCCCAATCCGCACAGGGCCCGCGTGGGAACTACGGCCCAAGCCCTCTCGTTCTGAGAGGAGGCCTGTACCCTGCAGTGGCACGTATATTATTATAAGCTGGGATGACGAAAAGTTAAATCGCAGTGTTCGCTAGGACAACGACATCTATGGATTGGAGACGATATTAACACGCCATCTTGAAAGTCAAGGTACTGCAACGATCTTAGATAGCGCCCTCTATTATTGATTAATGTAAATATTTCATCATCATCAGTGTCCACTGCTGAACATATATAGGCCTCCCCCAAGGCTCGCCAAACAGAGCCCTGCGCCGTCGGCATTCAATGCGTTCCCGCCACCTTCACCAGTACCTCTACCATGAGTTTACACTAGTTTACGTGACCGTACTCGCTAGCGACGGCGTAAATTATTTGTATGGAGAATTGTACAGCGCCTCTAGCGGTCACTTACGGAAGTACAAATCTCCATACAAATCATTTACGCCGTCGCTAGCGAGTACGGTCACTGTGAACTATACCTCTACCATGAGTTTACACTAGTTTACAGTGACCGTACTCGCTAGAGACGGCGTAAATGATTAGTATGGAGAATTGTACTTCCGTAAGTGACCGCTAGAGGCGCTGTACAATTCTCCATACAAATAATTTACGCCGTCGCTAGCGAATACGGTCACGTAAACTAGTGTAAACTCATGGTAGAGGTACAGGTCGTTTCTCCATCTTGTTGGAGGCCTACCTACACTGCGTCTTCCGGTCTGTGGACGCCACTCGAGAACATTTTTGCTCCATCGGCTACCAGTTCTACGAGTGATGTGCCCTGCCCACTCCCACTTGAGTCTGGCGATTACTTCGAGCTATGTCGGTGACTTTAGTTCTTGCGGTTCAATTTTATCATTTTTAATATTACTAGAATATTCGGATTGGATTATGGATAGCTGTACTTACGCCTATAAATATAACGACTATGTGACAATATTTTCACAGCGGAAAAAAATAGCCTAACTAAAAAAGGTACACGTGTAAAAACAAATTCCGAGGTCTGTTAGTCCACATTGTATGTAATACATAAAATCACCCCTGTGTTTCCTAAGGGGGTAGGCAGATCACATGAAAAGGACGTTACCCTTTTGTCGCATATGGTCCCATTCGCAAATCGCCCCGTTCGCATCAGGAAGTAATGTAGAGAAATGTGATAAACTCGATCATAGAAGTGAGCTATCCGTATTTATCACTATCAGGAAGTGGTGGAAAAGTAGTTTGGTTTTTGTAGTGGTAGAGCCATGTTGTAGCAAGCCGCTAGCTAGAACACCGGCGTGAAGCAGCAGTACTTCGGTACCTCTACCATGAGTTTACACTAGTTTACAGTGACCGTACTCGCTAGCGACGGCGTAAATGATTTGTATGAAGAATTGTACTTCAGTAAGTGACCGCTAGAGGCACTGTACAATTCTCCATACAAATAATTTACGCCGTCGCTAGCGAGTACGGTCACATAAACTAGTGTTAACTCATGGTAGAGGTACCTACTGCTGCGTTTCGTACGGTCAGTGAGTGCGCCAGGAGCCCAATACCTCTCCCCCTCCCCTTCCCCTGTTCCCTCTCCTTTTTAAAGGCCGGCAACAGATCAGCGACTCTATTTGAGTTGTTGATATTATTTTATGGGCGGTGGTGATCATGGTGGTGGTGGTGTATTTCTTTTTTTTCTCCTTTTTTTGTACAATAAAGAGTTTACATACATACATACATACATTTTCCATTTTTGTTGCTCATTTTCCTCCCTCTCATAATAAAAAAAATTGAAACCACAACATACATACGTACAGTCAACGTCATAAATATGAATAACGTTGCTAAGGCGTCAAAAGATACAAAATGAATGTTTCTTACTCAGTTAATGCTGGACAGCATTCAATTGTTAAAATTAGTCTGATAAAATTTAGGATGTTCATACTTAGTTGAAATTAAATAATGAACTCAATGTATGGACACCTCAAATTTAAGAAGACTAATTAAAACAAATGAGTTACTTAGTGCATTACATATGCTGCCTCGCAAGAAAAACTCATTTTGTATCACCATTTTAATTTCACCCTGTATACAACTGTATGCAAGTAGCTATTAAGGTACAATGTCTGACGCAACGCCTGTACAGATATTTATGCTTTCGACTGTACATATACGAACGTTGCAAGTTAAAGAAAGGGCTCTAAAAACATTAAAAAAAACTTTTTATTACTTACCATGACAAACCCGTTGTTCCTTGTGCTGTTCCATTTCCTGTTTCAAAACCACTGCTTACTTTAAAAATAACTAAGTATCTACACACTACACTAAAAAAATACGTGTTGTACTTTAACGCTGCGTACGGACTGCTCGCATATACGCGTACCCGGGCTCGCGTAGCGTACGCGTACCCGGGCTCGCGTAGGGTACGCGTACATTGGATACGCGTACAGCTCGTGTACGGACCGCTGCAAACCTGAACGCGAGTTCAATCGATACACTGCGAGCCGAGCCTCAGTCATTCGCCATGAATCGAAACAGACCGTCTAAATATAGCGTACCCGTACCTCTACCATGAGTTTACACTAGTACCTCTACCATGAGTTACACTAGTTTACAGTGACCGTACTCGCTAGCGACGGCGTAAAAGATTTTGTATGGAGAATTGTACTTCCGTAAGTGACCGCTAGAGGCGCTGCACAATTCTCCATACAAATAATTTACGCCGTCGCTAGCGAGTACGGTCACGTAAACTAGTGTATACTCATGGTAGAGGTATAGTTTACGTGACCGTACTCGCTAGCGACGGCGTAAATTATTTGTATGGAGAATTGGAAAGCGCCTCTAGCGGTCACTTACGGAAGTACAATTCTCCATACAAATCATTTACGCCGTCGCTAGTGAGTACGGTCACTGTAAACTAGTGTAAACTCATGGTAGAGGTACCGGGCGCGCGCGACCGCTTTGACGCGCGACCAAAAACCGACAAACGGCGGCTCGCTGCGAGCCAGTGCGAGCAGTACCTCTACCATGAGTTGCTATCGAAAACACACATTACGTTACTACAGTCGATAGCGAGTAAACGAGCTTCGAATAGTTTTCTACCAAACTCGTACCATGAGTCACGTTAACGTTTACTATACTCGCTAACGTTAACTCGATCCTTCGTGTAGTTTTCGCTACGTGACTGACTGACGTGCCTAACTTCACATCGAACTGTGCTGTCTCTTTCTAACTATATTGAAAAGACTGAGTGAGCATGATATTGGGCAAAAAGCTAAGTATCCAAGTCCTTCCATTAAAAATATAGAAATAACCCTGCTAATTTAAAGCGTCATAGAACAGTGTGGTAATGTAAAGCGTACGTGGTTCTTGAATTTGTTTTGGTTATTTCATCAGTGTGACAGTTCATGCAGTGCATCCATAGATAGATGTTAAGATGTTATAGTGAGTTAGTTGACACGCTAAGCTGTTGTTGTTGTTTGTTATTATTTTTCGGTATTTATTTTTTATAAAGATGCGGACTAGTATGTCTCGATTACAGTTACTGGTCGAGTATATGGAAACTTTAAATAAACATTCTAGTAACGTTAATTTAGTACCAGTACCTATAAGGTACATTTTGGGTGATACAATACAGTGACCCCAGTTTTTATGATCAATTGATCAAATATTTTGTTACAAGTAGTTAGATAAACTTGAGGAATGTGGTTTAGAGTGTTAACAGAAGTGGATATTAGCTTGTGAAATTTTCCGTGTTCTCGTCGTTCGCCTTCATAAACAGCCCTCAATAGCATATTCCATGCCAAATAATGCCTAGCCGACATTATTTTGATAAGTAAATAATTAAAATAATGTATTAAACGATGGTTCTTATAAGTTTTCACCCTCCAACTTACTAGTGAGAGAGTTAACTACAGTCGATACGGTGTTGTTCGATAACGTCTGTCAAATTTGTGACTCATGGTACCGATGTCCTATGGCGACAGCTACAAAACGTTAGTCGCTAGCGCTTGGATTTCGATAGGTTATTTACCGTTGTACTCATACTAGCGATCTTTACTTCCGTAAGTGACCGCTAGAGGCGCTGCACAATTCTTCATACAAATCATTTACGCAGTCGCTATCGAGTACGGTCACTGTAAACTCATGGTAGTGGTACTGTACGCTTAGTATAAGTTTTTACTTCACGAAATACTTCTCGATCGCGTTTACGTAAAAAATTCAATTCTATGGAAACATAGACGCGCGGCCGCGGAGGAGCTGTCCATGTTTCCCTAGTAATTGATTTTTTTACGTAAACGCGATCGAGAAGTATTTTGGTGAAGTAAAACTTATACTAAGCGTACCGAGCTCGCGCGGCACGCGTTCCCCTACGTGCACGCGTAGCTGCAAGTACGGACAGGCGCGCGAGCCCGGGTACGCGTACCCGGGCTCGCGTAGGGTACGCGTAATGTGCGCGCAGTCCGTACGCAGCTTAACCCTTTTCCACGCCCCGTCATTTTAGTGCTACTATAAAAATAATCCTATGCAGGATTGAAAGCATATTTGAAACTAATTCAATTAATTATCTACCATTTTGTAAAGTTAGCAAGGTTTTCTTTGCAAACGGAGTCATGGGCAAGAGCTAGTTATACTATAATAATAATACTATAACAATAATACAATAATAATAATAATAAACTAGTATTAAACTAATATTAGGCCGTGCAAGCAGAGGGTGGGTTTAAATCCCGGCTCGCACCTCTGAGTTTTTCAGAATTTATGTGCGAAATTCCATTAGTAATTTACCATGAGCTTTACGGTGAAGGAAAACATCGTGAGGAAACCTTACCCCGTTGTGTGTGAGGTTCCCAATCCGCACTGGGCCTGCGTGGGAACTACGGCCCAAGCACTCTCATTCTGAGAGGAGGCCTGTGCCCTGCAGTGGTACGTATATAGCCTGGGATGATTATGACACTAGTATATCATTGTACCTGGTTATCATTGAGTTTTGGACACCCAGTACGTCACATTATTAGGGTTCCGTTCCGTAACTCAAAAGGAATAAACCGGCCAAGTGCGAGTCGGACTCGCGCACGAAGGGTTCCGTACAATTATCTATAAAAATCACGTTTGTTGTATGGGAGCCCCCCCTTAAATATTTTATTTTATTTTAATTTAATGATTTATTTTCAAAGTAAATATATAATTAAATATTCTGTGAATATATTCTGTGATATTCACTCAATCTTCAAGCATTCCCGCTTTCTCTTATATGCTGATGATACTAAAATTTTTCGGACTGTTAATAATGTCAATGACTGCCTGCTCCTACAGGGTGATCTCAATAGATTTACTGACTATTGTAGGAGTAATAGATTGGATCTTAATGAATCCAAGTGTTATTATATGTCTTTCACTCGCAAACCCAACCCGTTATTATTTAACTATAGTTTAAATTCAACACCAATCCTTAATATAAACCTAACCAGAGATTTGGGTGTGTATCAGGATTCTAAATTATTGTTTGATAGTCACATAGACAAAATTGTTAAAAAAGCCTCGAGAACTCTTGGTTTTATTATGAGGTCTACCGTGAACTTTAAACAAATCAAACCAATTAAGGTGCTATACTGCTCGTATGTGCGTTCAATCCTCGAGTATGTGTCCATGGTTTGGAATCCTTGTTATGACATATATGTGCAACGCATTGAGTCCATACAAAAGAGATTTTTAAGATACCTCCAGTTCAAGTCTAAGTCTGTGCAACCGAGTTATTATCATAGGTGTATTAAGTTTCATTTTCTTCCCCTTCATCTGAGAAGAAAGTCAACGACATCGTCTACCTGACCAAAGTATTATCAGGAAACGTTGGCTGCACTGAAATGATCAGACACATTAGCTTTCGCATCCCCAGAGCTCCCTTAAGGAATAACTATCGGCCTTTATCGCTGCCTCGGGCTAAAACTAGATACCGTCAGAACTCTTATTTCTATCGTGCTGCAAAGTCGACGAATGAATTTTGTCAACAGAATGAGGACCTAGATTTGTTTTTATTGAAACCCACTGCGGTTAGGAAGCGAATAGCGTCCGGTTTCTTTGCTCCCCAATCCGATTGTACCAGGTTATGAAAATTATAAATGGTTATTCTCTTTCTTTTGTGTAAGTAATTGTAATTCTTTTTTTTTCTTTTTTTTGCAACAGGTCACTGTTTTGTTTTGATTGACTTGTGCCTGTTTCTGTTTATATAATAGTATTATCTGTGAAGACCTGTAATTGGCTTTTCTGATATTTACTTATAGTATCTACTTTTAAAATAAAATAGCTGTTGGTTTTCCGAATAAAATAAAATAAAATAAAATAAATAATAAAATAATATTTCAAGTGTCTGTTGCCGTTATCAATATCGAGCAAAAACGAACAAAAAAATCACGTTTGTTGTATGGGAGCCCCCTTAAATATTTATTTTATTCCTTTTTTTAGTATTTGTTGTTGTTGGCAACCGAAATACATCATCTGTGAAAATTCCAACTCTCTAGCTATCACGGTTCCCGAGATACAGCCTGGTGACGGACGGACAGACGGGCAGACGGACGGACGGACAGCGGAGCCTCAGTAATAGGGTCCCGTTTTTACCCTTTGGGTACGGAACCCTAAAAAGGTTCACTTCACTGTTACCCTACTCTCTTTTCACGTATGTCTGTCAAAATCTTTTTTCTTAGAAATGCATTAAAGTATTAAGTTTATATTAACTTGACTAAGCGCTCTTGTAACGGTACAGAAACGAAATTTCTGAATTTACGCAATCAATAACATAATTTTTGAAGCGTTTTCTCATGGGGATAAAAACCTATAGCCCAGGTACTTACCATTGTCAAGAATTAAGACCCAGCAAAAATAAAAAGTCCGAAAATCACTGACCCAAACAAACTTTCTTCATAGAAATTAACAAATTATTTTTTGCTTATTTATTTTGGAACGAAATCCTCCTCCGGGCGGTTTTTTTATAAGAACGTCGCTCGTACGGTTTGACAGCGTGTTTTGAGCTCCGGTATGAACAATTGCGATCTCACTCTTCCGAAATCTAATGCAAACTAAAGTATTGACACTGACGAAATAATACTATAAGTACTACTACTAGCTGTTGCTCGCGACTCCGTCTGCGAAGAATAGGAGTATAAAAAACCGGCCAAGAGCGTGTCGGAAACGCCCAAGGTAGGGTTCCGTAGCCATTACGAAAAAATCAAGTAATATTTTTCTAAGGATTTCGTATTTGTACGGAATCATCCAAGTTTAGGTATGTTTTATACCTTAGGCTACTATTTACTCTTAAACTACAAATAATTTCCAAGCAATCTTAGCCGCTATAATTTTCCTAGTAAATTTGATATATTTACTACCCTTCTGAATTTTTTCAAATTTTTCCACCCAACAGTTTAGATTTTAGAGGGGGGGGGACGGCCGATTTTAATGAAAATTTTCACTTTAAAGTTGAATATTTCGCAAACAGATCACTGAATAGAAAAATCATGTGAGCAACCCCGCAATGATTTTAAAAGACCTATCCAACAATACCCCACACTATAGGGTTAGCCGAGAAAAAAAAATCACCCCCACTTTACGTCTATGATGGGAGGTACCCTAAAAAAATGTTTTATACTTTTTTTTATTCAATCACTTTGTCGGCGTGACTGATATATATATTGATGCCAAATTACAGCTTTCTAGTACTAACAGTCTCTGAGCTTAGCCGCGGACAGACAGACAGACAGACAGACAGACAGACAGACAGACAGACAGACAGACGGACAGACATGGCGAAACTATAAGGGTTCCTAGTTGACTACGGAACCCTAAAAATAGCCTATGACCTATTCTCAGACCTACCAAATATGGATAAAAAATTTCGTAAAATTCGGTCAAGCCGTTTCGGAAGAGTTTATAGCAAACAGCGTGACACGAGATTTTTACATATAAGATTATTAGGTTTGTTTTTAAGAATTACAGTTTGTAAACAACATTAACATTATTGTACCTATTTCTACGTTGAATTGTTTCGCAAATATGCGCAGGTGTGTCCTTCCGATTTCAAATGCTTTCGCGCATGAATTTTGAAAAACTGTGTGAAACCTGGTTTTGAACCCACGATCCTCTGCTTCAGTGCCCGGTCAAACCACTAGGATATCACTGTTTCACGAATGCTTTCATGGGCAACAGTTATTTATAAAAAGTGTGTTTGCACACGTTTTTTTTTCATACAACTTAAATGTTATCTAATCTTTATTGAACGGTAATAAAACGAAGTTTATTTAATGAAAAGTAATTAAATTACAATGCACGGGTCATAAACATTTATGTACGTCACGAAGGCATCAAAAATATGTATACAACTCTATGACATTACCTACTACACCAACCATAAGGTTGATGTTTACAAATGTTTGACGCGATGACTGTACAGATATTTATACCTTCGACTGTACCATAATTTCAGGTTACTTTGGCCCTGAAGAGTCACTTTGGCCTTTGGGATTAACTAGGTCCAGGCCTTATACTCCGAAGTGCAAAATTCGAACTTCATATCGTGCACAAGCCCGCCTTAGTAACTACGTAAAATTTTGGTTAATTATACAAAACGAGTGACTGAAAAAAGCTCCGTTGTAACATGAAAATTAATTATTAATGAACAGTTTACTAAATTTGTCTATGCCATACGATGTCCCAGACGGACACATACTTATATCTACACAATTTTTATAACAACCCTACTTCATCATACATTAAAAATATGAAGCACTTAATTTAAACCTTGTCACTAAACGAAATAAATTTTTAACACTAGTCACTTTTTGTTACAAACAGTCTTGCTCCTCGCACAAAATAGGCACGAATAAAAAAAAACTCATAAAAGCCGAACTTAAATTATAGTGCTAATAAAAACTGCCAAAGAAAAGGAATGTATTTTTAAAATATTCTAACCATGGATACTTCCTTCTCTTGTGTCCCATGGATACAAGTAACGTTGACAATAATGAGCTCTCTTATAAATTGGTATGGTACTTTTATAACCCCCATCCACGCCGTTTCATACGTTTACCCATAATTAAACCGTATCGCTCAGAAATTAAGGGTGTCGATGACTGCATCAACGAATAACGCGTGATACTCAATGATCACTTGACTACATTGATCCCTTGATTATTGTGCAAGCATTAAAGACGTTGTTAATGGAAACGCGTCCCTTTTTTCTTGTATCAATTTATTTAGTTTCCGCGCGTGATTGTTGAAAGTCACAAAATAAAGTACCAAAATTGTTTGTCGAAAAAAAGCACTTAAAAAAACCGAAAATGTTGGTCAACTTATATGAGCTTTGATTTTCAAAAGTACAAATAAAATTAAATTTTTGTTCTTGATTTTTCTCGTATGTATTTAAAAAAATTACTACACATAAATAAAGAAAGAAACACTATGGGCAACAGTAGAGATACCAATGCAAAGGCGAACTTATACCTGGGATCTCTACCAGTCAATTTTTGAGTGGATGAGAGAGCCATTTAGGGACCGTCAGAGAGCCTAGTCTCCAGTCAAAAGAATAAAAAACAAAGCCGCTCTTAATTTCAATTTTGTCTTTGTTTTTGCCATTGACGACTATGCGTCGCTTAGCAACAACACAACTTAACTAAAAAAAAATCATTCACTATGACTGAATGATAAATTTATTGTTTTCTCGTTCGTTACACAGTTCTACTACTTTTCCCTATACTTATCTAACTATTTGCAACTGTATGCATCCAGTGTGCCTTCAGATGCAGTCACCGTCGTGAAGAACATTAACGCGGACCTTGATCGGGTTTTCTCTTGGTCGGGGAGGTGCTGTCTGGCTCTTAATCCTGGAAAGTCCAAGTATCTTATATTTGGATCCGGGCATCAAATTCGTAATACTCTGAAATACCTGGCTTCCGAGGATGTTGCTATCATGGGCGAACCAATAGAGAGGGTAGACGTAGCAAGAAATCTTGGGCTAATTATGGATGGCGAGTTACGCTTCGAGAGCCATATTGCTCAGTTAGTTAGCAGCTGCTTCTATCGCCTTCGGATTCTTTACAATATTCGTGATTACCTCAGTGTGGATTTGCGTGTCCGATTGTGTGAATCACTCGTATTGTCTAGGATGAACTATTGTGACGTCGTTTATGATGGTTGCTTACTTGGTCGTTCTGGGAGATTGCTCCAACGAGTTCAAAACGCATGTGCTCGTTTTTGCTTCAAGGTCCCTCCTCGGTCCCATGTCACTCCGTACTTGAACGCTGCTGATCTGCTTAAGATGCACAATCGCAGGCGCTTGCACCTTGCAACCCTTTTGTTCGGTGTAGTGCGACACAAGACGCCTTCCTACCTTTTTAAAAAAATCTCATGGTTGAAAAGTTTGCGCAGACTTAAGGCTATTGTGCCGCCGCACCGGACGGCGGCGTTTCGAGGGAGTTTTAGGTTCGCGGCGTCTAAGTGCTGGAATGACATCCCCCCTCCCATCCTAAGTGTGACTAGCAGGTACACCTTTGGGCGAAAGCTTAAAGGCTATTTGTTGTCATTGCAAAATCCTTAATTTCCTCTCCTTTCCAGCACTATTTCACAAAACTTCTTTGATTTTTATTGTCTTGGTTATTTCATTTTTCGTTTTAGTCCGCGCAGGGTTGTATACTTGGCAAGTGAGATATACTAATTATGTTCAAGAAATTTTCTTATTATTATTTGCTTTTACAATTTACAAATTATTTATTTACGCATGTACCTAGTCTTATGTATGTAGCTATTAGTGTGCAGTTTATTTATTTATTTATCTATCTAAACAGCGATCCGGGTGTCACCAACGGTACTGGCTGAAAATCAGCGCTGGGGTACTTTAAACGCCTCAGCATTATGCTGAGCCAGTGTCCGATTTGCAACCGCAATGACACATTCTATCTTTAGCTTTAGTATTGCCTTTTTGTTTTGTATAATATTGTGTCTTGTGATGTTGTAAATAAATGTATTTTCTTTCTTTCTTTCTTTCTTATTTACCGACTACTAGTGATCGTATTAACTTGAATTTAGTTTTGATAAGTAGGTAATAATATTAGTATATTATACTAGTACGATCACCAAAAAGGACAGCCAGCAAAAGATGAAATATATACAAATAGACTCGAAATTAAATAGAACTTGTGAATTTCATAGAAAAACACCAAGGAGCAACTAGATTGATTTCATTTATATGTTTAAAATAAATTAAGCAAGTGCTGCCATCTGTTCGATACTCTCCGAACTACTACACGGTCCCTGTTAGCTTAGCTGCTCGTCACGTCGTGTGAGCTAAGGCATTGCAACGCTGTATTGTCGAAACTTGAATTGGCTACATAGTTAAGTGGTTACTACGATGCGCAATAGATGGCGTGAGAAGGGCATTTTCAGAAAAAAGTGTACCTTGTACTTTTTTTTTAAACCTAACAAATTTTGGGTTATTTCTACTCAGAATCACAAGCACTATCGATTTAAGCAATAAAAAAAGTGTCCCTCTTTTAATTGTCAGTTTTGTGACGCAGTTAACCATACATGTTGTATGGAGCGTCACAAAGCTGACTAATAAATTTTGTATGGAAAAAATAAGGATAATTATGGGAAACGGGTAAATTTTTTTGTGAAAACTCCCTTGAGCAAGATTTGTGATAGTTAAAATTCAGATTTAAAAATAATATAATTTGACATTAAATGTAATGAACTGAAACAATAACTTTGCTCACCCGCAACCTTAAACGATAGCTACGTTTATGTAAAAAATGCGTTTTCATGCATTTCCTCCACCTCCACACTGTATGAACATACACACAAATCACACAAACCCAACTATCACCACCACCAAACTACGCTGACACTGACGCGTTTCGAACTCAACCAGAGCTCATCTTCAGAGTACCTACCTACCGCAATCGTTCACTGCGCTGTGGTAGCAAAGTGAACCGTTGCGGTACTCAGCATGAACACGCATTATTCACATAAACGTAGCTATCATAAGGTCGCAGGTAAGCAAAGTAATTGTTTCAGTCCATTAATATGGACCTCCGCAAAGTAACGCCTGATTCAATAAATTATTAAATTTATATTTATTATTGTAACACCAAATACCTTTTACCCGTGCACAACGTGAAGCGTTAATGTTCCTATCCGCTCAGAGATGGCGCTAGCAATCAAGTTAGATCACGCAATCGTTTGGTCGCCCGAGATCACATAAATAGTTTCGATGGATTGATGTTTGTTAATTAGCCACAATCAGCCCTACCTAGTACTTCCTCCAACCTCATTAGAGTTGCTTAGAGGGTGCTCCCACGCTCGTAGGACGCTCTCGAACGGCTTCGATAGAATGGTGTACATACACAATACATACTGCGACTACGATTTGGTCAAGCGCTTCTACGTTTGTAGGACGTTTCCACGAACACAGTCTAGAGTTAATAGCCAGATAGATATCTCTTGTAAAAAATTCTACAATTATACGTTGGTGTTATCCTAAGTTGACCGTTGTTTGACTCGTCCCCACCGAACGCGCGCCCCACCGTTACATTATTATTTTTCGACCACATCCTGGGTGATTGGGCTGAAATTTCTGGGGACAATACAATAACCGGCCCTCCTTCACCAACGTGACAATTGTCACATGTATTAATTTATTAAAATATACAAATTATATTAAAATATACGCGTATGTTGATCTCGAACTACTACAATTGTAACGCAAGTCTGACACAGCTTTAATCTCAAGTCAAGATTTACCGACAAACCTACAGTAATATACATATTACTTGCACTTTACAAAGTACAATAGTACATTACTGCAGCGGCCGCGAAATAGGGGATTGCCGGCCGAGTAGTAATAGATGGCCGAGTGTTAACGAGGCCATCTAGAGATACGAGGCCGGCAATCCCTGTTCGTGGCCAAGGCTTGTATAGTGCTTTTCTCAAATAAATCCAAGGAAATGATACGAATGTTCAACTTACATATTCATATTTAATTCAAATTGTTTTTTTTTTTGATTCCCGCCAAAATATTTATTTTCCAGCAATTTATTTGTAAGCTGTTCCAGTTAATGTTTTTGACGCAAAATCTTGAGATGATTTATATTTATTCAAAAATTACGACCTTATTAATAATAAATTGTTAACAATAAACGCCAATCCTTATTTATTTTATTGAATACCTGATTAAATCTAGCCAAGTAAGATATTAAAAAGTAAATTCACAAACTAAATTTTTCTTAATTGGCAGTATGTCATTGATAGTCAATAAAAGAAAATACGACCCACTAAAACAAAAGACAATCTCTTTGCTGGCCTTGGCCAGCAATGTTTGTATGAAATTCCATTATTGTCGTCTAATTTGAAATTGGAACGAATCTTCCTCAACTGCTATACAATGACATACTTCGTGTTCTATTGTCACGACTATAAGGACCACATTTCCTTGGATGTTTGAGAAAAAAATATTCTCGTTTCACAACATAATAGTCATACATAACACATTTAGCGCCAAGAACCCGCTAGTGGTACGGTCAGCTGCAGAGAAAAGGTATCCCCCGGTGTCGCAACCGCTATTACAAGGGGGTACCTTTTCTCTGCAGCTGACTGTACAATAGTTTCTCGACATATGTCACTGACAATTATCACGTTGGTGATATAGGGCTCTGGTAGTAAAATTCTGGTAGAATTAAGATCAAGGTCGTCTCCGCAGGACGAAACTCTTCAACGGTTAATGGCATCGACTTAAAATTTGGTTAGGATAATAATATTATGTAGTTTAGACGACAATGGAAGTACAGTCGACAAAAGTACAATTAAAGAAAAAGGTTGTACTGAACAAAAAATTACTAAGGTGTGAGTATCAAAGCATTCTACACTTCCACTGAACGTACATATAGATAGGTAGGTATAGTTAAGATGTTTAGTTTTAGTTATTTAACTAAAGGAACCCCATACATCGCTGTATTTTAAAAATATTATTATATAATTTATTGAATCAGGCGTTACTTTGCGGAGGTCCATATTAATGAACTAAAACAATTACTTTGCTCACCCGCGACCTTAAAGAAAGGTCGCGGGTGAGCAAAGTAATTGTTTTAGTTCATTAATATTATTATAATAAAATTTTTCTCAACTTTATATCGTAATTAATAAATTTGTTATGTTTGTAATTATTATTTTAAATGACTTTCTGCCAAGTTTCTTGCGGCGCACCTCTTGGCAATGATGGTCCTTCCGAAAGCGCTGGTAGTTACAATTAGTGACATGTATGTATTAAGAGCCCTCTGTGGCCTAATTGCAGAATACCTTTTCATTTTCATTTTCATTTTCATTTTCATTTTTAAGATTTTTTAATAAATTTAGAAATTAGCATCAATGTCAATTTGCTATAGGTAGGTACTTACATTTGGAAAATAACGCTACCACTGTACACTCACTTTTTTATTGCAGGTATCACAGAGCACCAAAACAAAGATGGTGCGATACCGAAATGAACAGCTGTGAATGCTTGCACGCGTGTGTCAAGGCCCAAGTGGCCATTCTGCAAAAACTAAAAATCATCGTTTTTTGGGTTCCGTACCCAAAGGGTAACAACGGGACCCTATTACTGAGACTTCGCTATCCCTCCGTCCGACCGCCCGTCTGTCCTTTTATCACCAGGCTGTTCATGAACCGTGCAAGCTAGACAGTTGAAATGTTCACAGATGATATATTTTGGTTGCCGCTAAACATCAAATACTAAAAAACAGAATAAAATAAATATTTAGGGGGGCTACCATACAACAAACGTGATTTTTTTGCTCGTTTTTGCTCCATATTGATAACGGCAACAGGTAGACGCTTGAAATATTCACAGAAAATTAAGATGTAAGTATATTCATTTAAAAAATAATTAAATTAAAATAAAACAAATATTTATGGGGGCTCACATAAAACAATCGTGTTTTTTTGCCGTTTTTATAGATAATGGTACGAAACCCTTCGTGCGCGAATCCGACTCGCACTTGGCTGGTTTTTTTGCTACCCGTTGCTATGGCTACACAAAATTTTGTCTCATGGACAACCAGCATTTTCTATGAAACAGTATGAAGATGTCACCGGGGAAGTTGATTCATCCGTATACTTTATTTAGACCTTAGTTAGGCATTACGATAACACAATACAATGGAACATAAAATATGTCAATGTTTTTGAATTTTAAACCCTGACTCATTTCTTCAATAATACATACTAAGTCTTTGTCCGCGGCTTAGCTTGCATGAATCATCATCATCATCATCATCATTTCAGCCGAAAGACGTCCACTGCTGAACATAGGCCTCCCCCAAGGCTCGCCAAACAGATCGGCCCTGCGCCATCCGCATCCAATGCGTTCCCGCTACCTTCACCAGGTCGTTGCTCCATTTTATCGGAGGCCTACCTACACTGCGTCTTCCGGTCCGCGGACGCCACTCGAGAACCTTTCGGCCCCATCGGCCGTCAGTTCTACGGGCGATGTGCCCTGCCCACTGCCACTTAAGTCTAGCGATTCTTCGAGCTATGTCCGTGACTTTAGTTCTTGCGCGGACCTCATCTTTTCTAATGCGATCCCGCAGAGAAATTCCGAGCATAGCCCTCATTGAATGAATCATTGCCCTAAAATCGAGGTAATTTGACCCAATGGAAGGTAACTTTGACCCTTATGAAAGTTACATAATTTATTCGTCAGTAAAAATTTCAGCTTTCGAATAAATATAACACCAATACGCTTTAAAATTCTAAAATACAAATAAGAAGACACAAAAACTTAAATAATACGACTATTTAGCGATTTTTGAAGGAGTCTCGCTTCCCTAAAACGACGGAACACCACACCCTCCGGTCAGAAGTCGGAGCGCAGGAACATCCTGCTGGTGCTTGGCAGGCACTTGGAGCCTAAATGAGCTGAAGTTGTTAGCCCTTTGAGACTCGAGCAGGCGGGGGTAGATAATAGAAGGGTCTAATAATAAACATAAAACGTAGACGGTCAGCTAAAACTATCCTTGGTAATCTGCCATAATTTCAATGTACTAAATAATAAAATCTGGACTAAGTTGATTAACTTTCAGGGGTAAAGCGTATAGAGTAAAAATAATAGTATAATAATAATAATCACACATACACACACTCACACACGATTACGATTACATACCTAACCCGCCTCTAGTTTGCCTTTGTTGGCCGCTAGAGTGGAGTGCAAGATCTAAATGCTCGAAGGATGGATGTGTTTCCGTAAGTGGTGAGTTGGCATTTGAATTTTAAAGTCCAAGAACACCTCTCCGTCCTTAGCCGTTCACACCAATATTGCCACCTCGTTGCTTCGAGCGGGCAATAGTTTGAGGGGCCCATTTAGTGAACGGCGATTCACCGCCTACCAAAAGTTCAGTTTATGAGATATTGAAATGGTATGTGTTCGTTATTTCACTCCATAACCCGGTGATACTGTTCACAACATCCCAACAACATAGCCTATTCCATGTCGCTTCCTACCTGGCAATAGTTTGGCAACTGTGGAGGACTATCCGCTAGCACATCCTCATGGCTTATTAGGGGATAGACCTCCATAATTGCACCCATTTAATTTACCTATATTATATGGTTTCAAACTAAATACAAACTGAAATATAGATGCACAGAAAAAACCCCAGAAAAAAGAAAATAGAAAAAGATGCTTCATACTTAACTTGTTATATTATATGGTACCAAAGGCCTTTTCATGTTAGCTTCGGACCCATGCCTTTCAAATGACCACCCGGTTAATTATTTGAAAAGTTAATGGTTTTGGCCTTTAAAAAAAAATACAGTATAGGGTAAGTATGAAGTATCTTTTTCTATTTATTTTTTTATTTTCTTCAACTTCATTTTTTTATTACTTTTACGGTCATCCCGTGAAACCATATATTTCAAACTAAATACAAACTGAAATATAGATGCACAGAAAAAACCCCAGAAAAAAGACCAATGCTGGGAATCGAACCCAGGTCCTCAGCGTTCCGTGCTGCGTGCTTACCCCTACACCATCACTGGTCTAGAAGTTAGCGACGAATCTTTCCCATACATCGTACACTTCAGTCTGTTATAATCACATTTAGGCAGTGATAAAGCGCATCTATGTTATGCCCTCTACCGAGAGACTTCAACACTCCTTCGGAGCTACCCGCTCACCTGGACCAAGAGATGGCGCTACTAGGCCAACTTTTACAAGTTAAGTATGAAGTATCTTTTTCTATTTTTTTTTTTTAACAGACTGAAGTGTACGATGTATGGGAAAGATTCGTCGCTAACTTCTAGACCAGTGATGGTGTAGGGGTAAGCACGCAGCACGGAACGCTGAGGACCTGGGTTCGATTCCCAGCATTGGTCTTTTTTCTGGGGTTTTTTCTGTGCATCTATATTTCAGTTTGTATTTAGTTTGAAATACAGTATAGGGGCTGGGGGTAGACGACAAAGGGGGCCTGGAGAGGTGCGGGCGGCAGCCACACGAGGCGCGCTCGCCGCCCGCAACTCTCCCGGCCCCCTTTGTCGTCATACCCCCCAGCCCCTGTACCGCGCGGGCGAGGGCTCATTTAAACGGTTCAGCTATACAGTAAAAGTAAAAGTTGGCCTAGTAGCGCCATCTCTTGGTCCAGGTGAGCGGGTAGCTCCGAAGGAGTGTTGAAGTCTCTCGGTAGAGGGCATTAACATAGATGCGCTTTATCACTGCCTAATGTGATTATAACCGACTGAAGTGTACGATGTATGGGAAAGATTCGTCGCTAACTTCTAGACCAGTGATGGTGTAGGGGTAAGCACGCAGCACGGAACGCTGAGGACCTGGGTTCGATTCCCAGCATTGGTCTTTTTTCTGGGGTTTTTTCTGTGCATCTATATTTCAGTTTGTATTTAGTTTGAAATATATGGTTTCACGGGATGACCGTAAAAGTAATAAAAAAAAAAGTTGAAGAAAATAAAAAAATAAATAGAAAAAGATACTTCATACTTAACTTGTCAGCTATACAGGTCAAAATAAAATTCCCCTTATTATTTTCCGTGAAAAAGTAACAACTCACAAACAAAGTTCCGCATTTATTTATATATAAAGGATTATTTTGCTTGCAGGATTGCCCCGGAGCAGTAAGGGATCCCCCCTCGTGTCATGATTGTGATATTGCAAATTGAAGACTCATTTCCTTCCACTTTTAGGTGTCTATATAACCTAACTGAGCGTCATATAAACCGCCTAAGAGCGAATTGAACTGTTTACAAAAAACAAAAATGTTTATTACAATACAAAAACAAGTTAAGTTAACGATCGCTTTAGCCTAGTTGGTAGTGACCCTGCCTACGAAGCAAGAGGTCCTGGGTTCAAATACCGGTAAGGGCATTTATTTGTGTGATGAGCACCAATATTTGTTCCTGAGTTATGGACGTTTTCTATGTATTTAAGTATTTATTTCTCTATATAAGTATGTTTATCGTCGTCTAGTACCCATAGTACAAGCTTTGCTTAGTTTGGGACTAGGTCGATTTGTGTAAGATTGTCTCTTAATATAAAAAAAAGTAAATAATTACTATTATAAACGGGGATTATCACGCAAACAATATTTACCTCGACGTTTCGGCCACATTGCATATACAAAAAAAAAATTTTTTGCAGTTTGTTCAACTCGTGACCTCGTGGGCGAAACGTCGAGATAAATATTGTTTGCATGATTAAGTCCCGTTTAGGGTAGTAATTATGAGTGAAAATCACGAAAGCTTAAAACAGTATAAAATCAGGTAAAGCCGAAGGCAAAAATATACAATTAAATATGTCTTCTAAATAATGTAGGTATTTTATATAAATAAAAATAGTTTTCTGCACTAAAATATATATTTTTTTCATTTTACTGAACCTTATATAAAACTTAACTAAGTATAAACACTAACAAACTATGAAAATTAAAAGTAACTATTTTAAAATAAAATAAGCTAAAACTCAATGAAATCTAAAAATGTCCCCTGTGGCATGGTACCGAAGACGCTGGCAGCATTTCCTCGCTGGATCGTAAGACTGATGCGTTGAGCGAGGAAGCTGCCAGCTCATTAAATGTGTGCAAACACCAACCTTTTGATTATTTGCATAGAGTTGTACAGAATTTTGACGCTTTGGATGTTATTTATTTGTGTTACTTATGTCCTTGATACAGACGGGCAACAAAGTAACCCTAAAAGGGTACTTCTTCTTTTGTGGTACGGAGCCCTAAAAATTACATAGATAAAGATATGCAAAAGTAGCAAAAAATCTATCATAAAAATTCCAATGGGCTCCAGTAAATACTTAAACTACTATTGATTATAACAAAAGGTCAATGATTGTTCGCAGACCGT
The DNA here is from genome assembly GCA_947859365.1 of Archips crataeganus. Lineage (NCBI taxonomy): Eukaryota > Metazoa > Arthropoda > Insecta > Lepidoptera > Tortricidae > Archips > Archips crataeganus. The sequence goes on along the minus strand of OX402053.1, from coordinate 3,269,593 downwards.
TGTATGCGCATGAGTCATTATTTATCTCTTAGACAGGAACTCAGATAATGATAGAGCTAATAATGTATTTTAATTAAAAATGTGGCTTCCTATAATGCTGACATACTCACTTTGGAGTTTTTTTTTTTTTTTTTATATAAGAGGTGGCAAACGAGCAGACGGGTCACCTGATGGAAAGCGATCACCGTCGCCCATGGACACCCGCAACACGGGGGGCATCACAGGTGCGTTGCCGACCCTTTTAGGAATTGGTAGGCTCGTTTTTTAAAGATCCCTAAGTTGTAACGCTCCGGGAATGCTGCCGCAGAAAGCTGATTCCAGATCTTTGTCGTGCGAGGAAAGAAGTTTCGCTTAAAACGCACGGTACTAGAATGCCAATCATCAAGATGGTGAGGATGGAAAGACAAACGGTTCCTCGAAGTGCGGTAGTGGAATTTAGCCGCAGGCAGCAATTCGAACAGTTCGTCAGAACACTCCCCATGATAGATACGGTATAATATACAGAGAGACGCCACATCCCTCCGCAAAGCCAAAGGATCGAGTAGGCCAGAGAGTGCCTGATTACCGACAAATCGAGCAGCTCTACGTTGGATGCGGTCAAATGGAAGAATTTGGTACTTAGTTAACCCTCATGATCAATCATCATCAACATTTCAGCCGAAAGACGTCCACTGCTGAACATAGGCCTCCCCCAAGGCTCGCCAAACAGATCGGTCCCGTGCCATCCGCAACCAACGCGATCCCGCAACCTTAACCAGGTCGTCGCTCCATCTTGTTGGAAGCCTACCTACACTGCGTCTTCCGGTCCGTGGACGCCACTCGAAAACATTTTTGCCCTATCGACGGCCGGATAGCCTAGTTGTTAGAGAACCTGACTACGAAGCTTGAGGTCCTGGGTTCGATTCCCGGTCGGGCCAGATATTTGTGTGAAAAATACGAATGTTTGTGTTCGAGTCTTGGATGTTTAAATGTATTTAAGTATGTATTTATCTATATAAGTATGTTTATCCGTTGTCTAGTACCCATAGTACAAGCTTTGCTTAGTTTGGGACTAGGTCAATTAATTGGTGTGAATTGTCTCGTGATATTTTTTATTTTTTTTATTTATCGGCCATCAGTTCTACGAGCGATGTGCCCTGCCCACTGCCACTTGAGTCTGGCGATTCTTCGAGCTACGTCGGTGACTTTAGTTCTTGCGCGGATTTCATCATTTCTAATGCGATCCCGCAGAGAAACTCCGAGCATAGCCCTCTCCATCATCGCCCTCTGATTGACTTTAGCTTCCTTATGAGGCCCATCGTTAGCGGCCACGTCTCAGTACCATAAGTCACCTCATCACTGGAAACCCTCATCAAAATATAAAAAGGTGAGTACTTTTTTGACGGTGGCTGTAACGTATTTTTTTTATAAAAGTTTGATCTTCGGTTTATACCCATCTCACTGCTGGGCTTGGCTTGAAGTTCACACGCGGTGCAAATGGAAATTGAGAACCTCGCACACACCATTGAATTCTACGCAGGTTTACTCACCGAAAAGCTCATGGCAAATTTCGCACATAAACGGAAAACTTCGGCTGTTAAGCGCAGGCCGCTTTTCGAAATGAGAGGGCTTGGACTTTAGTTCTCACGCTGGCCCAGTGCGGATTGAGATCTTAATACACAACAACATTGAATGGCTTTGCGGATATTTTCAGTCACAGAAAAACTTCAAAATTATAATAGTACAAGCTTCCTTACTTTGGGGCTAGATAGAATCAATATTAAAAATAAATAAAAAACCATTTATTGCCCATAAAAAAGAAAAAAATATACAAAATTATGTGGCAAAAGGCTCAGGCTCAGCATGTGCGGTGAGGATTACTCATCACCGCGCTGGTTTTCAGCCTGCGCCCTTATATAGCGTGCTGACATTGCAAAACAGGCGGGTAGGACGATAAAAAAAAAAACGTAGAGTGGTATAGTCAACCAAGAAATCCCTTCACCACCCAAGGTTCAATGACAGTTGCATGGCTCAAAACATCAAAAGCTATTTTCACTCACAAATCAGTGCGACAACCAGTCTTATTGCTTTCATTCTGATGCAGGAACTGTCATTAAAAATGATAAAACAAGTACCCGGTCAACCACACCTAATAAGACATAGAAATATTCCAATTTAGATTAAGTAAATTAAATTAAATTAAATTATATAAATGCAAATAACAATTATGTAAGGCGTCATGGACACTAGACATCAAAAACGTAAACAACTGTCAATGTCAAAGTGAAAGTGACAGTCGAAAAAACTGAAACGCGCACCAGGGTGGAACCATTTCGTTAGAAATTTTATGTTGACATTTCATACATCTGCCAAAGAAATTATCTTGAAATTGATTGTGAAAAGGTTTCACTCCGGCACGCAACCCAGCTATTATTTTTTATTTTATTTATTGGGCCAAAGTACGATTTACCAGTTACCTGGTTGACTGTACAGTCAAGGGTAAAAATATGTATACACTTTAGTACCTACCTTGTCTATTTTCGTCATATTTGAAAAGCCATATATGAACTGTCACAGCGGTTAAAGTGACAAGGTACTAAAGTGTATATATATTTTTGCCCTTGACTGGTACAGTACTCAACCGGCTTTACAAAATTTTATCGTCTTAAAATTCCCCGTTATCTTTTAAACTTTAATTACAAACTCATCAGACATTACAAACTTTGCCATAAACAAATATAAAATAGTTAGGTTACTCCGAAACTATCATAATTATAAGCATAAACAAAAGTATACCAAACCTAAAAAGGTGGTAAAATTAGGAACTAACAATAATCCCAACTAATTCTCTAAGTTTACGTAGACAGTGGCGACATCAGCAGCGGCTAATAATTACTGGTTTTCGTTTTATCACAAATGTGTGGTAGCTTCATATTTATCAGTTCATTACTTGACGTATTCGAAGCTAGTTCCTTTCAAATGGCGGTAGAATTATAATAATACCATTATAAATTCATTAAATATAATTTTTTATGTTTACAATGATTCTGTGTGCGTTTTTGTGTATTATTGTGTGCGGAGCCGGCGAAAGTAGTGATTTATTTCACGAGGGCAGTAAAGTGACTTTTCGACCCGATACGAAAGCGGATTATTTTGGGTATACTGTTATATTTGGTGAATCTAGGTAAGTTATTTATGATTATTTGATCTAGGTTGCGCCTCGCGTTCTCGCTCTTATTGCAGGAATATCATCATCATTATCATCCCAGCCCATATACGTCCCAGTGCAGGGCACAGACCTCCTATCAGAATGAGAGGGCTTGGGCCGTAGATCCCACGCGGGCTCAGTGCGGATTGGGCACTTCACATCAGACACACGATTGAATTTTTTCTCAGATTTGTGTGCAGGTTTCGTCACAATATTTTCCTTCACGGTAAAGCTCATGGTAAATTTCAAATATAAAAATACTAGCTGTTGCCCGCGACTCCGTCTGCGAAGAATTCGTTTATCGCTATCCCACGGGAACTGTGCAATTTTCCGAGATAAAAACTACCCTATTTCCTTGAAGAGATAACAGTCAGACAGATACACTTTCGCATTTATAATATTAGTATGGATAATTTCGCAAAGTAACAACAGAAACAGACGTACAATGACGAACTCATCCCTCAATGGGAACCCTTCCAGTTGACCTATAAACGATTGACAGGACACAGAAACATGTGTAGACATACAATGAAAATACCTGGGTTCGATTCCCTTGTCGGGGCAGACATGGTGCGTACAAAAATTATATTTATTTACTAATAATATAAATTCAAAAGTAGCCCGGGTATATATTACAATACCGAAGTACGTAAGACCGAATGTATTGAAACATCGAATGGATCAAAAGACCGACACGATTTTTTTCTGAAACCGTAAACATTTCAGAATTTATTAAAACGGCATCATACAGAACCCATTAGGTTAGGTTAGGTTTGTTTATACCAATCTTAAAAAGTTAACGGTTTCAGAAAAAAATCGTGTCGGTCTTTTGGCCCATTCGACGTTGTAATACATTCGGTCTTTCGTACTTCGGTATAGTAATACTAGGGGCGTTCAATAAAAAGTGAGAATGAGTTATAAACAACTTTTACTAAATGTCATTTTATTTTTCGACAAAGTCACCTTTTAGCATAATACACTTAGTATATCTTTTTTCTAAACTTAAAATTCCATTTTTAAAAAAGGACTCATCTTGAGTACTTAAAAAATCTTGTACTGCAGCGACTACCGCGTCGTCGTCTTCAAATTTCTGGCCTCTCAGGTATTGTTTCAATCTCGGAAATAGGTAGAAATCACTGGGAGCGAGATCTGGTAAATACGGAGGATGCTTAAGGATATCGAACCCAGCATCACGAATTGCAGCCATTGCAACGGCGGACTTGTGTGCCGGTGCATTGTCCTGGTGGAACAGCACAACTTTCGAGAGTTTACCTCGCCGTTTTTCGCGGATCTCATTGCGCAATGTTGCTATTTGTTTGGCGTATAAAGTGCCCGTAATAGTGGCTCCATGCTCGAGATACTCAATCATTAGGTAAGTAACAAAGTAAACAAATCTTGCAATTTGATGATTACCTACTTCTAAATGGTATAATTAGCTTGGAATTTTATACTTGTTTCGATTACAATGCAATAATATCAGGTCACCAAAAACGTTTGCAATCTTAGTTTGGTCTGAAAAAACATTTGATATAATCTTCTTTTCATATAAACAACATTTGATATATTTTCAAATGGTATAATCGCTCATTTGATATAAATAACGTTTGGTATAATTTAAAATTATATAATTTTATATGGCAACCCCCTACACAAAACAAATGGTGATGGTGGACGCAACCATTTGTTTTGTGTAGGGGGTTGCCAGTTCTAACCTAACCTAACCTACTTTTCTGGCATTAAATACAACCATTATTATACACCGTGAAATTTTAGTGGTTGTTTTCCCGAAACGAGGTGATTTAGTTTCGATTGTACAATCGATTTATAATTACTATTTTGACTAGAGTCAAAAATACAATTGTGAAAAACGAAAGTCGAAAATGACCGCAAACCAATAGTAACGCTTCGTTGGTACAAGTAGCGTACGATCGTACGATAGGTTAGGTACCAACGAAGCGTTACTATTGGTTTGCGGTCATTTTCGACTTTCCTTTTTCACAATTGGATTTTTGACTCTAGTCAAAATAGTAATTATAAATCGATTGTACAATCGATACTAAATCACCTCGTTTCGGGAAAACAATCACTAAAATTTCACGGTGTATAACCATCATTATATCTAATGAACGTTATATAAAAAGTTGATTATATCAAATGATAATATGTATATTAAGTGTTGTTATAAGATTCAATAATTATGTCAAATGAGCGTTATAGCGACTGAAGTTATATCAAAAGTTTTTCTAGCGATCGTTGCGCACCCTTTCATGCCAGGTTAGCTTGAAAAGATCCCATTTAGGGATAAGTTCGCCTTTGTACTCTTTTTGTTTTGTTGTTTTATATTATTTATGTGTTTTATGTACAATAAAGTGTTTACATACATACTGTTTTATGTTGCATTTAATGTAAAATTTTGTATTTATTTTATTTTGTAAGTACCTATTTATTTTCTTTCTCTTTTGAGTATTTCTGTTTTATTTTCTTTACCGCACGTAATTTTAACTGTCTGCGTATCCACTATACAATAAATTTTCTTCTCTTAACTAGGTTAGCTGGAAGAGATCCCTTTTTAAGGATAAGTTCGCCTTTGTTCTCCTCTCTGTGTACTTGTACGTATATTTTTATTTTTATGTGCAATAAAGAGTTTACATACATACATACATACATACATACATACATACATACATACCTACCTACCTATGTTTCTGTGTCGATTAAAGTTGTGTGTTGTATTTCTTGGGCGAGAAAATCGCCGATAGCTCATCGCTTATTCGTCGGCGGTGAGACCAGTGCCTTATGTCTGTTTCCTGTCTAAATCTAAACCACATAATACTTAGTCATACACAATGCATTTATGTCTGTTCTATCATAAGTAAGTAATTTTAATATGATTTATTGTGGTTTTAGGTAAGCTACAGGAAAACAAAATAAAATAGACACACAAAGCAAGCAATTTTTAATACTTAGTAGGTACCTATCTACCTAAGAGTTACTAGATATTATGTTTATGTACTTAACTAAATATAAACAAACCGATAAAGGGTATTTTTAGGGCAGCCTCTGATTTAATGTAATATTAAGTAATATGTAATATTAATGTAATATTAAGTCAACATTTTAAAATTTGAAATCATTTCCATTTATTAAGGCAGTCATTTATGCACATTTTTAGAATTAAGTGACAGAGACTTCTCATGAAAAAAGACCTAAAAAGCCAGAAATCCGAAACTTATTTACGACTAGCTGTTGCCCGCGACTCCGTCCGCGAATAAGGGTATAAAAAATAGCCTACAACCTATTGTCAAACCTACCAAACAGAGATTTTTTTTTATAAAAATCGGTCAAGATGTTTCGGAGGAGTTCGATAACAAATACCGTGACTGCCGCAACCATTTGAATGTATTTAATTTTTTTTTGGACCGGGTGAACTTTTTTGGGCATTTTGATTGCAAAATCGATTATTATTCTGAAATATGCACAATTATTTTTGTTTTGTTTACATCGGTGACATTCAATGACTTCCAACGTCTGGGGGGCTACTCCGAAATTCGAAAATCGAAGTTCGTATCGCATCGTCTTGCTCGCTCTTGTATTAAATAAACTAGCGGGAGAGGAATGGCACGATACGAAGTTCGAATTTTGCACTTCGTAGTATAAGGCCTGTTGTCAAAAAAAAATCATTGTCATTAAAATAAATTAGTTCCACTGAAAATCCGCAAATGCTTTAATATGCAGAGCTTTATAGACTGCAATGCAGGATAATGAATGGATTTCTTTTTCCCTGTGTCGTCAACACTGGCATCGCCTGCTTTTGGCTTGAAATTCGAACTTGTGATTTTATTTTACTTAATATACGAAATGTACACACCCAATATCATATTTTGTCAAGTTTATCGCGATCCCCAAGGTCAAAGAATCGAATTGCTTTAAAATTCCAAAGAAATAATGCGTTGTTTGGGAGAAACGTGTCAAAATGGTGTTGTAGAGCGCCATACTGCTCTGTCTCGGTTTTTTTGTCCCGTTCTGGCCGTTCACATTTATATTATAGATTATTATGCGACTTAACTAAAGAGTACGTCGATAATGCGACGCCTGAGGGTCAATTACAAATATTGCATTTGGCTGGTTAACCCGACGCCCTGTTGGTTGTTGTTGACAGCTGTAGTTCGTGTCATCATCATCATCATCCCAGCCCTATATTCGTACCACTCTGCCGTGTCAGGCCTAAGTAACGTATCTCCAAAAACGACGATTAGAGAAAAACGCAATCATAGTTTTTGTTTATCCACATCTCACTGCTTGTTTACTATTGAAGTTTAAAATTTGAAATTTACACAGTAGGTTAGAAATATTATTGTGACAATGTATCTTTAATTTTAACTCTGTGCTACGAATCAATTTCAAAAAAGACTGTTTTAAAAGTTTACACGACCTTACTTTTCATACAAAATTCTGTAACGCAAAGTTGCGTATCTGCATATACGTTAGTTAAGAGTGACCATGCTCTTTTTATTACACAAAACTGTGTAACGGCTATGACTTGTATCTTTACTTACATTACTTTTTGGAACCAAGAAACAGAACATTTAAGTAAATTAAAAGTGGGTATAGGCTCGTATATCAGGTCCCGTTATTTTATTTATAGATATAAAAATAGGTAAGAAGGTTAATAATAAGTAAAGTGGAAGTTAGAAAACTTTTAACTGAATTTTATCACAGCAACAGGCAGGATTTGTATTACTTCTTAACTTTAAGGTATCTTTTTTTTACTAAATAATACTTATAACAAAATATTATTATCTTCTCTCCCCCTCCCTCCCCGCTAGTTAAACATATTCTTAATAAAATTATAATCAATAGCTCTCTTTGGTTTCAGAAGCTGTTACGTAAGTATTATGAAATGTAATTAAAATGTGTATTATAACATATAACAACAACCTGATTTGAATTAAACTGCACCAAAAATTTTTTCAATTTCGATTCTGCGGGCGAGTTCTGTATGACCTATAACGTATTTGAAATACGGGAGATATCCATTACAAGTGCGTACAAAAATCCCAGATACGTTAGTTCGGCTATCGGTGTTTTTATTGAATTATGGCCTAAAATGAAAATCTTCGATATGTATCAGATAGTATAGCATCAAAAATGTTGATTTAGCACTGTTAAGCGTAACTAACGTATCTCAAGTTACGTTACTTAGGCCTGACACGGCAGCACTGCAGGGCACAGGCCACCTATCAGAGTGAGAGGGCTTGGGCCGTAGTTTGTGTACATTTAGTTAAGTACTTAACCTTTCTAGTATATTTTTTTTTATGATATTTTTTTTTTATTTTAGTCTAATAGTGAGTGCTCCGAAAGCAAGTTCTGCATCCAGCTCAATAGCATCTGGAGTTGTCTTCAACTGCTCGCTTGAGGATTTGCAGACGAAGAATGTCACCTGTCCACCCTTGAAACTTGAGAATGATGGTAATGTCCTTTTTCTTTAGGCCATGGACGCGAAGTCAGCGGGAAGCGGAGCGGGCAACGGAGCGACGTGCGCCTTCCCTGGGTACGTATCATAATGTATAAAATCAAAATATATACGTTTACAATATATACGTTCAAAATATATAAAATCGAAAAATATAATAGTTAAAATAAATAACAATCAGAATTCATAAAGTACGTTTTTCATAATGGTCGGAATACATACAGTTAAAATGACTAAGTTCACAATGTATAAGTTCAAAATATATACAATTAGAATATATAATGTTTGAAATAAATAACAATAAAAATCTATAAAGAACGTTTTTCATAATGGTCGAAATCCATACGGTCAAAACACATACAATCAAGATGCGTACAATAAGATTGCTTCCATCGTAATGTAAGCATTTTGATAGTATGTTCTAGGATTGTATACTTATATTCTATGTGAAAACACGAACCTTTACGATTAAAACCGAAGCATCCCGAAAGTCAAAGTGGAACCTTTTGTATTGTTTGTTCATCAATTCATCATCATCTCCAGTCTAAATACGTCCTATTAATGTCTATTAGTGGTGTTGCGATAGCGATAGTATATCGATCGATAGTATCCTGTGATACTATCGTGGGCTTGAAAATCCGTCATATTATTGATAGTACTATCGAAACTATCCACCATCGAAACGAACATTTCATTATATTATACTGTTGCAAAACTATCGATACTATCGAAACGCGTCGATAGATCATAGATAGTATAGATAATATCGACTCTTTTGACGCGATACTATCGATAGTATCGACCAAGTTCAATAGTATCGCCTAGTATTCACTATAGAATTGCAGCATGTCGATATTTTTGATAGAACTATCGCGTTATTGACTGATTTTCTCAAGATCAACTATCGATAGCGAACCTATCGCTATCGCAACAACACTATTGTGTTTAAAGCTCATATTTTTGAGAGAGGGTAGCAAAGAGTATTATTACCTACTGCACAGAAATAGGGTAGACATGAGATTGTAACTGGGTAGGTACATTATTTGGTCGATCGAATGAGTCTGTATTGCTGTATGATTACTGGTGCAGTGTGCTTTGTAATTTTATTGTCGGTTAATAATGCCACAGGATAGTATTTAGTTATTTAAAACTCAAAAAGGTGGACATAAAGTGCAGCTCAGCATACATAGGGACAGACAGACAGCGGAAAGCGACTTTGTTTTATACTATGTAGTGATGTCAATGCAATCTTTAGTATATTTAGTATGCACATTTTCATTTGGCCAAATTTTCATTTCATATCATCACGGAAAATAACATTAAGGCATTTTGTTTTTTACCAAATGCTTTATTTAACCAAAAAATCTTCAAACAATAAAGATTTAGTACCACTAAGTACACTGTAGTAGATTTATAAACAAGGGTAACCCTACCATTACACCACTACTAACCATTAGAGTATCTAGATAATTTGAAATTAAACAAACATTGCTTTGCTTTTTTTCGGCGAGCGAGCGAAGCGAGCGAGCATGACGGTTCGGGGCGGAAGCGACTCGGAATGGTTAGGTTCAAAGGCTAATGCGGGAGCGTAGCGGAGCGAAGCTCCTACATTAGCCTTTGGTGTTAGTTATTTTTTTTATTACTACGTAGAAAACCTTATTAAATTTGTTTGATGAAAATTGGTATATGATTTAGATTTACATTTCATAATGTTAAAGACAAATACCAATGGGAATAATCATTTTCGGTGCTGTTTAAAAAAAATACCTAACACCGAAGGCTAAGGCGGGAGCTACGCTACGCTTCGCTCCCGCCTTAGCCTTCTGAACCTATCTTATCCGAGTCGCTTCTGCCCTAAAAGGTCATGCTCGCTCGCTTCGCTCGCTCGCTGCCAGCGAGGTACCGGTTACAGTATACGAAAGGGTGTTTTTATATTTTATCGGTCTTTCGGGTATAGTGTATTACTCCACTACTAACCATTAGAGTATATAGATAATTTGAAATGAAACAAACAATGCATACTTTTCGGCGAGCGAGCGAAGCGAGCGAGCAAGACGGTTCGGGGCGGAAGCGACTCTGAATGGTTAGGTTCAAAGGCTAAGGCGGGAGCGTAGCGGAGCGAAGCTCCCACATTAGCCTTTGGTGTTAGTTATTTTTTTATTACCACGTTGAAAACCTTATTTGTTTGATAAAATTTGGTATATTATTATTATTTACATTTCATAATGTTAAAAACAATAATACCTAATGGAAATAATCATTTTCTGTGCTGTTACAAAAAAAAATACCTAACACCGAAGGCTAAGGCGGGAGCTACGCTACGCTTCGCTCCCGCCTTAGCCTTCTGAACCTAACCTATCCGAGTCGCTTCTGCCCTAAAAGGTCTTGCTCGCTCGCTTCGCTCGCTCACTGCCAGCGAGGTACCGGTTAGGGTATACGAAAGGGTGTTACTGGGGTTACTTTGAAATGTGGGGCTACTTTAGAAAAGAGTTTTTTACCCCGTTTCCTTATTTTTTTTGACCATGTGTGGCATTGAAATAACTACTTTGTTAAATCACCTAACTTTTTACGTCATTTGCTCAATCGAGCTATGAATATTTGCGTTTTTATAACCATTTTAAATCTATCAAAGTAGCCCCAAAATTTCCTAAAGTAACCCTTGTTTACTTGTATACTGTATATAAGGGTCCGTTGCCTCGTAGGGAATCAGAACCTACCAAACTGACTCAGATTGGTGGACACTCAGATGACTTCTACAGGAAGTAAAAGACACGTGTCAAACGAAAGTCAAACGTAACAAACCAGTACTGTATAAAAATTTTGATTGATATTTTATTTAACTATAATATTTTATAATTTTATGTATTTAGAACGTATACATTGTAAACATATGCATTTTGTGCAATATGACTAGGAACCATTATACATTGTAACTATTATATATTTTGACCACTATACATTTTAAACTTATACGTTTAGAACTTATGTCAAATAACTTTATATATTTTGATACATTATATTTTATGATTTTCGGCATTTCAACTGTATGTATTTCAACCGATATGTATTTTAAATTTATACATTATAATACGCACCCCGTTCCCTGCTCATTGCGCGGTCGTGACTGTCGCAGCACGCTGACTTCGACGTGTCCGCGGCCTTAGAACTCTTCTTTATAATATTTAAGCCAGATATTTTGACTAAGGTGTATACTTTGTGAAGTTAGGACGTGTAGAGTTAGGAAGCTTGGCCCTATACTCATATACAGGGTAGCTAGTAGCGTAGAGATCGTGGCGATTTAATAGAAACCTACAAGATACTTACCGGGCATTACGATCTACAGGAGTTCCATAACTTGTTCAAGCTTAAAAACAGTCGCCTGCGAGGCCACCAATTTAAACTAGCTACTGAACGATCTCACAACAATCCTCGCAGACATTTCTTGTGTAACAGAGTGGTCAAGACATGGAATAAACTACCAGAACATGTAGTCTCAGCACTGAACGTTAATCAATTTAAAAACCGGCTAGACCAACACATTAGCAGTACAAATAATACTTGACCAAGGAACAGCTACAGGCACCTATCAGTTGGCCCCAACTGCCTGCCTGATAATAAAATAGTTATTTGTTATACAAGGGGGGAAAGTTGTATTTTAACTGCGAGTGTTCATTTTGAAACACGAGCTATCGAAAGGATTCTATGATTGACCACGAGCGAAGCGAGTGGTTCAAAAATAGAATTCTTTCGATAGCGAGTGCTTCAACACACGAGACGTAAAATAACTTTTCACCCGTGTATAACACAAAACTTTTCACCTCACTACAGCGAGGAAAATAAGAAAAAGGGTTTGTACTATCAATTATTATTTATTTACCTCTTTGTCAATACAATAATTTTGAAGGACTTATAGAAATATTGGTAAAATCAAAAATAATGCAAAATAGCCTAAGCAAATCCAGTCTTTATGGAACTATTCCAATACCGACATATCGTCACTACTTTGAAAAAACTCGTATCTCCAATCAATGAATAAACCAAACTGAACTTTATTGCACATCGAGTAAAGTTCAATTAGCCAGATTATCGATTTTGAGATACGAGCAAACTGTATTACTGTTAAATTGTATACCGTTTTAACTTAAGTTTTTTTTTATTATTTCGGATGCGTTTTGTTCGCACATCGACTTACTTGGACTGTCAGAACATTTTATCCGTTTTTACAACAAGAATGAAGGTTAATGTTGAATGCTGATATTTATGAATTAAAATAAAGTTGTAAGACTGTATTTAGTGTTTTTTACTCGATGCAATTCATTAATTGTGATGTTAAAAATTCAGCACTTTTAAACGTTTTACGTTTTGTTAGCTGTCAAATATCACTTAAGTTGCCTTCAAATGTCAAAACTCTTTCTTCACTTGTGGATAAAAAGCGATTTTCTCAATAGATGTCAAACAAACAAAAAGGGCTTTCCGAGCTAGTGAGGTGAAAATAAATAATAATAAAATCTATGAGATAATTGTTTTGACAGTTCATAAAAAGTACGTCAGTTGATTGTTCTCGTCATCCCTATTAATTAAGACGTTGGAGATATGAAATGTCACCTTTCAAGCACTGATACATAAGAAAAAGGAATCCCACCATCTTATAAATTTCAACAATAGAATTTTTTATATTACAATAAAAACTGGGGTACAAAGAATTTTTTTCCCATAAACTATCCTAAAAATAACCCAACTAATTCGTGAAAATCCTGTTCCTGCGAAAGATTGCCAAAATAAGGCTGTCAGCATTTCCGCGCTGGATCGTGAACTGTATAAATAAATTTGGCGAGAAATGCACCTTTTAAGAAGTAGGTATTACTTTACCTTTATATAATACACATTTTTTACAACGATGATGCAAATTTCAGGTCGATTTAGCAGTTCACGGGACTTCTTCCGCGACGACATGTGGTTTGGTGCCACCATGGCAGTAGTTCCCGAAAAGAAGTTATTGGTAACACAAACTATCCATACACTATTTTTTTTAACATGAGAACTTAAATGTTAACCGAAAAGTTGGGGTACTTTGTTCCAATGGAGCTTAGGGTAACTGTGGCCCAACTTAAAACTACTACATCATCGTCATCATCCCAGCCTAAGCCTATATACGTCCCACTGCAGGTCACAGGCCTCCTCGCAGAATGAGAGGGCTTGGGCCGTAGTTCCCACGTGGTTCCAGTGCGGATTGGGAAAAACCACCGACTGACTGTACAGGATTTATTAAATACTAGCATTTGCCCGCGACTCCGTCCGCGTGGAATTAGTATTATTTCTTTTTTATCCAATTTGCTTTTTCATCAATTATGGCGCACCCCCCCCCCCCCCGAACCCCCCCGCACACCCGCGTTCACATTCAACACCGTACTCCCAAGTCAAGCGTGCCTATAGAAGTTTTACTTCGAAAACCCCCGATTTTGAAACATTCTTCCGCTCCTACTGGTGTTAGCGTGATGATATATATGTGCTATCTAACACTGAAAGAATTTTTCAAATCTGAGCAGTAGTTCCTGAGATTAGCGCGTTCAAACAAAAAACCTGTTCGCTAAATTCTTAAAATAGACGTATCTTTCTTATTTGTAAACCGACTGAATTGAAACAAACACTAAATGTTAATCCAAGAAAATACCAACATATCAGGGAAAACCGCATCCTTCTAGGTTAAGCCGTTTCTGAGATTAGCGCGCACAACCGCACAGACAAACAGACAAACAGACAATAATTCTAAAAATCATTGTTTTGTCTTCTATTGTGCTAATAAATAGCCCTAGTGACAGTTTTTCTCAAATATCTTCAATGTACAGACACCGACTTGTTACAGATTTATTATATGTAACTAGCTTTTGCCCGCGACTTCGTCCGCGTAGAATTCCAATTTGTGGTAAAGCTTCTTCATCTCTTTCATTGTATTTAAAACAAAAATCCGGCAACGGCAACGTCCATCATTATTACCATTTCATCATTTCATCTTCATCAGTATCAGTTAGTGAATATTATAAACCCCGTTTATTCTCTATCCCGTGGGAATTTCAACAAATTTGTCCTTATTCTATGCAAATTTTCGCTTATTTTTATCCCGCGGGAATTTTGCGTTTTCCCCGAGAAAAAGTAGGCTATATCCTTAAAGGTGTAGCTTTCTACCGGTAAAAGAAGTTTTAAAATTAGCCCCGTAGTTAAATTCACTTATTTTTTCCCATGGGAATTTTGCTTTTTCACGGAAAAAAGTAGTCTATGTAAATAATGGTTGGTGTAGCTTCCTATTGGTGAAAGAAACTTCCAAATCAGCCCTCAAGTGATATTCACATCTTTCTATCCCACGGGAATTTTGCATTTTACCGAATAAATAGTAGGTAGCCTAGCCTATACCAATAAAGGATAGTGTAGCTGTCTACAGGTATTTTTATTTAAACTCAACCCCGAAGTAAAATTTACTATTTTCTATACCGCGAGAATTTTGCATTTATCCGGAAAATAGCATCCTATGTTAATCAAGGACAGTGTATCTTTTCTATTGGTGAAAGACATTTTAAAATGAGCTCCGAAGTTGAATTTTTTCTTCTATCCCTTTGGAATTTTGCATTTTCCCGGAAAAAGTACCTTATGTCAATAAAGGATAGTGTAATTTTTTACTGGTAAAAGTTTTTTTTTTAATCACCTCGGAAGTTTCAGAGATTATCTATTCCACAGGAATTTAAAAAATCCTGCAATAAGTTTTTTTGCTGTTATGTATGACCATTTACGTTTATACTGAATTTGAAAAGTTTAGTAATTGTAGTTACGGAGATAGGATCCATTTGATTTGAGTATATTTAGCTTTATACCTATTCTAATAGCCTACTTGCATGCCCAATTTGAACAGTTTAGTAATCTTCGTTATGGGGATAGGGTCACTCCTGTATATTCCTTATCCCGTGGGAATTCCGGAAAATTCTTTCTTATCGGATGCCTACGTCATACAAAGAACACATCCTCCAAGTTTCAGGTCTCTACATACAGCGGTTTAGGCTGTGTATTAATCCGCCAGTCAGTCATTTAGGACTTCCAGGACAAAGCATTTTATATGTATTTGCATTGCACCAAGCTTTTATGCGAGTTCAACAATGATGTTTGAATACTCAATTCGATTTTATTCGAAAAAGGTTGAACTCACATAAAAGCTTCATCATCATCATCATCATTTCAGCCGTAGGACGTCCACTGCTGGACATAGGCCTCCCTCATTGACGCCCAATCATTACGGTTGGAAGCGACTTGCATCCACCCTGAACCTGCGGCCTTCACCAAAACGTCCCTCCATCTCGTTGGTGGACGTCCCACGCTGCGCTTGTAAAAGCAAAAGCTTGACGAAATGCAAATACTTATTATAATTAGTTATTATCACAGATCAGATCAGGAAGTGGTTGACAAACGCAGACAAATGGTTTGCAAAATTTGAAGTTTCGTTTCGTTTACATTGTGTCAAAATAAAAAGTACTTTAAATCAAAAGCACTAAGGAGTATTGATATCAACTTCGAAGCAAATCACCCCCAAAATAACTTTCTACTCCTTGTTAACCCCGTCAAGGGATGAATTTCAATAAAATACGAAACACGTCTTCCATCAATTCTATTATAGAATGTTTATGCAAAATTTGAAGTAGATTGGACCAAGGAATCACGTTGTCCCATACAAACTTTGCCCCCCTTTTTTACCCCCTTAGGAGTAGAAATACGAAAAATCCTTTCTTATCGGATGCCTACGTCATACAAAGAACACACCCTCCAAGTTTCAGGTCTCTACGATCAGCGGTTTAGGCTGTGCGTTGATCCGTCAGTCAGGACAAAGGATTTTATATGTATAGATTATATGTATAGAAATCACGGAGGTTTTGAAACCAATTGATCTGGTTCCAAACTAAGCAAATCCTGTACAGTCAGTCGACTATCTAGTAAGGCCGTGTCGACATTTTTTGTATTTTTTCCTTTTAGTCAACTGTACTATGTGTACTAAACCACGGATAAACATTGTAGGTAAATACTTAGGTACTCTAAAACTAGAGCACAATTTTTCGATCTTTTACTTCTTTGTTGTTCACATAATTATGTAGATATTATTTTCGAGGTTTGTGATGCTGACGGTGTGGGTCTGTCTTTGTGTGTTACGTATCTGGTCTTTGTAGGACTACGGAACCCGAAAATCACCGTACAAAAGTTGAATATTGACAAACTACAGCCAAAGCAATGTCCAAAAACCGGCCAAGAGCGTGTCGGACACGCCCAAGGTAGGGTTCCGTAGCCATTACGAAAAAATCAAGTAATATTTTTCTAAGGATTTCGTATGTGTACGGAATCATCCAAGTTTAGGTATGTTTTATACCTTAGGCTACTATTTACTCTTAAACTACAAATAATTTCCAAGCAATCTTAGCCGCTATAATTTTCCTAGTAAATTTGATTTATTTACTAACCTTCTGAATTTTTTCAAATTTTTCCACCCAACAGTTTAGATTTTAGAGGGGGTGGGGGGACGGCCGATTTTAATGAAAATTTTAAATTTAAAGTAGAATATATCGCAAACAGATCACTGAATAGAAAAATCATGTTAGCAACTCCGTAATGATTTTAAAAGACCTATCCAACGATACCCCACACTATAGGGTTAGCCGAGAAAAAAAAAATCACCCCCACTTTACGTCTATAATTTTTTTTTTACTTTTTTTATTCAATCACTTTGTCGGCGTGACTGATATATATATTCATGCCAAATTACAGCTTTCTAGTACTAACAGTCTATGAGCTTAGCCGCGGACAGACAGACAGACAGACAGACAGACGGACAGACATGGCGAAACTATAAGGGTTCCTAGTTAACTACGGAACCCTAAAAATGCGATAAATGTACTTACAAACTATCACCTAAATTCATATCCATCCATACTAATATTAAAAATGCGAAAGTGTGTCTGTCTTTTACCTCTTCACGCTTAAACCGTTGAACTGATTTATATGAAATTTGGTAAAGAGATAATTTGAGTCCCGAGAAAGGACATAAAGATAGTTTTTGTTTTTGTTTGAAAGGTGGGCTGTTACGAAATCGGGACACCTCAAAAAATTCGTACTATAACAGTTACTTATTTTACAGGCTTTTATTTAACTTGCAATATATCTATGTATGTACGGGTCAAATCTTGGAAGTCGAATTTGACCCACTTCCGGTGGTTCGATTCCCTTGAAATCTGGTATACTTATGTAAGTTGGATAACAATGCAAGTACAGTCAACAAAAAGTACAGTGAGCTCAAAAGCTAGCTCTTAAAATGAACTTTTTAACAAAAACTTATTTAATTATTTAAACTCCTTTCAGATCTGTGCCCCACGTTGGGCAAAGCCGTACAGGGACAGACATCTACTGGCTAATGGAGCCTGCTACCTCCAGACCAAGAGACGGCACCTCCCGGTTTACCCTCTCGGAGACATGAGTAATTATCTCCTGTTTAAAAAATCTTGCTTCCAGATCGAACAAACAGCTCAAAATATTCACAGTTTAAAGGCCCGTCAGTGTTCATTGCGCTGCCAAGACGCTAGCCGCACAGTGGTTACCTGATGGCACACGCAATGGACTGATAAAACGATCGCGCGGCCGGTCGCGCGAAGTCGTGGCCAGGCCGTAAATTTGATTTTCTTCAAAATCAAAATCAAAACGTTTATTCTGCAAGTAGGCCGCAAAGGGCTCTTTTACATGCCACTATTTTAAAACAACCAGCGCTTTTCGTAAGGGCCATCCATCATTGCCAAGAATAATGCGCCGCAAGAAACTTGGCAGAAAGTCATCTTTTCAAACAAAAATAAAATAAAAAACAAAATAAACATAATAATATTAACTACAATATAAAATTAAAAAGAAATTACATTTATAAAAATACAGGGAAGTATGGGGCCCCTTAATTAAAAAAAAAAAACTAAAACGAAACATCTTAACTATAATATTATCTCATCATCACACTAACTTGCTCATTAATGGTGTTATTCCATGCCTGTATATACTAAAGGACAATGGCCTAAATTTTTCTTACGGAGTTATGGATTTACGAACAGTTTTTCCTCCCTAGGGAGCTAAGCCTTTAGTTTTCAAATTTGCAAACACGTAGGTACGTCATTTCAGATCCAGACTAAGGAGGTTTCAAGTCAGCCAACGTTTAATGTACCTATATCTTTAGAACTTAGCTATAACTCAATTTTAAAACACAAAACTTATCTACGCTACACTTCGTTATTTTTATATTTTAAATTTATATCAAATCGTTTTGTAATAATTTTAGTATTTTTTTAATATGTTGGCAGAATCTGGCCGTATGACCAAGCGAATTTTAAACTGAACACAGTTCTTAGAATTATCTATGGTAGACGACTCGAAAATAGTTGATTGTTCAACAAGGGAGGAAAATAACCAATATCACATGAGGTTACTTGGCACCCGAGCACAGCGAGGGTGCCAACATTCCGAGGGTGATATTGGTGTTTTTCCCGAGTTAAACACTCTGCTTTTCATTTCGACTACAAGGAAAGTAAGAAAATATAAGTATAAATAAATAAAAATGTCTAAACTGGTCAATATGATTGTTGTAAAATATTTCAATGGAGTTTATTGTTGGAATAATTAATTTAACAAAATTTAGAATGTTCAATATAATAATTAATGAAAACAGTAGATAAAGTTGGTATTTTAGTAAATTTATTTATAAAATATGTATATAACAAATTTGAACCAAGGAGTTAAGCTGTATAGAGATAGGCTGTGTGGACAATAACATTGTCATTTCATTTACCGTGTTTTTTTCTTAACATTTTCTAACTTTTCTGGTTTAAGTCACTAAATAAGAAATTAATAATTTAATTTAATAATATTTCACTGGCATTATAAAATTTGTAATATGACTAATTAAGAAAAAAAACTCAATACTTAATTATTCCATGCCGTAATGCTTGGCTGAATGCGTATGTGTTCCATTGACAGCCAACGCCTTTATTTTTTTAAATTCATTTCTACCCTTGGGAAGAAAATAATACATATCCTCCCGTATGTCAGATATGATTTGCCTCACTTTCCGAGTATGAGAGATGAAAAAGTGATAATCTGTATTGGCGTGCGGCCATTATTTTATTCAATTGTTTTCTCAGCGTCTTTCTTTTGCCGAGCTGTGAAGTGCTTTGACACAAAATAATTTAATTTATTGATTTGGTTTTCCTCGCAATGTGATGAAAATCATTGTGTATATCACGGGCAGTAAGGAGATTACAAACTCGAGACATTAAACCCCCATCGCCTTCGGCGTCAGGCTTCTAATAGACTCTCGTTAGTAATCCCCTTCTTACGGCCCTCGATGCACAATGCCGCGAAAAATATCTTTCAAGTTTCGGTGCGTTACCGTCAATGATCGATCCACTATACTACCTTTTGAATAAAAAGCCAAAGAGGCCAAAGAAGCACTGATTGTAAAAGCAAAACGAGGTTTTGTTTTAGTATTTTCTATAAAATAAATAAAAGCAAAAGTTGAAAATTCAATTAAAAACAGGAGTACAGTCACGTTGGCTAAAAGCGAAACAATTTCCCGGACAAAACGCCTGCTAGAAACAAACAGCAACAATTCTTGTCAAAAGCAACAATTGCGGCTTTCCACGTCACAGGCTCTAAAATGTGCCTGAATTCAAGCGTGCACTACTAGTATAGCTAAAGCCACGAGAGTTGAGGCGAATAATTACACACACAGCTACATAAAGTATTGATTGCAATATAAGTATAATGAATGAAATGAGTGAGTGAATGAAAATGTGAGTTATATCGTTATATGATCTAATGATGAAATACCTACGCAATACTATGCATATTATATTTTTCATAACCTATTATAGAAATAAAACAATTTGAAACTGTTAAGAAATATTCGCAACAATAAAAAACGGTATTTTGTAAATAGCGAAATATAATGCATGGCAAGCGCAGCGTGGGACGTCCACCAACGAGATGGACGGACGATTTGGTGAAGGCTGCACAGGTTCAGGGTGGATGCAAGTCGTTTCCAACCGTAATGATTGGGCATCAATTGGGGGCGGGGGGGGGGGGCTATGTCCAGCAGTGGACGTCCTACGGCTGAAATGATGATGATGAATGAATGATGAAATATAATTATGCATATCGAATTAAAATAAAATAGATGAAAATAATAATATTTTATTTCCTGTTTTATTTCAACTAGACGTAATTTTCCTAAATGGTTCTTAACAAAATAGGTTGAAGAAATTTTAAGTCAATCTTGTAATTCACTGTTAAGTCTATTGTACTTGCTATCGGTACGAAAAAAATGTGGCGTGTATGGCGGGTATACTAGCCGTTTTAGAAATCTACCGGCGTGTACATACACACTAGGTACTCGTCTGCTTAATGTAAAAGAACACGATTGAAAAATGCGCTTTTTGATGTATCGCAATATTATTAGAAACGTGAAAGTTTGTATGGATGGATGTTTGTAACTATTTTACGCTAAAACTGTATGACAGATTCTAGTGAAATGTGGTACACAGATAGTTTATAACCTGGATTAATACATTATTATTATAGTCAGGTGTTAACTTAATGCTTTTTAACTGCAGAGAACCAGGCGTACATGACAAACGGGATGAGGAAGGAGTACGGCGCGTACGGTACGCACCTCAACTTCTATGCGTACGCGCAGGCTGGCTTGTCCATGAAGGTGACGCAGAACAACACCATCATCATTGGCGCGCCGGGACTTTTGCAGTGGACAGGTTAGTTTAATAAATCATCAGCCTAAGACTTTATAAAAACCTAGTAGTTCTTCGAGTGTTCTGAATGGAAACCGAATTGATACTGCTGCTTTGAGCATACGCACCAAGTGTTACCAACTGCACCACGTCGCTTTCTTCCAACTAAAACTTGCTCACTTACTTTTCTATTAAATTATAGATTTCGTTGAACAAACATTGTTATTATTATTAATAGCTTTTGCCCGCGACTCCGTCCGCGTGGAATTAGTAATTTGGGCAGCTAATTATTTATTTTTTATCCAATTTGCTTTTTCATCAATTATGGCGCCCCCCCCCGAACCCCTCCCCGCACACCCGCGTTCACATTCAACACCGTACTCCCATGTCAAGGGTGCCTATAGAAGTTTTACTTCAAAAACCCGATTTTGAAACATTCTTCCGCTCCGCTCCGCTCGTACTGGTGTTAGCGTGATGATGTATAGCCTATAGCCTTCCTCGATAAATGTGATATCTAACACTGAAAGAATTTTTCAAATCTGAGCAGTAGTTCCTGAGATTAGCGCGTTCAAACAAAAAAACCTGTTCGCTAAATTCTTAAAATAGACGTATCTTTCTTATTTGTGAACCGATTGAAATGAAACAAACACTAAATGTTAATCCAAGAAAATACCAACATATCAGTGAAAACCGCATCCTTCTAGGTTAAGCCGTTTCTGAGATTAGCGCGCACAAACGCACAGACAAACAGACAAACAGACAAACAGACAAACAGACAAACAGACAAACAGACAAACAGACAATAATTCTAAAAATCATTGTTTTGGGTTCTATTGCGCTAATAAATAGCCCTAGTGACAGTTTTTCTCAAATATCTTCAATGTACAGACACCGACTTGTTACAGATTTATTATATGTATATCTATACATATAATAAATCTGTAACAAGTCGGTGTCGGTGTATAGATATAGATTAGCCTGGACAAAGTGTCTCCCCCATTTTCGCCATTCATCCCGATTTTGAGCGGAGACCTTCCAGTTCCTAAGGTACACGTCTAGGTCGTCCCGCCAATGCCTCCTGGGCCTTCCTCGTCCCCGCCATCCATCTTGTGGTATCCATTCCGCGGCAAAAAAGCTTGTAAAGATATGCCACGGGAAAACACTACCGTATATAGTGACAGCACACTGATACTGACAATAATTCAGTAATTTGAATAACTGATGAATTATTTTGTTTATCGCAGGTGGTATTGTGGAATACATGTTCAGCACAGATGTGAACAGCATATACCTGAACAAACGACCGACGGCCAACCCTTACTTCACCCACGACATAGGACCGGACGACTATTTAGGTAAATATATATAGGGCTTCTTAAATTCGAGCACCGTGCCATGCCACGAGGCTTTGCTGGGTGCACTAAAAAAAGGTACGAGATTTTAAGACCTAATTATGTAATGAATAATGATTGTGTAAAATAAATTTTATACGAGCTGAAATACTAAATATTTCAAACTAAATACAAACTGAAATATAGATGCACAGAAAAAACCCCAGAAGAAAGACCAACCAGTTAGACCAGTGATGGTGTAGGGGTAAGCACGCAGCACGGAACGCTGAGGACCTGGGTTCGATTCCCAGCATTGGTCTTTTTTCTGGGGTTTTTTCTGTGCATCTATATTTCAGTTTGTATTTAGTTTGAAATATATGGTTTCAAAGGATGACCGTAAAAGTAATAGAAAAAAAAAAAATGAAGTTGAAGAAAATAAAAAATAAATAGAAAAAGATACTTCATACTTAACTTGTGAAATACTAAAATTAACCAACATCACTAAATCCTCCAATGAACATACTAGGGTGACAGCATGCAGTACCAGTAAAATGGAGCAGAACCAGTTATGGACATTTTTCCCCCGTGAACCCAAATCTTAAGAAATAGCCACACTATATTTTTAATCTGTCAACACTATGCTCAGATAACTAACTGATGGTCATAATTGGTAAAGTCCATGAATGATGGGCTATAACTATAAGGCATTGAATCTTTGCTGTCCATTACTGAGTAACTACTGTGCTTAACATGTCTATGATTGGTGCCGTCGCTCTAAGAAATTATCTGGCCTTTTGCTGTAATTACTTTTGTTGTAGTGGGTAGACAAGTATACCTAAGTAAGACTTTAAGTACCTATTTAGGCTCAATACTCATCAATTTATTTACGAATTGTTTTAGTAAGGCCAAAATAACGTTTCTTGCTTTAAAAAAACAGAAAACTAAAGTTAACAAAAAAACCTTTTTTCAGGCTATAGTGTAGAGTCCGGTATATTTGAAGATGGTGGAAGCACCTTATATGTGTCTGGTGCTCCGCGGGCGCGGGTAGGATTTGGGCAGGTAATAATAGTACATTGCATAGCGGATTGCCGGCCGAGTAGTTATAGATGGCCAAGTGTTAACTAGGCCATCTAGATATACGAGGCCCACAATCCCTGTTCGCGGCAGAGGCTTGTATAGTGCTTTTCTCAAACATGCAATGAAATAAATAAAAAATAAATTACAAAAAAGTCAAATGTTTATTTTTAGATAAATTACAAGTGTAAACTAGAAAAAATATGCCTTACATACTTATTACTATTATTTCATTCTATTCCCAACTCGGATTTAATAGAAAACAGAGATAATTCATGAATACTTGTACTTGTAATAAGCGTAGTGGCAGAATGTCATAATTAATAGCTGAACGCCGTGCCCTGTCACTCCGTGTGGAAAGGAATTTAAAGAAGTTCACATTGCCGGCCGAGGCCGGCAATGTTGTATGACATTCCATCAACGATCTCTCGTCTAGCCGCACCTGAAACGTGATACTTCGCGGCCTATTATAAGGAACATAACATCAATATTTCATTGCATTGCATGTCTGAGAAAAAGGATTATTTTTACTTACGTGATAGGTAGTTTTTTACATTTATTTTAATCTGTCAGGTCCTGGTATTCGAACCACCGACTGGGGAAATAAATCCTCTGAAAATACGGGCCAAGTTGGAAGGTCCTCAGTTGGGAGCATATTTCGGAGCCAGTCTACGCTGTATGGACATCAATGGTGACGGCAGAACTGATGTTTTAGTTGGGGCCCCCAATTACATCGGAAAAGGGGAGGAGATCTACGACCAGGGAGCAGTGTTTGTTTATTTGAATAAAGAAGAGGTAAGACTATATTATTATTAGTTACTGCATATCTTAGGTATATTGTTATGCTAGCATAATCATCTACTTACTCATCTCTATGGTTTTTAATGTCACATATCTCCACTATGCTGTAAGAATTAATGGTGGGATGTATGGATGATTAAGTCTCATAAGTAGTATTTAATTTTAAACCCTTGAGCAAATTAGGCGCACACCGTGCTCCTAACTACCTATGCAAGGAGGCGATCACTTGGCGGGTTAATAATGAAAATAGGATTAAAAAGAGAATCGCGTGAAAAGAAAGTAGCGAGAGACGAAAAAGATAAAAATTGTCGACTGATGGACGTAGAGAATACAGCTCAAGTACTCTCATTCTGAGAAGAGGCCTGTGCTCAACAGAGGAACCGATACGGATAATCGCTTCTACGAACAATATCCTGAATTATACATAAGAATTAATATTTCACCAACTAAGGTTTTTGCTTTTCAGGCTACTGGCTTCATTCTTGACTACGCTGGTCGTGTGTTAGGATCTGAAGCTGTGGGAGCCCGGTTTGGGAGTACCCTCGCTGATTTAGGAGACGTTGATGGTGATGGGTTTAGAGGTAAGGTTCATATCTAAACTGGCGTCCCTGTATAATTTGCTACTGTAATATCTGCTGGAGACTATTCCACTGATATTATACGCGTCAAAGTTTGAAAGAAAGAAAAAACAAACACAACAAATGATTTGTAAATATAAAGAATATGCTGAGATTTGCGACAATAGGTGTCGTTGTCAGCACAAGCTGCTGGCGCTGCTCCCGACGGGCGACCCTCTATAGCGCTGGTTTCCAGCCGACACCCTAACTTAATACTCCTACCAGTCCTGACACTGCCAGGTTTATATGGATAGATGGGTAAATGGATGTGTAGATGTGCGTTACTCTTTCACGTTAAGACGATTTGACAGAATCTGATGAACATTTATTGTAGAGTATATTGTTTTATCTAGTCCCGACATTTACTTCTCCTATACTTCGAAGACGCTTGGCGATAAAAAATCGCAGGATAATTTGAAAAACTGCTTCAGCAAAACATTGAAAATTTCGCTGTTTATGCTAACTGCTCGAGTTAGTGTTTATGGTGAAGCACGAAATGATGAGAAAGAGTAAAAAAAAAATATTTGTAACAACAGAGTCAAAGCTAAATTCAAAATGTTTTCTTCAGTTTAGGCTTCAAATGAAGCTCTAATGAACGTCAAAAAATCTGCCACCGGTTCGGAAAAACCCTGTTGAAAAGAATCCTGCAAGAAACTCAACGACGTATATTTTTTTCAAACAGACAATAACAATAACACATACACATTTCATGAGGAACTAGGTTCTATTCCCAGGTCCTATATACTTCCTTGTTAATGAGTGTCATAGAAATTATTGATGAATTATTTGTTCTAGATATAGCAGTAGGTGCACCATGGGAAAATGATGGCGTGGGAGCTGTGTACATATATAGAGGAGACCAACACGGACTAAGAAGTCAGTACGTGCAGAGGATAGTGGCAAGAGAAGCCAGGAGTCTAGGCATGTCTATAGCTAACGGGCATGATGTGGATGGAAATAAATGTAATGGTAAGAAGAGTCAAATATAATCAAATACCTTTACCTACAGAATAAGTTAGTTATCTCCAAATTACTATGTCACATCACATTAGCCTATATCATACCACCGCAAGGCACAGAACTCTCAGAATAAGGGGGCTCAGGTCGTAATTCGACGTAGGCTCAGTGCGGATAGAAAACTTCACACACTCCATTGAATTCGTTCGCAGTTGGTGTAGGTTTCCTTACGATGTTTGTTGTTGTGTGATATTTGTTCACCGTAAAGCTCATGGTAAATTGCAACTTTCAATTAACATTTTCTGAATTTCTGGTGACTGTTTCCTTTCAGATCTGGCCATAGGTGCGCATGCGACTGGCACAGCTTACATCTACAGATGTATCCCCACTATGCATGTCCATGCAAACATCAAGGTACCAGAGGCAGTAGATTTGCCTCAAAACGCTACCAACTTCACTGCAGTATTCTGCGTCAAGGTGCCACCGATGAGAGACTGGCCTCATGTTGGAATAGGTATGTTTGTGTTCTGTTACACTTCCCACCATCTTCTTCTTAACTTTTTACAAGCTATTATTTAACTTGCAACGTATGTAAGTTATGGTTTTTAAATTATTAGACCACTTTCGATCACCTCAGCTGTAATTTGATTTATTTGTTTAATAATAATCTGGTAGTATTAATTTGGTCCTCCGACCAAGATCGTCTCCGCAGGGCAAAACTCTTCAACAGTTAATGGCATCTACTTGAATCTTGGAACGGATATGTAGTTTGTATGATAGTGGAAGTATAGTCAGTGGAAAAAAGCTATAATTAAAAATTATCTTTGTAACAAAAACTTTGTATTAACCCTTGAACAATGTAGTGAATACGGGTTGAATTTGTTTTCACTTGCAGCCTGACATTTGTTAACATTTTCAACGCTTTTTCAAATACAACAGCTCTCACTCAGACGCCATGACATCGGAATGTCAAACGCGAATTTGAACCCTACAGAAATTCATGTAGATAGATACCGCTCTGCTTGCCGTGACTCTGACCGTCGTTGGCATTGCAATTGCGGTGCGGATATATATGCGTCGTTGGCCTCGAAAAGGTTAACCCAGATGTAAATTGGTTACATACAGAACAGGCCTTGCTTAGCATAGGAGCCAATGTAACTTTTGATACAGCAGTAACTTTTGGAACGAAGTATTTACTTACTTTGAAATGTCGGTGACCTTAGTAGTAGTACTTAGTGGTAGTAGTAGTACTTCAACCAAATTTCTAAATACTATTTTGATATTCACAGAACTGACTGCCTCCATCACGGTGGATCCTGAAGGGAACAGAGCTATGCTTACCGGCGAGTCAGAATACAGCGTGATCGCTAAACCTGGTGTGGACGACTGCCAGGAACAAGTGGTCGCAGTGATGGTAAGCCAAAACGCGGTAGTAAATTTAAATTTGAAACTTAAAATGAGCTTAAAAATCGTGAAACTTTTAAGCTTACACCTTGAAAACTGAAAAGCAAATGCACAAAATAATTGTCGTGCAAGAATTTCCTTTCATGATGTAGAAAAGAAGTATAGCTAAGCCCTTTCAATGAGTCTTCGCCTGGGGGGTATGGCGACAAAGGGGGCTGGGAGAGGTGCGTGGATAAAAAACACTGAATAGTATCTCTCCCTCTTTTCTGAGTCGTTCACTCTTGACAGAGTTCCAGTGGTCGTGGTCATGAAGGGTCGCTCCCAACTGCGGTCGCCTGCAATGTGGTCGAAACGTTGACGTTATTTTAGCAATAAAATGTTACTGTAAAGTCTCGAGTGTATTATAGCTAAACCGTTTAAATAAGTCCAGGCACACGAGGCGCGCTCGCCCCCCGCACCTCTCTCGGCCCCTTTGTCGTCATACCCCCCAGCCCCTGCACCGCGTGGGCGAGGACACATTTAAACGGTCTAGCTATTATAGTGACAAATGCTCACAGGATAGGGAATGCTGTGAAAGAATTAAACTTTGTATTTATGCATCTGTCTTTGAAAACTTCGATAGCACGATACCAGCGCTGGTTCTTAATTCATCGTAGCAGATGGCGCCATAGACGCCACATCCGCTCCTACTTATTTATACATGTTACAAACGAGAAAGTCTGTGAGATTTAGATGTTCGTTGGTCGATAACGCAATAACAACTGAACGTCTATGAACTTTGAAGTAAGTACCTGGGCTTGCAAGATGACGTGTTAATTCCATCTGCAATCACTAGATGGCGCTGTCGGGGCAACCGTTGTACTTTAAAAATATTACCGAACCTTTTGGTGGCCTAGTGGTTTGATCTATGGTCTCTCAAGCAGAGGATCGTGGGTTCAAATCCCGGCTGGCACCTGTGAGTTTTTCGGAATTTATGTGCGAAATTACATTTGTAATTTACCATGAGCTTTACGGTGAAGGAAAACATCGTGAGGAAACCTGCATACACATGCGAAGAAATTCAACGGTGTGTGTGAAGTTCCCAATCCGCACTGCGCCCGCGTGGGAACTACGTCCCAAGCCCTCTCATTCTGAGGGGAGGCCTGTGCCCTGCAGTGGGACGTATATAGGCTGGGATGATGAACTTTTTTCATGGATTTCTACCACAAGCAAAGCTGTGGGTTAAAGCTGGTCTTTCCTAAATGCCGCAATATACGTAACCATTACAAATTGACATAGTTTATAAGGATATAAAATGTCAAAGAGACATATTGCAAGCATATTAAAATTTTCTACAACAATATCAATACCAGGTCCTAAGAACGAGCCCATTAATTTGCGACGATATTGAGGCGCTGTTTCACGATTCTCTGTTAAATTCCTGTTATTTTACGTCACAGATTATTTATAATGCCGTCTCTGTTAAATTTGATGAAATAAACGGAGACAGAATTTTAAACAGGGAGGGTTGAAACGAGGTTATAGATACCAAAAAAACTCCGAGGTGCGAGCCCGGATACCCACGAGCCTCAGCATGAGATGCCATAGGTCAAAATGATAGGCCACCACGACTGTTGTGTGTTTGTAATACTAACTAACTATAAATTAAAAACCTTAATAACCCCCAACACAATTAAGTAGTATATTATTATGTTTGAAAATAAAATAAATGTCTATTATGGGTCTAATGTCCCTTCCGCAACTAACAAATTAAAAGAGCTGGTAACTTTGTAACCGCTGAACTAATTTCGATAAAACATGTCTAAGAACCATCGCCAAGAAACACACAGACACACACACACACACACATACATACATAGCGGTCAAACTTATAACACCCCTCTTTTTGTGTCCGGGGTTAAAAAAAATACAATTTTAATGCTTAGCCTAAATATTAAATAAATAAATATTACGGGACAATTCACACCAATTGACCTAGTCCCAAAGTAAGCAAAGCTTGTGTTATAGGCAACGGATAAACATTCTTATGGATAGATACATACTTAAATACTAGGGGCGTTCAATAAAAAGTGAGAATGAGCATGTTATAAACAACTTTTACTAAATGTCATTTTATTTTTCGACATAGTCACCTTTTAGCATAATACACTTAGTATATCTTTTTTCTAAACTTAAAATTCCATTTTTAGAAAAGGTCTCATCTTGAGTACTTAAAAAAATCTTGTACTGCAGCGACTACCGCGTCGTCGTCTTCAAATTTCTGGCCTCTCAGGTATTGTTTCAATCTCGGAAATAGGTAGAAATCACTGGGAGCGAGATCTGGTGAATACGGAGGATGCTTAAGGATATCGAACCCAGCATCACGAATTGCAGCCATTGCAACGGCGGACTTGTGTGCCGGGGCATTGTCCTGGTGGAACAGCACAACTTTCGAGAGTTTACCTCGCCGTTTTTCGCGGATCTCATTGCGTAATGTTGCTATTTGTTTGGCGTATAAAGTGCCCGTAATAGTGGCTCCATGCTCGAGATACTCAATCATTAATACCCCTTTACCATCCCAAAAAACAGAGCCCATGACCTTACCGGCAGATGGGCTCACCTTGAATTTCTTCGGAGTTGGAGATGATGACCTTTTCCATGTCATAGACTGCAGTTTCGTTTCAGGGTCGTAATGATGGAGCCATGTTTCGTCCATTGTTATAAATCGCGCCAAAAAAAGTTCCCGGTCTTGCTGCATCAGGTTCAAAGTTTCTTGACAAATCTCTAGTCTAGTTTGTTTTTGCGTGTCAGTAAGCATTCTTGGTACCCAACGCGCAGATACCTTTTTCAAACCCAAGCGTTCATGTAAAATATTATGCACGCTCCCCGTTGAAATCTTTACATTTTCAGCAATAAAACGAACCGTAACAAGACGATCCGCCAAAACTGAGTTTTCGACTTTTTCCACAATTTCTTCAGTTACTGCTGTAGTAGGGCGTCCGGAGCGGGGGTCGTCCATTATTGATGTTCTTCCACGTCTAAATTCGGCGCACCAACGTGCGACTGTCGAATACGGAGGAGCATTAGACCCTAAAGTGTCCCGCAAATCCAAATTGACTTGGTCCGTAGAAAAATTTTTCAAATACAAGTATTTGATAACGGCGCGCAGTTCAATTTTCTCCATTTTCGCTAACGTACTCAATAGCATTGCAAAGAAATTACCGTATATTTATTTAAACAAAAGACAGTTACTTTTTTTTTCATAGCAATCAGCTAGATAGATTAGCTTTACCGGCCAGTATTTAATTTCGTAATATTAAAAGAGTTTGCATCTCATTCTCACTTTATATTGAACACCCCTCGTACATATTAAATACCCAAGACTCGAGAACAAACACTCGTATTTTTCATACAAATATCTGCCCGACACGGGAATCGAGCTCGGGACCTCAAGCTTCGTAGTCAGGTTCTCTAACCACTAGGCCATTTGGTGTCATGTGGTGTCGTGTCGTGTATAATATACATATTATTTTATTATATTTGACTAGCTTTTGCCCGCGACTTCGTACGCGAAGACAATAACGTTAGTTGTTTGGATGAAATTTGGCACACAGGTAGTTTATTACATGGATTAGCACATAGGATAATGCCAGGAAAATGCAAAGTTCCCGTGGAATAGGAATAAGTGAATTCTATAGCCGCTAAGCCGTGGTTAATGTGGTTTGCACCTCTGAGTTTTTCCGAATTCACGTGCTAAATTACGTTTAAAGTTTACCATGAGCTTTTTATAGTGATGGAAAATATCGTGAGGAAAGCTGCACACACCTGAGAAGAAATTCAGCGGTGGTGCAAGTACCCAAATTGCACTGGGCCCGCGTGGGAACTACTGCCCAAGTCCACTCTTTCTGAGAAGAGGCCTGTACCTGATTGAAACAGGCTTTTTTAATCCCGAGAAAGTGCAAAGTAAAGTTCCCGCGGGATAGAAACACCTTTTTGACCTATTTTGAAAATCAGAGACAATGTAGCTTTCTATTAGTGAAATCATTTTTACAATCAGCCCCTATATTCAATTCACTTATTTATATCCCGTGGGAACTTTGTATTTTCCCGTAGAAAAGTAGCCTAGGTATGTCAATCAGGGATACTATAGCATACTATTAGTGAAAGAACTTTTAAAATCAGCCCCAAATTTGGATTGACTTACTTCTATCCCGCGGGATTTTTGCATTTTCCCGAAGAAGAGTAGTCTATATGAATCAGGAAAAGTATAGCTTTCTATTGGTGAAAGAATTTTTAAAATCAGCCCCGATGTTGAATTCAGTTTTTTCTATCCCGTAGGAATTTTACATTTTTCCGATGAAAAAGAAGCTTGTCAATCGTGGATAGTCATATCATATGAAAGAATTTTTAAAATCAGTGCCGAAGTTGAATTTACTTATTTGTATCCTGCGGGAATTTTGTATTTTCCCGGAAAAAGTACCCTATGTCAATCAGGGATACTGTAGCTTACTATTGGTGAAAGAATATTTTAAAAGCGGCTCCGAAGTTGAATTTAATTTTTTCTATCCCGTGGGAATTTTGTATTTTCCCGATGAAAAAGTACCCTATGTCATTCGAGGATAGTTATATCACATAATATGTAAGATTTTTGAAATCAGCTCCGAAGTTGATGTAATTTATTTCTATCCCATGGGAATTTTGAATTTTCCCGGATAAAAAGTAACCTATGCCAATCAAGGATAGTGTAACTTTGTAATGGTAAAAGAATTTTTAAAATCGGCTTAATAGTTTCAGAGATTCCGCTACAAACAAAGAAACAATAAAAGTTTAGATATTTCCCTATCCCGTGAGAATTTCGAAAAATCCTTCCTTAGTCACCTCTACAATACTCAAGGTACATGTATGCCAAATTTCAAGTCTCTAGCACCAGTAGTTTAGGCTGTGCGTTGTCTGTCAGTCAGTCAGTCAGTCAGTCAGTCAGTCAGTCAGTCACGGTACTGTTTTATATGTATGTATAGATAAAAATAATAATAATTATAATATTTCAGCCAACGGCAGATCTTTCCAGACCGATTACCATCAAGTTTGATCTAAAACCAATGGAAACTATGACAAGTAAGTAAAAAAACCGGCCAAGTATGTCTAATCTACGTTTATTGTGTAACGGGCGGCTGCTTTCTACCTTATTCACTATGTCTTTCTGTCACACGGTATAAGATGGTGACATTTTATTTTGCGTGATTTCTCATGAATTTTATATTGTCAATTTTATGTTTTTTGTTTGTTTGTAATTATTTATTTTATTTTCTTCTGAAAAGATGACTTTCTGCATTCTTCTTGGCAATGATGGTCCTTCCGAAAGTGCAGGTAGTTTTTAAGAAAGTAGGCCTACTTGCAGAAAAAACCTTTGATTTTTTATGCAAGACAGAGATGTTGAATGCTATGGCAAGCACTCGCTCGTTATATTCATTTCATTATTACAAGTAATGTATATTGTTTTAGGAAGCTCTTCCACTTTCCTAAATAAGGTCGCGAGGTTGTCCGAGGAATCAAACCTCCACTCCGAGTTCGACCTTCAACTAACGCGGG
The DNA here is from genome assembly GCA_947859365.1 of Archips crataeganus. Taxonomy (NCBI): domain Eukaryota; kingdom Metazoa; phylum Arthropoda; class Insecta; order Lepidoptera; family Tortricidae; genus Archips; species Archips crataeganus. The sequence goes on along the minus strand of OX402053.1, from coordinate 3,236,381 downwards.
ACTGCGGCGATGACCTGATCTGCAGGCCCTGGCTCGAAATGACAATGGTGGCACTTAATAGGTGAGCAAATCAATTACTCAGGAGGCCTGTGCCCTGTAGTGGGACGTATATAGGCAAGAATGATGAAGTAGGCATTTAGTTTATTTTCGATTTGCCTCGCTAACTCTACAATAAACTTGTTCAGCCCTCACATTCCAGGCACTCAGAGCAGGTTGGGGGCTCTCATTACTGTCCGGAATATACAAGAACCGGCGTATGGCGTGCGGGTCCACCTGACCCTGCCGGCTCAGCCGAAAAGGGTTCCGCAGTCTTGTAACTTGCAAGGTAAGACATAATTGCTCGAGAAACCGAATTTATTAATAGTAGTATTCTAGCTATGGCTAGATACAAAATCTAAGGAAGCATGGTATTTTGACAGTTCATGAAAAGTACACCAGTTAATAAGTGCTGTCATTATCTCTATTCTATAAGTTACCTATTTATTGTAAGATCTTTTTAAATGTATCCGAATATATTTCAAACTAAATACAAACTGAAATATAGATGCACAGAAAAAACCCCAGAAAAAAGACCAATGCTGGGAATCGAACCCAGGTCCTCAGCGTTCTGTGCTGCGTGCTTACCCCTACACCATCACTGGTCTGGTGGTGGTGAGACCAGTGATGGTGTAGGGGTAAGCACGCAGCACGGAACGCTGAGGACCTGGGTTCGATTCCCAGCATTGGTCTTTTTTCTGGGGTTTTTCTGTGCATCTATATTTCAGTTTGTATTTAGTTTGAAATATATGGTTTCACGGGATGACCGTAAAAGTAATAAAAAAAATGAAGTTGAAGAAAATAAAAAAATAAATAGAAAAAAAAAGATACTTCATACTTGTATCCGAATATATTCATTAAAATCAAAGTTTTTCGTTTGGCATTTAAAATTGCGCGCATTTTTAGTACTAACGATCAAATATCAGATTGTAGATCGATGAAAACCAATTTTTAAAGAAAATGGACTTCGCTCAGCAAAACCCATGACAACATTTTTTTTTACTAATCATCCTCGTTATTCATGCTATCTCTTACACTCACATAATACTTACATCATTCTAGGCTCCTTAGCGCTCAATCTACGAGTACATAAATAAGTTTGACTTTAAAAACAGTATAGGTACTAGGTACTTGGCGTACGTAAGCGATTAAGTTACTTGGAAGTGTTCTCTGGTAGCACATTGGTGTAAATTCCATCGGTTCTTATTGCTTTTAACCTATATTATCAGCGAGTAACAGGCTATATTGTATCTCGGAAACGTCTAAAGTTCCCACCTAACGTAACGGAACAAACTAATTATACCTACTAATAATGAAAATTCAAAACTCTCAGGACTGAACATGACCTGCAGCCTACCCGCACCGCTCTTCAGAAATCACTCCGTATCCTGGGAGGTGGAACTGGAACATACTCTCAACGCGACTGACGAAGAAGAACTCTTCATAGACGCTGTTATCGAAGACCCTGTCTTCTTCAGGAATGTGAGCGACGAACCGACGCAGGAGCTGAATTTGCTGATCACGCCTGAAGCTTCCTTCAATATCAGTGGGTACGTATATCTTCAACTTCCAATTTATAAAAATCTCGTGTCACGTTGTTTGTTATCGAACTCCTCCGACACGCCTTGACCGATTTTCATCCAAATTTTTTCTCTATATATTTTGGTAGGTCTGAGAATAGGTCGTAGGCTATAATTTATACGGCAAAACAACGTTTGCTGGGTCAGCTAGTCTAAATAATATAAAAATATCGTGTCACGGTGTTTGTTATCGAACTCCTCCGAAACAGCTTGACCGATTTTTATAAATTTTTTAACCGACTTCAAAAAAAAGGAGGAGGTTCTCAATTCGGTTGTATGTTCTTTTTCTTTTTTTTTTTTTTTTTTTAACGTGTGTTACCTCAGAACTCCGTCATTTATGAACCGATTTGGAAAATTCTTTCGTTGTTTGAAAGCATATGCTTCAAGGTTGGTCCCGTTGTTACCGGAATCCAGTTCTGATGATGGGATCCATGAGGAATTGAAGGAACTCTTCAAAATTTCAAGGGAAATGTAAAGCGATTTTAGTATTTTCAGTGACAAATCGAGCATTTGCATTCATAAAGTGTCATTTGGTAAACTAGATCTGATGAAGAAGACCGCAGATGGCCAACGGAACTCCTCAACGGGTCAAATCTTGCAAGTTGAATTTGACTCACTTCCCGGTTTCTGATTGATTTCATATTTTACATGCATGTGTAAATCAGGTGACAATGCAATATTATTGTGACATGGAGCTAATCTGATGATGGAGTTGGAAGGTGGCCATAGAAACTCTGTAATAAAACAACACAACCCCGTCGAGTTTGGGTTCATTTGAAACGTCTTGACGAGCACTTTGATCCCAGATGGTAACCAGGGTCTGATGATGGAGCTGGAAGGTGGCCAAAGTTACTCCATAAAGTAACGGCACTTACCCCATCGAGTACGGACTCATTTGACTCGTCTCAACGAGTACTTTGGTCCTAGATGGTAACCAGGGTTTGACAATGAAGTTGGATGGTGACCATAAGAACTCCGTAGTAAAACGACATAACCCCATCAAGTTTGGTCTCGTTTGATTCGTCTTGATAAGTACTTTGGTAACCAGAGGCAAAAAGTACAGTCAGTAAAGAGTGCCAGTCCAGGCCATTAGCAACAACTAAAAAGAAAAAAATAAAAAATTTTAAATAAAAAATAAAACCGCCTTCAAAAAACACCCAAAAAAAACTTGGAAATAAAAAAAATTTAAATAAAAAATAAAACCTCCTTCAAAAAACCCCCAAAAAAACATAAAATAATAATTGATTGAACCGACCACAATAAGCATGAAAATATCTTTCTACTAATCTGTTTGAAGTTGGTGCCTCAGCACGAGCCAGCAGGAGTGGACCTAGTAATCTAACTTACCTACATACCTATTATAGGGCTTCTACACTCCTGCTGGCTCGTGCTGAGGCACCAACTTCAAACAGATTAGTAGAAAGATATTTTCATGCTTATTGTGGTCGGTTCAATCAATTATTATTTTATGTTTTTTTGGGGGTTTTTTGAAGGAGGTTTTATTTTTTATTTAAATTTTTTTTTTCTATATTTGGTAGGTCTGAGAATAGCTCGAAGGCTTTAATTTATATGCCAAAACATGCTGTACATGGTGATTTTTAATCGGTGATCAGGAATAACAAAAAGCAATAAAGTCGGCCATACTGAATAACTTTTCCCATGGGACCAATACGAAAATCGGGAAAAAAATCCGTGGTTCTATTCATGGAGGCTGGTGAGGCCCTGAAGTTTTCTATGAAATAGCTGATTTTGTCACCCCTACTTTCGTATTGGTTCCATGGGAAAAATAATTCAGTGTAATCGTGTTTATCGCTTTTTGTTACTCCTGATCACCAATTAAAAATCATCGTGTAGAGTGGTTTTAACTATGGCCTCTCAAGTAGGTTCAAATCCCGGGCTCGCACCTTTGAGTTTTTCAGAAGCTTCGTGCGAAATTACTTTTAAAATTTCCCATGAGCTTTACGGTGAAGGACAAACACCGTGAGATTGGAGGAACCTGCACACATTTATGAAGCAATTCAATGGTACAAGTGAAGTTCCTAATCCGCACCGGGTCCGCGTGGGAACTATAGCCCAAGCCCACTCATTTTGAGAGGTGGTCTGTGTATATAAGTAGGCTGAAATGATGATGATGAACAACGAAACCAAAATAATTTTATTTGTAGTGTTAGTGGCAGTAAAAATACATAATATTATTATTATTATTATTTTTATGTTAGAAAGGCCTGACAAACGAACTAGTGGGTCACCTGATGTTAAATGATCACCACTGTCCATAGACACCCGCAGCGCTTTACTATGTATAGGTACATATACTTAGGTTATTTTAATGAGAGTTTTTATTTTAATTGTACTCTCTTTATCATTTACTAGCGACCCGCCCCGGCTTCGCACGGGTACAACTATATTATTTATTTATTTATTTATTTATTTATTTATTTATGGAGAACCAACAGCTTGTTTATACATCTTAAAAATTAAATTAAATACAGAAAGCCAATTACAGGTTCTCGCCGACAATTACAGAGTAACAATAAGGCAGTATGCCCACACAGAGTCCCTTCGGATACACACAAAAGAAAAAAGAGAAAATAAAGGAACTACTTAGCTTAGTGACAAATGATTCAGCACTATTTAACACTATTTAGCGGTGGAGAAAAAATATTCAAGCCTCTAACTCAACACACTCAATCTACAGTACGGTACAACGCTCAATGCACGCTCTCAAAGAATCGACTCACCAGAGTACGTCTCAAAGTGTCAGTGTTAACATTAAACACGTCAATATCAAGCTCCCTCGTTAATTTATTCAACTGTCTACTTGCACGTATACAAACATGCAAGCATGCATGCAAGCAAGCAAGCAAGCAAGCAAGCACGCAAGCAAGCATGCAAGCAGTATGTAAGCAAGCTTGCAAGAAAGCATGAAAGCAAGCATGCAAGCGAGAATCCAAGCAGGATTCTAGCGAGCATGCGAGCAAGCATCCAAGCTAGCATGCAGGCAAGCACGCAAGCAAGCACGCAAACAATCATGCAAGCAAGCATGCAAGCAAGCGTGCAAGCAGCATGCAAGCAAGCAAGCTTGTAAGAAAGTATGAAAGCAAGCATGCAAGCGAGAATCCAAGCAGGATTCTAGCGAGCATGCGAGCAAACATCCAAGCAAGCATGCAAGCAAGCATGCAAGCAAGCATGCAAGCAAGCATGCAAGCGAGCATGCAAGCGAGCATCCAAGCAGGCATGCTAGCGAGCATGCAAGCAGGCATGCAGGCATGTAAGCGAGCATGCAGGCAGGCATGCTAGCAGGCATGGAAGCAGACATGCAAGCAGGCATGGAAGCAAGCAAGCATGCAAGTAATCAAGGATGCGTGGAAGCATACCAAATTTCGTCTTAATCGGTTAAGTGGTTATTGATTCTCCATTCAAAGTTTCACGCCCCTTTTCACCTCCTTAAAGGGTTATTTCCGGGATAAAAACTATTCTATGTCCTTTCCCGGGACTCAAACTATCTGTATACTAAATTTCATCTAAATCGGTTCAGCGGTTTAAGCGTGAAGAGGTAACAGACAGTCAGACAGACAGACAGACAGACAAACAGACAGACAGACAGATACACTTTCGGATTTATAATATTAGTATGGAATTAGTATGGATAGACTGCTGGCTCTGTGAGCTGTAGTAGATCTCGCGAGTTTTATGAAATTGTTTTATGAAACGCACCTCTCTCGGCCCCTTTCTAATCATAGTCCCCAGCCCCTGTACCGCGCGGGCGAAGACACATTTAAACGGTCTAGCTATAATAATCTACTCTTATAATTCTCTAGTGGCTTTTTTAAACTTTTCAATGTCATGCTTAGCGAAACGTAAAGCTACTTTGAACCTCATGCCCGTGAGCAATCATAAATTGACCCTAATTTTTTTAATTGGCAGGCAGGTCCCACCGAAATGATCTGTATTTTATTTGGAATGTTTATTTTATCTACACTAATCTATTATCTTTATAAACATTTTGGGATAAATAAAGATAATTAAACTTATATATAAGTATGCTAATTATAACGTACCTACATGACTCAATCACTATCACTACATAGTATTATAACAAAGTCGCTTCCCGCTGTCTGTCTGTCTGTCCCGCTTGTCTTGTCGTTTGTCTGTCTGGCTTAGATCTTTAAAACTACGCAACGGATTTTGATGCGGTTTTTTTTAATAGATAGAGTGATTCAAGAGGAAGGTTTATAATGTATAATACATGCATAATTGCACCCGAGCGAAGCCGGGGCGGGTCGCAAGTTTGTCATAATTTCCAAAATTAAAAACTAAGGCATTTATTTATATTGACATTTTTAATTTCGTAATATTTTTTGAATGGAATGTCCGATTTCGATAATTCAAAAAGAAATCAACAGATATTAAACCAGTCTTGAATACGAAATAATTAATTTGGATAAAAATTAATACAAAGGTGTGGAAAACATGGTCTGATTTTGATAGGCATTTCTATCATCTTTTAAAATGTAAAAAAGTAGTAATAGTGACGTAACTACAATAATTTGTCATATGGTCTCGCAAAGTTTTTTGTAGATATTGATACGTTCTATAATATTGTAGAACATTTTTTTGTTCTATCATCAATACTTTCCGCAGCGCATGCGATGATAGACATTTTATGGCAAATTTTTTTACACCTTGGGTTGGTTTTAGTAAGATTTACCGAGGATTTCTAATTTTTTCTAGTAATAAATATAGCCAATGTTACTCAGTAATAATGTAGCTTTCTAACGGCAGAAGAATTATTGAAATCGGTCCAGTAGTTTAGAGTTTATTCATTACATACAAAAATACAAATCTTTCCTTTTTATAATATTAGTGTATGTAGATTATTCTTTAATAAACATTAATTCCACTAAATTTGAGTTGATTCTATGACGATTCTTATAATACAGCACTGTCATGACGAACAGACGGATAGACGGACAGTGAAGCTATCGCTATTTAATTGTTTTGCTCAGAGGGAATGGATGGAAGAACAAAAAAAGTTAACATAATTCTGCCCTGCAGACCCTAAAACGCAGTAAGAGCAAAAGAGCGATTAGACCATTATGTTCCTTACGATGTACTTGTTATTGTTCAATATTCAACAAACGTAAAAACACTCTTACTGCGTTTTAGAATCTGCAGGGCAGAATAATGTCGTCCACGTATATAAGTTGAATGTTTATTCCAGAAAAGCTCTCCCCAACGCGACGGTAGCTGTGTCGAGAGAAAAGCTTGCTGAAGGAAGCTTGATACCTTTTGCTCACTATTTTGAGGTAAGTCATGCGTGAAACATTGCTTTAAGCGATAATCTTCGTACTTACATTTATTACAAGTCTGTAAGGGTAGAGAAAATGAAATATTTAAGATGTCTAATACGGGCTTGTGGGGTATTATACTAAATTATGAAATTGGTCGTGCTTAATAAATAAAACAAATACCTAAGTGACGTGCACTATTTTACGGTGAAGGAAAACATCGTGCGTGAGGGAACTACAGCCCAAGCGTTCTTATTCTGAGATGAGCCCTGATATGATTCCTACACGTGACCTGCAATGGGAGTTATAATTATGACCCAAGGTGATAATGGACCAACAAGAGAGAAACTGGCCAATATAGAGGAAATGTTATATTACATTTATGAATTGTATTGAAAAAAAGGTCACTGCGGCGATTACTGCACTTTAATTAGTCAGATACTTAAAAGACAAACAGGATACCTACTAGAGTTATGTAAAATTTAGTCCTTGAGCGTACTTGTTTAAAAAAAATGCATAATGTATGTGTATGTTTAAATATATTAACTAAAATGGTCCTGTTTCATGCCGGGGATTTAAAGAAAAAAATATCTCGACTTCGTATCCTGCCATCCCATCCCACTCACTCTAATAGTATTTAATAAGAGAGTGAGAGGGTCAGTATGACATGATATTCGTACTTGGGAGTAGACCCCCGAAGAGATAACAACGAACGACTAGCATTTTCATTATGATCCTTAATTTGCTTTTTTTATTATCAGGTAATAAACGCAGGCCCATCCGATTGGCCTGTTCTTGATGCCAGACTTCATATTCCCGAAAAGGTAACATTTTTAATAATTAAACAAGTATTAATGAAATTTTTAATTTGGGAAAAACTTCCTCAAGACTTTAATAAATTATGCTCATGTATTTATTATCTGTCTAATAAATATTTATTTCGGGGAAACGATCTAAGTAATTTCGATTAAATATGGGCAGCGGGAAGATGGTCGGGAACAAACAAGCGATCTAGCTTAGTTTTAACTCTCGGAAAGTTTTAGCAGAAAAAAGAGCTATGAGCAAAGCTCGGTCACCTAAATAAGTACTAGCTATAATATTAAACTACTACTGTTGCTAGGGGATTAAGGGTCCTCTAAAACCTCTTATCCCCCAATAGCAGCCATTCTAAGGCCCATACTACACGGGCGGTTCTCCCGCCGCGGGAAACCGCTTCTGAACCGCCACTAGACACAATTTTATATGTAAGTTGTATGGTGCAAACTACACTGCGCAGCTCCGTCGAGCGGTTTCCCGCGGCGGGAAACCGCCCGTCTGCCGTGTCAGGCCTAAGTAACGTATCTCCAAAAACGACGATTAGAGAAAAACGCAATCAAAGTTTTTGTTTATCCACATCTCATTGCTTGTTTACTATTGAAGTTTAAAATTTGAAATTTACACAGTAGGTTAGAAATATTATTGTGACAATGTATCTTTAATTTTAACTCTGTAATTTTAACGAATCAATTTCAAAAAATACTGTTTTAAAAGATTACACGACCTTACTTTTCATACAAAATTCTGTAACGCAAAGTTGCGTATCTGCATATACGTTAGTTAAGAGTGACCATGCTCTTTTTATTACACAAAACTGTGTAATGGCTATGACTTGTATCTTTACTTACATTACTTTTTGGAACCAAGAAACAGAACATTTAATTAAATTAAAAGAGGGTATAGGCTCGTTTATCAGGTCCCGTTATTTTATTTATAGATATAACAAAAAACCCCCAAAAAAACATAAAATAATAATTGATTGAACCGACCACAATAAGCATGAAAATATCTTTCTACTAATCTGTTTGAAGTTGGTGCCTCAGCACGAGCCAGCAGGAGTGTAGAAGCCCTATAATAGGTATGTAGGTAAGTTAGATTACTAGGTCCACTCCTGCTGGCTCGTGCTGAGGCACCAACTTCAAACAGATTAGTAGAAAGATATTTTCATGCTTATTGTGGTCGGTTCAATCAATTATTATTTTATGTTTTTTTGGGGGTTTTTTGAAGGAGGTTTTATTTTTTATTTAATTTTTTTTTATTTCCTAGTTTTTTTTGGGTGTTTTTTGAAGGCGGTTTTATTTTTTATTTAAAATTTTTTATTTTTTTCTTTTTAGTTGTTGCTAATGGCCTGGACTGGCACTCTTTACTGACTGTACTTTTTGCCTCTGGTTACCAAAGTACTTATCAAGACGAATCAAACGAGACCAAACTTGATGGGGTTATGTCGTTTTACTACGGAGTTCTTATGGTCACCATCCAACTTCATTGTCAGACCCTGGTTACCATCTAGGACCAAACTACTCGTTGAGACGAGTCAAATGAGTCCGTACTCGATGGGGTAAGTGCCGTTACTTTATGGAGTAACTTTGGCCACCTTCCAGCTCCATCATCAGACCCTGGTTACCATCTGGGATCAAAGTGCTCGTCAAGACGTTTCAAATGAACCCAAACTCGATGGGGTTGTGTTGTTTTATTACAGAGTTTCTATGGCCACCTTCCAACTCCATCATCAGATTAGCTCCATGTCACAATAATATTGCATTGTCACCTGATTTACACATGCATGTAAAATATGAAATCAATCAGAAACCGGGAAGTGAGTCAAATTCAACTTGCAAGATTTGACCCGTTGAGGAGTTCCGTTGGCCATCTGCGCTCTTCTTCATCAGATCTAGTTTACCAAATGACACTTTATGAATGCAAATGCTCGATTTGTCACTGAAAATACTAAAATCGCTTTACATTTCCCTTGAACTTTTGAAGAGTTCCTTCAATTCCTCATGGATCCCATCATCAGAACTGGATTCCGGTAACAACGGGACCAACCTTGAAGCATATGCTTTCAAACAACGAAAGAATTTTCCAAATCGGTTCATAAATGACGGAGTTCTGAGGTAACACACGTTAAAAAAAAAAGAAAAAGAACATACAACCGAATTGAGAACCTCCTCCTTTTTTTGAAGTCGGTTAAAAATAGGTAAGAAGGTTAATAATAAGTAAAGTGGAAGTTAGAAAACTTTTAACTGAATTTTATCACAGCAACAGGCAGGATTTGTATTACTTCTTAACTTTAAGGTATCTTTTTTTTACTAAATAATACTTATAACAAAATATTATTATCTTCTCTCCCCCTCTCTCCCCGCTAGTTAAACATATTCTTAATAAAATTATAATCAATAGCTCTCTTTGGTTTCAGAAGCTGTTACGTAGGTATTATGAAATGTAATTAAAATGCCTATTATAACATATAACAACAACCTGATTTGAATTAAACTGCACCAAAATTTTTTTCAATTTCGATTCTGCGGGCGAGTTCTGTATGACCTATAACGTATTTGAAATACGGGAGATATCCGTTACAAGTGCGTACAAAAATCCCAGATACGTTAGTTCGGCTATCGGTGTTTTTATTGAATTATGGCCTAAAATGAAAATCTACGATATGTATCAGATAGTATAGCATCAAAAATGTTGATTTAGCACTGTTAAGCGTAACTAACGTATCTCAAGTTACGTTACTTAGGCCTGACACGGCAGCCGTGTAGTATGGGCCTAAGGCTTATTATTTCACATTCAAATTGTATTCACAAAAACTGCAGTAGGTGCCTGTTACAGCGCTGATTTTCAGTCAAACCCAAAAAAAAAATAAGATACGGACATGGTCATTGTTATCAATTATCATTTATTGAATCAGGCGTTACTTTGCGGAGGTCCATATTAATGAACTAAAACAATTACTTTGCTCACCCGCGACCTTACAATAGTTACGTTTATGCAAGAAATGTGCGTTCATGCAGTTCCTCCACCTCCACACTGTACGAACACACACAAATCACATAAACCCAACCATCACCACCACCAAGCTACACTGACGCGTTTCGAACTCAACCAGAGCTCATCTTCAGAGTTACCACAACCGTATGCTATGCTACCAAATGTTAAACTAACAAACCAAAACAAATGTTTTAACTTGTCACTGTAACTTCTCAAGTACCCACTTTATTTTTCTTATTCTCAAACTACCCCACAAAAATTAACTTTTATTGACATATTTAAAACTACCTTGAATTTTTTTTTGTTTATTTATTTATAAGGCATATTTAATTAATACTAACTGTTCAAATTCGACCCAAGCCGCAGTAAAGGAGAAGATACTAAATTTACCTGTTCATTAATAATAGACCCCATAGTGTTGTACCTAATTATTTCCATGCATTCCAGAGCATCCAGACGCAACCCCTTGCCGCAATAATGTAACACTTCATAAGAATCTGAATCTAACAATGAATGATTTGATTCCAACAAATGTTTTGCAAAATTCGATCTATCTGGATGCTCATTCCTATATGCCGAAACATGCTCTTTAAATCTAGTATTAAAACTTCGGCCTGTCTGTCCTACGTATATCCCATTGCAGTCATTACAAGTAAGCTTGTATACCCCCGATCTAGTTCCCTTATCTACCTGTTCTTTGTGGTTACATAGCCTAGAGTACAAAGAGTTGTTAGTCTTAAAGGCAACATTAATATTGTTTGATTTTAAAATGCCATAAATCTTATCAGACAAACCCCCGACGTAAGAGATGCTAGATCTATATTTGTTAGTAGACTGAGAAGGTAACGCAGCGTAAAGCATGCTATTTACTAACCGTGCCTGCTTCTTTTGAACTAAACTATCTACCATTGATTTTGTATAACCATTTGAGATCGCTATCTGATAAATAGTACTCAACTCTAAATCAAAATCATCATCAAAAAATCAAATCTCTGGTCACTGGTCACTGGTGGTTAGACCAGTGATGGTGTAGGGGTAAGCACGCAGCACGGAACGCTGAGGACCTGGGTTCGATTCCCAGCATTGGTCTTTTTTCTGAGGTTTTTTCTGTGCATCTATATTTCAGTTTGTATTTAGTTTGAAATACAATATTTTTTAGTCAAGTCTAGATCGGCATATGGGACGCCTGCTCAACTTTCGGCCCATTTAAATAAATCTTAAGTTTGCTTACTCGGAGTCGCTAATTTTATGTTCACAGAGAGGCAACTTTTGTTCATTAAGCTGTGTATGACTCAATTAAAATGGCTGACGATTGTATCGATGTCTTCTCCAGGTTATTCTGTCAACTCCAATAGAGGGTTGCGTTGCAGACTCCAACGCAACGATCCTGGAGTGCACCTGGTCGGTACCAGCCAACGTGTCATTACCAATTGTACTCTTGATGAAGTACGATCTGAAAACGTATGGTGAGTAATTTACTAGTCAAACTATGGTCTATTACGTAGAATAGCTGCAGAGGATCGAAAATACGTGCATTATTAGATATTTGAACAAAAACTTTTGAACCTAACAAACCAAACAACACAATAATAATAGTTTTTGCTTGTTTATTTGTTCGCTCATCACTGGGAAACGGTTGAATTAATTTGAATATGAACTCTAAGAAAGGTTGAACAACTTCAACGTTCGCATACATTGTATTTCTGAACTACCCCACATGTATAAATCATTAGTATATAACTCCTTAGACAAGAAGTTGTTAAGAAAGAGAGAGACAATTATTTACAAATATTCGATACACAGAAAAAAACGGGATGGAAAAAATGCAAATAAAAAAACATCGAATAGTAGGTATAAATTGGTCCTCACCCCATGCAGTAAATCAATTGTTGAGCCAATCTCCGGTTGGTAAAATTATAACCAGGGGTTAGAATTGAATCCAGGTCATCATCATTCGGTGATGAGTAAGTACTTTGCTTATTTTCAAATTGCTTTGCAAGTTCATAGATGGCGCTTGGCAAAAACAAAAAAGAAAACATTAAAAGTAAAAACAAAAATTGAAGAGTAAAACTTAAGAACACGAAAGTAAAGTTAACGCCTGTATCTCTAAAGGGGGTAGGCAGAGGACACAACAAGCTACATTTACGTTCTGGGGCTATTTTTAGCAATTTTAGGTTTAAAGTTAGATAAGTTTGCTAGCCTATCGCCTACAATATACCTTACCTATTTCCTTAGTCGCTTTGGAAGAACTGGAGAGGAGTAATTTTAAACCCGACGCCACACGAAACTATTTAATTTTTACTGTTCTTCAAGTTGCTGAATTACCATCTACAAACCAATATAATAGAAAGATATAACATTACATTCGAGACAAAAACGTCTTGCGAACACCAAGATTATAATTTTAATTTTGGTTATTCTTCAAGTTGCCGAATTACCATCCACAAAACAACATAATAAAAAGGGTTTATTAATGTTTCGCAAATTATTTTTCCCAAACTGATTCATTTGGCAAATGTTTAATTTCCCAAATGTTTTTTTTTTCTGAAACTGTTAAGTTTTCAGGATTGTTATAAAACAAAACTAACCAAACCCACAGAATAGTCCTGAAATAGGTATATCCTGAATAGTTTACACTTTCAGAAAAAATAAACATTTGTGAAATGAAACATTTACCAAATGAATCAATTTGGAAAAAATAATTTGCCAAACGGAAGTACACCAATAAAAAGATATAACATTGCTTTCGAAACAAATGGACTTGCGAATACCAAGATTATAAAGACATCCAAATCCAATGGCATTGCCATCGAGTAAAATCCCGGGGGATTGTTGATATTAAAATGCTTCGGAAGTTTTATATTTTTGTTGGCATTTGTCGCGTCAATTGTTCACAGCAATTGGATTTGTAGGATTACTTGGTAGAGCGATCTCAAAAGTTTTGATAGATCTTTCCAATCGTATAAAAATGCTTTGAGAATTGTAAATGTCTTAAAAGCATAAGATTCTAAGCAACTAAACATTCTACAATTTGTTCTTTGGTAGCAATTTGAAGCGGTCCGCTTCATCTTTCCTAATACGAACTGTTAAGGAATGGGATTCGGTTCCATCGTCTGTATTTTCTGATGCATACAATCTAGAGCTCTTCTAGGCTAGATTTTAACTTTTAGCGTCATCTGCAATTTTCATCGGGTGAGAATAGAGCCAATCACGGTTCACTTTTGAGTAAAAAAATAATAATTTACTAATATTATTATGAATACTAATGTTTGTACAGTCAACCAGTTTGATTCCTGGGTCTACGACAGTGTTTATTGCGTGATGTCATGGTGACATCTCATTTTTTGCGTACTTGTGACAACGATAATTTGTATAAACTCTCTCTTTAAGTTTATTGCATGTTGTGATCGGAAAGTTGATAATCCTTTGAACCGCACTGACGTTGTAATTATCTAGTATTATTAACGACAAGATTCAATAGTGGCCTAGGAATCAAATTGGTTGACTGTAAGTATGTGTCTGTGCGTGCTTATGTGTTTGTTACTTCGTCACGCTGAAACGGTTTGATGTTGTGCAAGAACGTTGAGGTAGATCTTGGTTTTACGCGTTAACTTCGTCTGGAATTGATAGTGGGAGTTGTCCGAGCAAACGTTGTGGTTTAAAAAGGTTACCTAGACCTTATTTCAGGCAAAACTGTAAGATGTCAATGTTTCTCGAAAAGGTATTGCTTCTTCTTCTTCCCATTCCTCTCCTATCGGAGGTTGGACAACATCATGGCGAATCTGATCTTGGAGGCCGCTGCTCTAAACAAGGAAGTGGTACTGCAGTTGAACCAGTCACGCAAATTCTTCAGCAACGAATGTCTTCAACTGCCCACGCTTTTTTTTCCGGCAATCTTCCCAAGGTGGGAGAAGCCATGGGTTAAGGCGTGTTATAAACTTCTTTCTAAAGCAGGTCAAAATGCACTAGCAAAACAAACGAAGATACGAAGCAACGTTATTAAAAACCTTGTAAAAACCTTTAATCCAGTTTTATCCTGTTAATTACACAAATGAAATGATAAATCTCTTTAAATTCCGCAGGTAAACCCCTAGAAGCTGACGTGACACAAAACCTCACCACAATCTTGCTTCTCTACGAACAAAACAAGTAAGTTACACTAAGGTCATGCCGAAAATAAAGCGATTTCCTAAGTAACTGAAATAATTTACTTTGCTCACCCGCGACCTTAGTTTATGCAAGAAATGCGTGTTTATAATAATATAGTTCCTCCACCTCCACACTGTACGAACACTCACAAATCACGTCGGATGAGCTCTGGTTGAGTTCGAAACGCGTCAGTGTAGAGATAATCTACGATAACATGGCCCCGCCCCTCCACAATTCAAGAAGTCGAAAGTATTTATAAAGCACACCAAAACTTTCAACACATGTGTGCGTGTTAAGACAGCCGTCACACAAAAGCAGATACTACTGAATAAAAATTATTTCGTGTATATGCGACTAAACATATTGAAATAGTAATGTGGAGGGGCGGGCCATGTTATCGTAGTTTATCTCTAGTTTGCTGGTGGTGATAATTAGGTTTGTGTGTGTTCGTATGGTGTGTATGCCGCCGAACCGCATGTGATCGTGTCTGCTGGAGAAGACAGACAAATAGGGTCTTCCAAAAACTAATGTCTGCAACGGCTACCGAATTTCGGTTTCAGTTTTAATTTTAGCCGTAAAGAAAGAAAAACAAAATTAAACATCTCTCATCTCTCTCAATAATCTGTTACCCGCTTCAAAACCGATAAACAATGCAGAAACTTAACAAATAGAACGAAATGAAGCACCACCCACCACCATACAAACATTTACAATCATGCGTATAATATTTTGACAATCCGTTAGCCTAGTTCTTAGAGAAGAAACTATAAATATCGAGGTTCCCGCTTTGAAACCCGACTTGTTCGCTGGTCTTGGATGGATACGTTGGGACTACTAGGTCAATTGATATTAATTGTCCCATGCCATTTTTTATTATTATTATTATTCATTTACTTATACGCGCGTTCAACGGCCCGAATCTGCCTGGATAATTAACTGAGGCAACCGCTTGTCGCTAACCGCTCCTCTTTCAACGCGACCTCATCTACGAAGATACTTTGGTGGATTTTTCCCATCTTTGTCGATATTAAATTCCTGTTTATTGTCAGCCAAGTTGGGATTAAATTAAACACCTGCTGATTTTATATTTCGATTCTGTCACAGTTTCGTTTTGCTTTATAGAGCGTCTGTTCTGTTATAAATAACGAGCGCCCAATTCAGAGTGACGTAGTACACTTTTTCCTTTTTAATCTGTTCCGCTTGAATTTTGCATGTAATTTGTTTCTACACTTTTTTATCATGTCTAACTCATTGGAAGAAGGATTATTATCTTAGATTAGGTCTAATTGTCGTGTTGCTCTTTCTGCAAGCTTTTATTTAACTTGCAACGTCCGTATGTAAATTTCTTAGCGTTCCTCCTGTTTACGCATATAATAATTAATAGGCATAATTTTTTTAAAGCCGTATTTTATTTGTGCAGAAACTCTTCTCGCATAATTTGATGTCATCGAATCCTATCACGCATAACCAATTTTAGCCGAATTGGTTTAACGCATATTTTCTGAATTCAGATTAGCTAACACAACTCTAACATAAACCTATTATTATTTATCATGCACAATGATTATCAATATTATGCTAAGTTATTCGGGTAAACAACCATTCGGACAATTTAGATTTATGCCAAATAACATTTTGGCAAATCTAAGATTCGGTGTAAATAAAATATGCGAAACTTGTTATGCCTAATACGTTTCGGGCATTAAAACTTATGCCAAATAGATGGTACACATTCCTAAGTTGTGGTTTCATTTGCAAACCATTTTACGACCACTTTCTAGGATCTGATTGTGCTGAAAGGCGTACTTATTTATGTAAAACTTATGGTTGTAACATTCTGGTGGTTTGGCCAGGATCGTCTCTGCAGGACGGAACTCTAGTTTTAGTTTAGTTTTTAGTTACTTTAGATAGTCAACTTTTTGGTCAAGGAAACCATCTTCACAAATAAAATTAATGTCCTGTGTGAAAATCCCGATCCGCACTAAGGCAACACGGGAACTACAGCCCTCTTATAGAGGTGAGGCGGGTAGAGCTGATGCTGAAGAAAGTGATGATGCTAACGCATAGCACGGAAGTTAATTGTTGCTTTAGTATAAAAAATATATCTGCAAAAAACTTTTACTACCTTGGTGCTTCATAATATTTAGCTAATGAAGAAAATGAAGCAAGCCTTAACATATATTCCAATACTCTTCGCCCTTATTAATAAAACCTGTTTCATATTTAATAAGGTAGACTTTTAGCCGTAATTTTTGATCCGCGCTCATTTCTTCGTCCACATTTCAGTATCTTTTTTTAATTAAATTTGTAATGAGTTCCAACAAAGTCAGTTCCTACTTGTGGCGAGGATTTACTTTTACTTCCTATTTTCTTACCTCGACTACATAATATCATGCAAGGGTGACCCCGAGATATATGACATGATTTACTTTATCTTCCCAACCGTAGGTTGGTCAACTTACGTCCACAATATAGTGTGGTGCGGGGGTAAGCCCTCGTTTATGTACTTCTGCCTGTAAGGGTTTAACTATACATGAGGGCCCCTTAGCCTTATACTACCCTCGACAACTATAGGTGGAAACACGGAACTTCTGCACCAACTTATGCACCATCGTGAGTCCCAGAGGGGCGGTAGGTATACTGCTATACATACTCTGCAATCTCTGTTAAGCACTGAGGCGGGACATAGTCCCTTAATGGACCTCCAACATCACCCCTACAGTCCAGCCCAATACCACCGGCTATAAACTCAGTGCTTAAACCCATAGCTTGCAATACTTCTTACAACTTCTGTACTCGGTTAAGACAAACTTCTGTCTTACATCATTACTACTTCTGATTATTACTTCTGGTCTATATCTCGAGGTCATACATAATCATATCTTCATATGCAACAGATAGAATCAGTTGCAGGAGATAATAAAATAACTCACCGGGGCGCTGTATCGCTCCGACCTCCGTTACTGCCTCTCCTTCTCTGTCTGCACCTTCTACTTATTTTCTTGCCGTTCTATCGCCGTCCTGTCATACGTCAAAAAGACATTACTTAGGTACTCACTTCATGGACAGGAAAACATAGTGTTGCCAACAGTCAAATAAGCATAAAACAGAGGTAACTCACCCTGGGTATGGATTCGCGACGTCCGCGACACTACTTAATAATGAACTTTGATTAAGAATAATTCGATTTTCTTTTATTAGATTAGTTTTGTTCGCTGACCTTGTTTTTAGGGCTCCGTACCCAAAGGGTAAAAACGGGACCCTATTACTGAGGCTCCGCTGTCCGTCCGTCCGTCCGTCCGTCCGTCCGTTTGTCACCAGGCTGTATCTCGGGAACCGTGATAGCTAGAGAGTTGAAATTTTCACAGATGATGTATTTCGGTTGCCGCTATAACAACAAATACTAAAAAATGGAATAAAATAAATATTTAAGGAGGGCTCCCGTACAACAAACGTGATTTTAATAGATAATTGTACGGAACCCTTCGTGCGCGAGTCCGACACGCACTTGGCCGGTTTTTTTATATCGTGCAATATTTTTCTTAAAGGTAGTGTAAATTAAATGTCATTAAGTTGAAAGTGAATTCAGCCTTCGTGGTTAAATGAGCCCACAGACCACTTAGCCCGCAGGTTCAGTTCTTCTTCTTGTAGTGCCCTCTCCTACCGGAGGTCGGCGATCATTCGGGTTCAGTTGCCCACTTTGTTTTTTTTTTCTTAGTTGACTCGACCCACACTAATCTGTGAATCTGTCTTGTCAAGGTGCGCGTCAATCATACTCCAGTAATACTTCAAGACTGTTTATTCATAATTTCCAATTCAGTTGGGTAGACATTAAATATGAACATACCGACATCTCTCCTCGTAACAAAAACAATTGAAACAAACAATTTGAGGTTTAGATTATATAAACATGCATAGTTAAATTTTCTTTTAATTTGAAACAAACAATATTATTAGGAATTTATTACTTGCACATACATTTCGAGAATGTTATGATATTAAAATTATTACAATATGATTTTCTGTACACACAAGCATTGTCTTTGTATAACTATAAAACATTCTTAATTAAGTACATTTTAGACATTATGATTAAATTATTAATATTTTATACATGTTGACAATAAAGTTGCTTTTCTTTTTATTATTATTATTATTTTTTTTTTTTTTGCTACCTATTTGAGTGGTTTTCACCAAATTTTGAAGTTGGTATTCATGACAAAGATTTGTGTACATGCATAAACTAAATTATTTTTCATTATTATAATTTATCACCTGTATTATTACATGTTTTTTTTTTATATAACATTATAAATTACATGCATTTGTATTGTAACTGTTATGTACAAAATGCTTAATTATCTACGTAATTAACTTACAAAAATTAACAGGTTTTTATGAATAAAATGAGAATGATGAGCAGGTATATCTTTTTTTTTTTTTTTTGTTAATGAATCAATCTGGGACTGCAATCCGGATGTCTCAACTCTTGAATTCCCAGTTGCCGAATCTACTGGGAGGTATCACTGTCCTGCCGGAACGAGTTACATAATGGTCAGTTCTAGTTGAATTATTGTTGATGGGTACGGAAGCCGAGGCCAATGAGGCCGGGATTGATGACGGCTGGATATCATCGAATTCTAACTCGCACCCCTCAGAGTCAGACCTGTACTGCGAATCTACTATAATGTGACGTCTATTCCTAACCACCTTACTACCGTTATGCATGATAATCTCGTATGAGCGATTTCCTAAAATTTTATTAATTGTGCCACTAATCCACATACTCCTATTATCATGTCTTACTTTTACTCTTTGACCGATGTTTAGGTACGGTAAGTTTTTTGCATGGCGATCATAGTACACTTTGTATTTACTTTGGCGATTTATAAGTTCTTGCCTAATTTTTTTATTATTCAATGTGCCGATTAGTGTTTCACGTAAGGGTAAAATGCTACGTAGTTTTCTATTTTGGAGCAATTCTGCGGGTGAAGGTAGATGTTCACTAATTGGGCTATTTACATATTCGAGTAGGGCTAAACGGAAATCTGTATTGGAATGAGCGCATTTCTTCATTATATTTTTAGCAATTTGTATGCTGCGTTCCGCTTGGCCATTAGACTGGGCGTAGTGGGGGGATGAGCGCACGTGATTGAAGCTCCATTCTTTCGCGAATTGACTAAATTCTCTTGACGAGAACTGTGGTCCACCATCCGACATTATAGTCTCAGGAATGCCGTGGCTACTAAATATGCATTTAAGCTCTTGTATGATGTCTTGCGACAATGTAGTTTGAAGTTCGCGCACCTCGATAAATTTACTATAGTAATCTACGAGTAATAGGTAATTCTTCCGATAATAATAAAATAAATCGATGCCTACTTTTGCCCATTGCCTCTTTGGCACTTCGTGCGGTATTAATGTTTCTTTACTGTTACTTTTTCGAAATGTTAAGCATGCTTGACAATTGGAAATAAAGTTTTTTAACTGATTATTTAGTTCTGGCCAAAACAATAACTCGCGGGCTCTCAATAAACATTTTTCAAGGCCTAAATGTGCGTAATGTATTTTATGAAGCATCTCATATCGCAATTTCCGCGGTATTATTATTCTATGTCCCTTCCATAGTAATCCATTCGCCTCTGTTAAATCTTCCCTGTACTGCCAATACGGTTTAATAATATCGTGAACGTCTTTTTTATATTCTGGCCATCCTCTTCTAATATATTTCTGTAACTGCTGTAACTCGTCATCTTGTTCAGTCTCCTTCTGTAAACTTTGGTAAAGCACATCAGTTAATTCGTTGTGTGCCATGATCGTCCGCACTGCCTCAGTCATCTCGTCGTGCAGGTCGTAGGGCGCGCGCGCGGCGGCCGGGCCGGCGGCGGCGGGTGTGGCGCGCGGCGGCTCGTACGCCCGGGACAGCGCGTCAGCAATGTGCAGCTGCTTGCCCGGCTTGTACACCAAACTGAAAGTATAGGGTTGTAGCCTCAGTAACATACGCTGTAATCTCGGCGGCGTGTCGACTATTGGTTTTTTTATAATGCTGATTAGCGGCTTATGATCAGTTTCTACAGTTATATCTGTGCGACCATAAATATACCCATAAAATTTTTCACACGCAAATACGCAAGCGTATAGCTCCTTCTCAATTTGTGCGTACCTTTGTTCAGTATTTGTGAGCGCCTTCGATGCGTAACAAACGGGAAGGCCGTTCTGGAGCAACACCGCACCCAGGCCGCTCTTACTCGCATCCACTGAAAGGGTGATCGGTTTACTTATACTGTAATATTGCAAAACAGGCCTTTGTGACAAACATTTTTTTATTAAGGTCCACGCATTTTCGTGAAGATCGGTCCAGTGCCACTCCACTTCTTTTTTTAATAGCTCTCTCAAAGGTTTTGTTTTTTATGACAAATTTGGTATAAAATTACCCACATAAGTTGTCAGCCCTAGTAACCGTTCTACATCTTTACAGTTTGTTGGCTTTGGCATGTTCATTATAGCTGAAATATGACTTTCGTCTGGATATAAACCTTTCCTTGTTATTCTGTGCCCCAAATATTTTATTTCTTCCAGTCCGAATTTGCACTTGCTTAAATTTAATTTCAAATTAATTTTGCGACATCTTTCCAGAACTTGTTTTAATATTTTGTCGTGATCTGATTTTGAGTTTGCGTATATTAAAATATCGTCTACATACATACAAACTCCTTCAATGTCATCAAAATTTTCATATATTTTTCGATGAAATACCTCACACGCCGACGAAATTCCGTACGGCATACGTAAAAACTTGTATCTTCCAAAAGGAGTGTTAAAAGTACAGAGTTCACTGTTTTCAATTTTCACCTGCCAAAACCCATTGGTGGCATCCAACGTACTAAAATACTGAGCGCCTGAAAGATTTGAAACGATTTCGTCCAGTGTAGGCAAACTAAAATGTTCGCGACGAATAGCAGAGTTAAGCTCTTTTGGATCCAGACATATCCTCAAATCGCCATTGAGTTTTTTGACAATGGTCATGCTATTTACCCAATCTGTCGGGCCTTCCACCCTTGCTATTATGCCTTGCCTTTCCATATCCTCTAGTTTTTCTTTCACTTTTTCTTTTAACGGTATCGGTACCTTCCTAGGAGCATGCACTACCGGTTTACAGCCATGATTTAATCTAATTTTGTAAGTACCTGGCAAACAACCTAAACCCTGAAATACATCCTGATAATCCGCAATAAAAGGGGGTTCTACAGAAATTGATTCGTTAATCGCAAATACTCGTTTGATTAAATTCATCTCTTTGCAAGCATGGCGTCCTAGTATAGGAGTAGAGGTCACATCTGCCACTTTAAATTCAAGAAAAAATATATCATCTTTGTACTGTACTCTTAAATAACATTTACCCAATACTTTAATTTTAGTTCCCGAGTAACCATGCAATCTAGTCTTGGTAGTGAGCAGATTTTTTAAATCAAACCCAATCTGTGATAAATACCTCCGCGGCAAAACATTGACGTCGGCTCCCGTATCAATTTTAAAACTCAATTGCGAATTATTAATTTGTAAATTTATCGACCATTCATCAGTAATATCAGAATTTAGACTATAAATTACCTGCTCATCGGATTCTTCTATTCGATACACCCCACACATCCGTGAGAAGTGATTCATACGAGAGCAATTTAAACACCTTCTACCGTATGCGGGACAAAAATTTTCTTGATGTTTCGTACCACATTGCTTGCAAACGGAATAACTGTTATAAATGCTGCTCGATCCGCGTCGGCCGCTGCTGCCGGCCCCGCCAGCCATCGGGCGCGTCGTCGCTGCCGGCTGCCGCGCACGCCACCCGGCCGGCGCGCCCCGGCTCGCCGCGCCCGCGCCGCGCCAGCCGGCGCCCGCACCGCGACCGGCAGCGCGCGCGCCGCGGGGCGCCGCGGCGTCCCGGCCGCGCCCCCGCGCGCCTGACGGCCCGTAGCCTCCGCGCTGACTCACTCGCCAAATATTATTATCTTCGAATTCGTTATTTCCTTCTTCTTTTGTTACATTATATACTGATTGTTCCCGAGATTCTTGAACGATTTTTTCTGAGTAAATCTTAGATACGATAGCAGCTCGACATATCTCCATAGCTTTTGTTAACGTTAAGTCTTCTTCGCGCAATAATCGTTCTCTAATAGCTTTGCTCGTTAGACCACATACTAACCGGTCTTTAATTAGTGAATCGCATAAGTCTCCAAATTCACAAGAACTTGACAATTTCTTTAAATCGTATGC
This sequence comes from Archips crataeganus, assembly GCA_947859365.1. Taxonomy (NCBI): domain Eukaryota; kingdom Metazoa; phylum Arthropoda; class Insecta; order Lepidoptera; family Tortricidae; genus Archips; species Archips crataeganus. Next base: position 3,213,241 of record OX402053.1, on the reverse strand, counting down.
ATATTGCTCGATCGTTTCGCCGTCCACCTGATTTCTTGTAAAAAATCGATGTCGTTCGACCGTTAAATTTTTCTTTTGTTCGAAATGATTCTTAAACGCCGTTAATACCTCATCAACAGTTTTACCCTTTACATCTAAATGTTCATACAATTCTCTACACTGTACACCCACGATATGTAACAAAATATTTATTTGTATTTCCGGAGACTTCTTCGAAAGTTCACAGGCATTAAAATATATTTTAAATCCTTTACTCCACTTATTCCAATTGTCACTTAAACTACCGGTCGTAAGGTTCAAAATACTTTGATCGTAACAAAACGGCGGCGGCGGAGCTAGCACTGTTTCCATGTTTACACACTGTAGTTAGTGATGCACTATTACCACAACAAGTCCACAATTAATGACGTACACTTATGTATTACTTTTTGATTATTTATTTAATTTCCGGCTGCGCCATGTCAAGGTGCGCGTCAATCATACTCCAGTAATACTTCAAGACTGTTTATTCATAATTTCCAATTCAGTTGGGTAGACATTAAATATGAACATACCGACATGTCTCAAACCTAATGTATGTTTTTTTCCAGAACTACCCACATCACCACTACATTGGTATTGGACCCGGCCCCTCCAATATGGCCTTTAATAGTAGGGGCAGTCACTGGCTTCGTGTTACTAGCCGTTATAGCGTACGGACTGTACAAAGTGAGTATATAGTTATTTAATTAATTGAATCAGGCGTTACTATGCGGAGGTCGATATTAATGAACTGAAACCATGAAAACACCTGACAAACCATGAAAATTTATTGTCGTATTTATATTCAATTATATTATACAACCACATCGCAGACATCGCAAGACATTGCAAGACATCGCAAGGTGGACCACATTGCAGAGGTTATTGTCAGGAGTTGACTGAAGTGTCCCTACACGTGATACTCTTCACGTTCGTATCTACCCGCACCCCATTTTGTTTATTTAACGCTACCTTATCAGAGAGAAAGAGACTCAGAAAAAAATAACTTTGAAAGGAAAATATAAAAATAAAAAACATCGAATAGCATCTCTCCCTCTCTTCTGAGTCGTTCACTCTTGACAGAGTTACAATGGTCGTGGTCATGAAGGGTCGCTCCCCACTGCGGTCGCCTGCAATGTGGTCGAAACATGGATGTTATTTTAACAATAAAAATTGTCACTGTAAAGTCTCGAGTGTATTATAGCTAAACCGTTTAAATGAGTCCAGGCATACGAGGCGCGCTCGCCGCCCGCACCTCTCTCGGACCCTTTATCGTCTTACCCCCTAGCCCCTGTACCGCGCGGGCGAGGTCTCATTTAAACGGTCTAGCTATAGTACCTATCTTTATGTGAAAATCGCAAAAGTTAAAAACAATAAAGTGAGTTAACTTTAAAAGCACAACATCACGAGCGTCGTGGTTATTAAGACCGAGATCTAAATAAATCTTGAAATCATTCCGATGTATTTCAGCCTTCGTCACTATTTTAAAAAAGCTCTTATCTTATATTATCAATGTAATCCAAACTGAACCTTGACACACACACTTAGTAAAGTTCACTTGGCCAGATCATCGATTTTAAGATACGAGCTTTATTCAAAGTAGTTAGATTGACTAAACTCTGTAAAATTTTCAGTGGATTTTTTTGTTCATAAAGTAGTTACGGTCGGCCAAGAAAGTAGTCTACCAGTTTTAACAAATGTTTCTGTGAGATCTAAATTTCTAAATTTAACGACCGCCTTAGCCTAGTTGGTAGTGACCCTGCCTACGAAGCAAGAGGTCCTGGGTTCAAATCCCGGTAAGGGCATTTATTTGTGTGATCAGCACGAATATTCGTTCCTGAGTTATGGATGTTTTCTATGTATTTAAGTATTTATTTGTCTATATAAGTATGTTTATCGTCGTCTAGTACCCATAGTACAAGCTTTGATTAGTTTGGGACTAGGTCGATTTGTGTAAGATTGTCCCCTTATATATATATTTTTTTTTTAAATATCGCTAAGGTTTACTTTTATAGATAACTGAGTGAAGTTTTTAGTCACTGTCATCATATTATTGCAAGGGAAAATCGACCTCGTTTTATCATGACGTGCAAATGAACTTCAACTGTAGGGTGGTAGACCATATTTTTGGTCGACTGCACCTAGATTTTGAACATTAGTCAATGTAAAGAAACATTAACTATATCCATACCTATCGATTGCTAACTGAATTAGCACCTTCACTTGTCTTTCTCAGTACGGTTTCTTTTCGAGAAAGCGTTTGGAAGACTTCAAGAAGCAGCAAGATGCGGTGCCGCTTCAGGATCCTGGAAGTTCTTCTAGCCGTCCCTCCACTCCCCCGAGCCCGGAGAACCAGTCCACCAAAGAACTGATTTGTGATTCTGACTCCGACTGACCCGATTCAGTTTACTCGTAGAATATTAAGCCAAAATGGAGACGTCATATGCACTTGTGAAAGGATGGTACCACACAAATCAATCGATAGTGGAATGGATTGGTTGACCTCGATCGACAGTTTCTACTAAACCAAAATCTACCATACTAAGCGATTGACGTTAAACAGTACCATTGATCGGCTGTCAATCGATCGTTTATTGGTCTATCATCGATGCCATCGATTGATGTAGAAACATCAAAAAAGTAGGGGTTAGTTACTTGTTATTTCATTAAAAAACTGACATTTAATAGTTTAGTACTTAAAGGTCGATTCATTACTACAGAGACCGAGCGTATCAGACACGTGCCGTATAAGACAACCGACAAATGGTTCTCCTATTGTAGTCCAAAAATTTTTAATTCTATTTCAACTACCACTACTTTCACTAGCCCTAAAATCAAACAGCCGAATTTTAAATTTTCCTGGCTATTCATTAGCCCTAATTTTAGCGTTCCGAATTTACGCTATACCTATTTTGTTATGTCCGAATTGTCCGATTTCTTCGTCATCATCATATTATATATATCATTATATAGCTAGGCTCTTGTCGGTGGAGTAATTTCTAGCTTATTCTACATTCCGCTCTTTCCTTCACTTTTTAGGGTTCCGTAGTCAACTAGGAACCCTTATAGTTTCGCCATGTCTGTCCGTCTGTCTGTCTGTCTGTCTGTCTGTCTGTCTGTCCGCGGCTAAGCACAGAGACTGTTAGTACTAGAAAGCTGTAATTTGGCATGAATATATATATCAGTCACGCCGACAAATTGATTGAATAAAAAAAAGTAAATCAAATTTTTTTAGGGTACCTCCCATAGACGTAAAGTGGGGGTGATTTTTTTTTTCTCGGCTAACCCTATAGTGTGGGGTATCGTTGGATAGATCTTTTAAAACCATTGCGGGGTTCCTAACATAATTTTTCTATTCAGTGATCTGTTTGCGAAATATTCAACTTTAAAATGAACATTTTCATTAAAATCGGCCGTCCCCCCTTCTAAAATCTAAACTGTTGAGTGGAAAAATTTGAAAAAATTCAGAATGGTAGTAAATATATCAAATTTACTAGGAAAATTATAGCGGCTAAGATTGCTTGGAAATAATTTGTAGTTTAAGAGTAAACAGTAGCCTAAGGTATAAAACATACCTAAACTTGGATGATTCCATACACATACGGAATCCTTAGAAAAATATTACTTGATTTTTTCGTAATGGCTACGGAACCCTACCTTGGGCGTGTCCGACACGCTCTTGGCCGGTTTTTTTATATAATGAAACATTTATTTTTTCCTTTATTTGCTCCATATTATATGTCCTTCTTGGTCTTCCCCTTTTCCTTTTCCCTTCTATCTTTCCTTCTATTATAGTCTTAATGTAATTATTGTGCCGTATGAGATGACCTAACATCTTCCCTCTCCTGTTCTCATTATTTTCAACAAAGATCTTTTTTCGCTAACCATATTTAAAACTTCTGGATAACTTTTCTTTTCTGTCCAGCTGATCTTTACTATCCTCCTCCAACACCACATTTCGAACGCTTCCAATCTATCTGTGGCGTCACGGAACCACGTAAAAGAAGTTTGAAACAATGGACTGTATATAGGAGAAAAACTGGCTCAGTTTAGAAACGGTCTAAGCAACTGGACTTAAAAGGATGGGCTTGCGGTTTATACTGTCTTTAGCATTCCAGATTAATTACAAAGCACTCACCTTGCCTTTCCTTGCGATAGCGAACCCAGTAAAGTTTTCTGCTGTCCAGGCTCAGGTCAGAATCCAAAAATCTTAAAAGTCACACGTACGCACGCATAAAATAAAATGTTCTGTAGCACATAACACATAAAATCTTCTCTTGAGATAGTAGGTTTAAATTAATTATTAGAAAATGTTGAACTAAAATGTGCCTTACTTTGGCGAGTTCAAATTGACACTAATTGCGCGCGCAGACCATAGCCAATAACTCTGTAGGCCGCGTTTCGTTTCAGCCAGACTTAGCGCAGCGCTTTTGCAAATTAGAACTAGAATGAAAAAGGCAGTATATCGAACACTATCTTTTTGTCTCTTTGGGTCATGGTCCACGTTTCGCAGCAGTAGAGAGCTATACTCCTGATGTGGACTTTCATTAGATTCTTACTGATGGAGGTTTATATTTTATTTATTTATTTATTTATTTATTTAGCTGAAAGTAGGCTTCTTTTAGTGTTAAATACCTTTTTCGCCATGGCTATCCTGGTTATAATGTCTGGTGGAGTGGGTCCCTACTTTCTGAAAGGGAAAATACTGCCTAACTTAACTTGACTTGAACTTATGGCAAAGAAACTTGGTTTTCAATTATAACATTATCTATTACCACAGAATAAGTAATAGTGCTAACGTACAGAAGGATCACTCTCGAACAAAGGTCAACTTTAGGTATAAAAACTTTTCTACTCCTACTACGTGCACGCGAAATTAAAACTTATCGTGTGATACGAGCGTTCATATTCCATTGGGCACCGCTGATCCGAAACCAAGGGCACAGGGTTCCCACTCGCCCATATTTGGTAGGTATATATGTAAATCAAGAAAGATAACAGTGTGTATTAATTCAGTAAACTACCTTTAGTATGTAAGTAAGTTATTTATAATATCGTTTAGAAGTCATTGTTTTTTGCAAAAATCACAGAAAAAAAGATGCTTAATTACGAGCGACGCGGCTAGCGTGCGAAGTGAAGGCCGCGCGACAACCTACTGCCATACTCCTCCCGGGAGGAGCGCCGGCCGAACATACCTAAACTGCGGAGTGAAACCCCCCTGGTATTATATTGTATTATATCAGAACACTCGCGTGGTACGGCCTAACCCAGAATGGCTGCCCCGACCGTCCGCTGTCCAACGTTTATTTCTTGATTCGAATTCCAGAAGCCGTAAGATTTAAATATTTGAAACAGCAACACGGTCTCGATGGCCAGTGTCTAAAGTACATCTAGAGTCTTCTGTAATAATGCTGCCTAGGTGTCTAAACGACTTCACGTGTTCTTTTTTTTTTTTTTTTTTTTTTTTTTTTTTAATTTATATAATTTATTGAATCAGGCGTTACTTTGCGGAGGTCCATATTAATGAACTAAAACAATTACTTTGCTCACCCGCGACCTTACGTTACGTTTATGCAAGAAATGTGCGTTCATGCAGTTCCTCCACCTCCACACTGTACGAACACACACAAATCACATAAACCCAACCATCACCACCACCAAGCTACACTGACGCGTTTCGAACTCAACCAGAGCTCATCTTCAGAGTTATCACAACCGTATGCTATGCTACCAAATGTTAAACTAACAAACCAAAACACATGTTTTAACTTGTCACTGTAACTTCTCAAGTACCCACTTTATTTTTCTTATTCTCAAACTACCCCACAAAAATTAACTTTTATTGACATATTATAAAACTACCTTGAATTTTTTGTTTATTTATTTATAAGGCATATTTAATTAATACTAACTGTTCAAATTCGACCCAAGCCGCAGTAAAGGAGAAGATACTAAATTTACCTGTTCATTAAACATTTTTTTTTTATTTTTTTTTAATATTAGCACATACATAATAATATATTTAAGTACGCCAAACTGTGAAACAGTTTGTTGGCGTCAAATTATTTATTGCAGTGTTTTGTAATGTAATTGTACGGTCGACTCTTCTTTCGGAGACTACTAAACTACTACTAGTCCGATTTCTTAATTGCCCTATTTTTACTTGTCCGATTCCTATGAATACCGAATATTTGTTCTCTGTCGGTGTCTGCGCGGCTGTGTTGCGATAGATTATTAGGAAGAATATGTTAATAGGAATTGTATTGAAGAATATTATTTTGTCTGACACGGCACTTGTCTAACGTGACCATTTTTTTCTCACTTTAAAACGGGACAACGACTTTTTAAGAAGATTTTGGCCAAAATCAACTTTTGTTTTACAATAACAAACGGCTTACCACCCAAATGTTGTATTTAATTTTTTTTCCGATGCGCAAATATACTTTAGTACTGGGTGACAAGTGTGACAACTTCCAAAATGTGTACAACTCTTGGCAAGATTTTTGAAATATTACTTATCTTTAACAATTACTATTATAACATAGTTCAAACTAACGTAGACATCTACATAATTGAGTTTTCTTTTCTGCCCGCATAATACCTGTTCGACTACCGCTTACGTGTTTATATTCTAAATCTTAATAAAACGGGACATTTTCGCGTCCCCAACTAATTTTTCGGGACACCGGGACAGAGTAGCTGAGAGCGGGACAGTCCCGTTCAAAACGGGACGTATGGTCACGTTACACTTGTCTGACGCGCTCGGTGTCTGTAGATATTAATCGACCTTAATACTCGTAGCTTACGATAATTGTCATTTTCTCTCTGTTCCATCTTTGTTGGTATTTTAATAATGTGGTCGGCCGGATGGAAGAAAACGAAGACTGAATTTATATTATTAAGTACGCATAATACGCATATATGTTAAATTATTGTTATTTTTATTATTTTTTAAGCACTTAAAATAATTGTAAATGATTTTATTTTAATAAATACAGATTTAATATATTCCAATTGTTGTTCTTTTTCTGCCCACATTTTAAAGTTTTTGCAATTGTGTAGAAAAGGCTATAGTGATTTCTAGAACATTCTTTTCGCTCCACGTTTTTATTACGTTTAGGGTTCCACGCATGCAAGGTCTTAACGATACGTAGCCTAGTGGTATGACCTGTGGCCTTTTAAGTATAGTCGTGGGTTCAAGCCCGAGCGCATCCTAGTGATTTTTTCAAAATTTGTGTGCTAAATACATTTGTAATTTACCATGAGCTTTACGGTGAAGGCGTGTTGAGGAATCCTGAAAGCGCCTGCAAATAAATTCAAAGGTGAATGTGTGAAGTTCCCAATCCGCACTGTGACCGCGTGGGAACTAAGGCCCAAGGCTTCTCATTTTGAGAGGAATTGTGCCGACTGTGGGAAGTATATAGGCTGGGATGAATGATAACGATGATTTTAATAATAATAAATAAATCATAGGACAATTTTATTGACACCAATTGACCTAGTCCCAAACTAAACAAAACTTTTACTATGTGTTCTAGACAACGGATAAAAATACTTATATAGATAATTACATACTTAAATACATATTAAACATCCAAGACTCGAGCACAAACATTCGTATTTTTAGGGTTCCGTAGTCAACTAGGAACCCTCATAGTTTCGCCATGTCTGTCCGTCTGTCTGTCTGTCCGCGGCTAAGCTCAGAGATCGTTAGTTCTAGAAAGCTGTAATTTAGCATAAATATACATATCAGTCTCGCCAACAAAGTGGTTAAATAAAAAATAAATTTTTTTTAGGGTACCTCCCATAGACGTAAAGGGGGGTGATTTTTTTTTTCTCGACTAACCCTATAGTGTGGGGTATTGTTGGATAGGTCTTTCAAAACCATTGTGGGGTTGCTAACATGATTTTTCTATTCAGTGATCTGTTTGCGAAATATTCAACGTTAAAGTGAAAATTTTCATTAAAATCGACCGTCCCCCCCCTCTAAAATCTAAACTGTTGGGTGGTAAAATTAGAAAAAATTCAGAATGGTAGTAAATATATCAAATTTACTAGGAAAATTATAGCGGCTAAGATTGCTTGGAAATTATTTGTAGTTTAAGAGTAAATAGTAGCCTAAGGTATAAAACATACCTAAACTTGGATGATTCCATACACATACGAAATCCTTAGAAAAATATTACTTGATTTTTTCGTAATGGCTACGGAACCCTACCTTGGGCGTGTCCGACACGCTCTTGGCCGGTTTTTTTTACAGAAATATCTGCCCTGACCGGGAATCGAACCTGAGACCTCAAGCTTCGTAGTTAGGTTCTCTTACAACTAGGCTATCCAGTCGTCCAAAAATTTATTGCTTGATGAAAGAATAATTTTGATTGATATAGAAAGAGGCTTTTTTAGCAGTTTTCGATTAATTTTTGAATAAACACTGCCACGGAACCTTTCACGTACAAGCCCAACTAGCATTAGCCTGTTTTTATGCTGGATTAGCCAAATTTCTAACATTCTTTTTACACACGACCCTTTTCGTGTCAAAGATTATTTCGTGTTCGTTTCAGCGATCGTGTATTTTCGGCTATTTCCGCCTCACCGAGCTCTTTGTATGCAATCAAACGAGGAACTAAAGAATATTCCTTTTCCATGCGATTCCTTATTTTCTATCTGCAATTTCACACCGACGTTTCTCTTTTACCATTCAAAGGTTTGTTTTTATTGAATGCCCGCTTTTCAGTTGAAGTTTTCGTCTCGTAGCGCGATAGTTGAATTTATTTATTTATTTAGAAACAAACAGTACAAATATATTTTTACGGATCATAAAATTTGTCTCTCCCATAAAATTTTAAGTCATAATGTATCATTAGTCATAATCAACGCTAGTCATACAGTGATTTATTTCTGAAACGGTATTTTTTTCAGGACTTTTTTAAATGCCATCTTATAGAATGCAGTAGGTTAGGTTAGGTTTGTTTTCTAACAATTCCGAAAAATAAATTGTTTCAGAAATAAACCACTGTATGACTAACGTTGATTATGACTAATGATACATTATGACTTAAAATTTTATGGGAGTATTATAGACCCTACATAAATACTAAGGTAAACTACCCAGCTACCACCCCCACACCAGCGATCAACAACTCCAAGAGAAAGACTATCAAGCGCCAACCAGTCCATCACCCGCGCCTGACCAGCATCTTAATTGGTGCTGTTTGCTTTATAGTCAGGTTATGTAGTTAATCAAACGCAGATAACAGACAGCTAGCATTCGACAATGCCCAATGCCCCAAAGCAGCCAACCACCGGCACAAGGGCAACACCTAGGCAGCCCACTCTACATAAAACTAAAACTAAACGAGTTTACAGAGTTACTCCACCCCTATGCATCGAAAACAAAGGAAATATATACACCGTGAAATTTTAGTGGTTGTTTTCCCGAAACGAGGTGATTTAGTTTCGATTGTACAATCGATTTATAATTACTATTTTGACTAGAGTCAAAAATCCAATTGTGAAAAACGAAAGTCGAAAATGACCGCAAACCAATAATAACGCTACGTTGGTACAAGTAGCGTACGATCGTACGATAGGTTAGGTACCAACGAAGCGTTACTATTGGTTTGCGGTCATTTTCGACTTTCGTTTTTCACAATTGGATTTTTGACTCTAGTCAAAATAGTAATTATAAATCGATTGTACAATCGATACTAAATCACCTCGTTTCGGGAAAACAACCACTAAAATTTCACGGTGTATATTACTAGCTGACCCCGCAAATGTTGTTTTGCCTTATATCACCTAGGGGTATAAAAAATAGCCTTCGACCTATTCTCAGATAGGTCTGCCAAGCAGGCAAGCGGTAGGCCGAATACAGAGAAAAAAGTTTCATAATGAATGAATTTCATAGTTGAATGAGGGCACTACTTACTTTCTACGTAAATATCATATTTTTGAATAAAAAAACCGGTTGTCTGTAAAGTCGGTTTACGGACGATAGTTTAACGTGACAACGTCATAACAAAACATTCAAAAAACTAAAATGAAACCCGGCGGTCACCCATCCGAGTACTGACCGCGCCCGACGTTGCTTAACCTCGGTGATCGGACGAGAACCGGTGTTTTGACAAATATCTTGAAAACGATACGGCAAAATCAATGAAATTTTCATCCCCCCTTTAAAGCCCCGCACTCCCTCAACTCTCCCCCCCGCACCCCCCTCCCATTAAATACATGCTGGCGTTCGCTGCTCTCTCGTAAGGGGTAATCGGGCATACGCCGCAAGAGGCCACGAAATGCCATGATGGTATTTATTGAGACCGGCCCATAGTTACGGTCGCGATTGAAGCCGACTTAAAGGGCCACGCCCTGAGAAGTCCCCCCACACCCCCCCGCGCTTCGCGCGGGGAGGCGTGTGAGAAGACTCGATGTTGTTGCTCTCTCGTACATACTGGCGTTCGCTGCTCTGTAGGTACATGTACGTAAGTACGTTACATTGCGATCCTTTTTCGTGTATGCAGCCGGCGCTCATCGATTTATTAGACGTTGTCACGTCAAAAAAACATACAGATGAATAATCAGAACCTCCACCTTTTTTGAACTCTGTTGAGAATTTTTACCTATTTTGTAGTTACCTATTTTGGAGTGTTGCTTTGAGCAAGCATACTCATAGCGCGCTTTTTAGAATGCTACTATGGTAGGCCACCTACTGTCTACCTTTTGTAAATTTTTGTAACACTTGTATGCGGTGGTTAATGATGATGATGATGATGATAAAGTACCGACTTTACGGTGTCATTGAAATAAATTAAAACAATATGATGAAAATAAAAATCTGCAAATGTATCTACGTAATGTGACAAAAGCGTGTGAAACTGTATTTCCTTTGCCAATATAAAATGGCTGCTTAAGGCGCATGCCACACAGAAGAGACGTGAGACGGGGGCGCGTCGCAGTCCGCGTGGTTTGTTCGCAGGCCGCGTCTCCACCCCGTCTCTTCTGTCTGCTTTGGATCACGACGCTTCTATACAATTGGGGATGTCTATTTTTTTGCAATGTATAGAAAATCGAAAACCATTTCGAGATAAATGCTTTTTAAATAGTTTTCTGTAGTTATTTAATTTTAATATTATGTAATGAATTTATTAAATAATAAATAAGCAATGACCTTCATTTGACATTGGTGTAAATTGCGTGACCGGTTCAAGTCGTACTTTATTCTGTGTTGTTAGAATTCTTCACAATTTACGCGTGGATTATACTACGGAGTTTGATTTGGACCCGCTGTCTGTCATCTAGCACTTTGTCAGTGCCAGTAAAGTGACACAGTGTATAGTGTACCACTACGCAAAAAATAATTAAAGGGGTTGCCTTATCCTACGCATTTAGATAGATTTAGAAATTTGGCATTGTGGGAGCCCTCAATTATAATCTGACGTCATCAACTAAAATAGTTTCAATAATTAATTTTGAAAAAAGTAGAGAACTAAATGACAAAATATTGAAATTAGTTTCTTATAATTGACTTTTCTATACAAAAAAAAAAAAAAAAACACTGGTATTTTTTTTAGACATTCCCAATTAGTATAAAAACTGATGCAAGGGGCTGTGCGACTGCGACGCGCCCTTTCCCACGTCACTTCTGTGTGGCTTGCACCTAACATGACTGGAAACCCTACTTTATTATCATCATCATTTCAGCCGAAAGACATCCACTGCTGAACATAGGCTTATATCATATTCTTAATGTAATTTGTAACGCAAATTGTTTTTTCTCAAACATGCTATGAAATATTGACGTTATGTTCCTTATAATACGCCACGAAGTGTCACGTTGCAGGTGCGGCTAGATGAGAGGTCAATAATGGAATTTCATACAACATTGCTGGCCAAGGCCAGCAAAGTGATCGTCTGTTGTTTCATACCATGACGTTTATAGGTCTATGGCATCATAGCATTTAGCCTTTAAAGAAAAACTATAAGTAATATTTGCGTTTTGGTTCATTATGACATTCTGCCACTACGCTTATTTAAGGTAAGATGATGATGATGATGGTGATGGTGGTGATGGTGATGGTGTGATGATGATGATGATGGTGATGATGTGATGATGATGATGATAATGATGATGACGATGATTTTATGATGATGATGATGATGATGGTGATGATGATGATGATGGTGATGATGATGATGGTGATGATGATGGTGATGGTGGGTGATGGTGATGATAATGTTGATGGTGGGTGATGATGATGGTGGTGGTGGTGATGATGATGATGATGCATGTTTGAGAAAAACTCTATACAAGCCTTGGCCACGAACAGGGATTTCCGGCCTCGTGTCTCTAGATGGCCTCGTTAGCACTCGGCCATCTATAACTACTCGGCCGGCAATCCCCTATTTCGCGGCCGCTGCAGTAATGTACTATTTCAAATTGTTTTTATTTTTATTTTTTATTTTTTAACTGTAACTCAGTAGTTGCGGACATCTGAGGGCAGGAGACCTGGTGACCTTTCGTGCCGAGCCCGCATTGCACGGTGTCGACAGAGGAGCCCCATCCCGGGGCGGCTAGTGGGCGTTGCGGTGACACATTTTGCTCCCGTGGCGTTCACAATGGCAGACGAGGGAATCCGTGTGGTTTTTAGTGGGTAGGCCCCTTGGGGAGAGCCCCATATACCTCCGTTTCCCCGAACGGAGACGATGCATAAGGTGCATTTTCCACACCAAAAAAAAAAAAAAAAAAAAATGGAGACCTGGTGACCTGACACACAGGATCTCCCTAGTTCGGGCACCAGTCTCCCCCACTCAAGTCTCCCAATTACAACTTTATTATAATATTTAAGTTCCTACATTGTACTTGGTGGTGGAGAAATCAAATAAATTTCTTATTTCTTTCTTATTTCTTATTTCCCCCAAGGCTCGCCAAACAGATCGGTCCCATGCCATTCGCATCCAACGCGATCCCGCAACCTTGACCAGGTTGTCGCAGGCAGTACGCTTAGTATAAGTTTTTACTTCACCAAATACTTCTCGATCGCGTTTACGTAAAAAAATCAATTACAAGGGAAACATGGACAGCGTCTCCGCGCGCGCGCTTCCATGTTTCCATAGAATTGAAATTTTTACGTAAACGCGATCGAGAAGTATTGAAGTGAAGGAAAACTTATACTAAGCGTACAGGTTGTGGGCAGGGCACATCGCTCGTAGAAAAAGGTTCTCGAGTGGCGTCCACGGACCGGAAGACGCAGTGTAGGTAGGCCTTAGATTATTTATATACTAGATAGTGTCAGTTGCAAACACTGCGATACAAAACGTCCAAAAACCCATTTGACAGCTTCTTACCATCGCATTACTTCATTCAGACTGAAGGGGGGCAAATGACATTTAAGCCAATTGTTGGCTTATATTTTTCAGGACGTTTTCATGCCGCCTAAGCTCTATCTAGTGTATAAATAATCTAAGAGAGAGAGAGAGAGATATGTTTATTTACACATATTCGATACACAAGAAATACAGTTGACAGGAAAAGATACAAATAAAAATCATCGAATAGTAAAAATTGGGCCCCACTCAGCCTCCAACAAGATGGAGCGACTGCTTTATCATCGCGTGTAAAAACTGGTGCACATTAGAACAACACGCGTTATGAACTTGTGTTTGCATTGTTCTCGGATCTCTGTCCTATTGTTTCACAAAAAAACCTCTGAAAATGAGGCGCGTTGAGTTCCGAGACAAGTGATGAGTGAGAAGCGGATTCATTTGTTGAGTCAAATCGATATTATCATACTCATAATCATAATCAATTTATTTGCCAGAATACGATTACAATGGTCTTATATACATATTATGATATTCCTAGCGTATTCAACCTGCATGCAGGTGTACAAACATTTCCAAAATTATGAAAGTCATCATGCGAATAAAATTTCCTATAAAAACACATTATTACAAGTGAGAAAATTAATAAAAAAAATAAATAAAAAAAAGAACAATGTCAAAGTAAAAAGAAGATAACTAGAATTAAATTAAAAATAATAATAATAAATTAATTAATAAGTCAATTGTATCATGTCAAATATTCCCTTATACTATAATAACAATTCTCTTGAAGCCAATTTGTCAATTTCTTTTTGAACAGGACCTTCTTTTCAGTTTTAATGTCGACAGGCAATTTATTATACAAGACTATACACATATTATAACAGTTTTTCTTATAGATATATGTGTGACAAGGAGGCTGGTATAACAGGTTCTGGTATTGAGTTCGTGTGTGTCTTGTACTGGTGTCACTGCGCTTAACAAAGTAGTCCGGATTGTCCTTAACTACAATGCACGCCTCCCTTATATACATACACGGAAGTGGCAGTATCTTGTACTTTTTAAACAGAGGTTTACAGCTCTCGAGATACCATGCATTATCTAGGGCACGAAGACATCTCTTTTGCAATTTAAAAGCTCTCTCTTTGTCTACGGAATTGCCCCATAAAAGTAAACCATACTTTAAAACAGACGAAACGTAGCCGTGATATGCCGTGAGAGCTGCATCTATTGAAACAATTTGTCTTAGTTTTTTTATTATTGTGACCTAAACATAATGAAGGAAAAATTTCATATGTAACTGGAGTGGTAGGTAGTGAGCGAGCGGGCGAACAAAATTGTTTGAATATGGTTTTATTTAACTGTCTTTACCGCGTCTACGCCTTCGTTAGGCTGCGGCTCCACTGAGGTGGAGACGAGCGGAGCTGAGAGGAGACGTGTGGGGATCGACCAATCATATTACATGAAATCCACATCTCGTCTCCGTTCATGTATTATGATTGGTCGATCCCCACACGTCTCCTCTCAGCTCCGCTCGTCTCCGCCTCAGTGGAGCCGCAGCCTTAGATAGACCTTCATAAGAAATATATTTAAAGCATAACGGACAACGCCATCTTGAAATCTAAGGTACTTCTACGTTCTTGGACAACACCCTTTATTCTGGTCATAACTTGAAGTATTTCCCACATTATCGATGCTTTGAAAAATTCACAAAAACTGTATCAAAATGTGTAATTTCCATATAGTTATCGAACTTGCTCGCGAAATTTCTTGAGAATCAGTTGAGATATGCAACATACATACAATGCAATATACAACAGACATACAAACTTATGATAGAATTTTTGCCTGCGGCGATAGGCGTTCGGCTCGCGCTTCGTGCTCGCAATAATAATAGGGATGTTGACGCCATTAAGAACTATAAATTAAAAATTTAAAAAACCCCCAACGCAATTATGTCACTCGTATGTTTGAATATTAAGTCAATGCCCGTTATGCGTCTAAGATCTCTTCCGCAGCTAACAAAAGAGCTGATAACTTTGAAATGGCTAAACCGATTTTGATGAAACATACCTAAGAAACATCGCCAAGAAACTTGCTTTCTATTAAAAAAACCGCATCCAAGTCGGTGCACCCGTTTAAGAGCTATGATGCCACAGACAGACAGAGAAACAGACACACATACAAAGCGGTCAAACATATAACACCCCTTTTTTTGTGTCGGGGGTTAAAAAATAATTTGAAAACAAGACTCGAGTAAAAAAAAACGCTTTATTTTAGCCCTGAAAAAGCAGATTAATTTTCAATTAACTGCAAAATTAGATTCTTTGTTGCTTTAAAACAAATAAATAGCTGATTGAGTTGGTGAACTAGTGACGTCATAAGTTGCTATTGCCATTCAAACTCTTTGGGAGAGTTGTGTTTTGACAGCTCATAAAAAGTACGTCAGTTTATTGGTGGTGTCAACATTCATATTATGACGTGTCCCTCTTGGCATGACTTGAACGTTCTTAATTGCACGGTTATTAGTTTTTTATAGCTGGAGCCGGTTGGAAATGACTTGTTAATTTGATGAAAGTTACACAATAAATAAAAATAAAATAAACTCGATTTTTTGAAAAATAAAAATAATATATTTTGCACCGCCGCATTCGCTTCTCACTCGCACCACGCCCCCACAGTAGTGCATGAGCAGGGCGGAAAATTTCACTTTATTTTCCGAACTCGCCCATTGTGCCATTCGCCATTATTTCTGTAAAAACAATGTTCTATTGTGCTTGATGTTTCATTCTGATGGATTTTCAGTCGCCAATCATAAACTTACACGCACCGTAAAGTATTCTTTATTATTGCCGTTTTTCTCATTTATTTTTAGAAGCTTTTGAAATGTTCGTATGTTGTATTCAAAATTTGCGACTGGAGTTTTATCGAATGTAGAGTCGGTTGCTCAAAATAAGAGAAAATTGAGTGCTTGAGTATATTTCCAAGCCGATCGCAAAGAAATATAGAGACAAAGTATCTTATAAGTAGTGATCAAGTATTACATGGATATGATTTTATTTAAATTTCGTGCACAAATTATAAACCTATTAAAAATGTGTGTTATTATCGAGTTTTAATATCATCATTTCAGCCGTAGGACGTCCACTGCTGGACATAGGCCTATCATTGAAGCCCAATCATTACGCGACTTGCATCCACCCTGAACCTTCACCAAGTTTGGCCTTCACCAAATCGTCCGTCCATCCTGTTGGCAGACGTCCCATGCTACGCTTGCCTGTCCGTGGTCTTCATTCGATAACACCAACACACTTGCATGCTTACGAGTAATTTCCTCAAATACGAAAGCTTCCAGCGTCACGTACCTAATCGCATCCGTTATCTAAGCTTTAAGCTCTAATGCGCTATTTCGGTGCCAAACGGAAGCTTGTCGCGACAAATAGTCGTAGCATGGCCAGCGTCTAGGAGGAAACGGAAAACTCGACCCAGTTCTAACAGCTAATATAGCTTGACGACCAGATGACCTAGTGGTTAGAGAACCTGACTATGAAGCTTGAGGTCCCGGGTTCGATTCCCGTGTCGGGGCAGATATTTGTATGAAAAAATACGAATGTTTGTTCTCGGGTCTTGGGTGTTTAATATGTATTTAAGTATGTATCTATCTATATAAGTATGTTTATCCGTTGCCTGGTACCCATAACACAAGCTTGCCTAGCTTACTTTGGGACTAGGTCAATTGGTGTGAATTGTCCCGTGATTTTTTTTTTTTAATAGGATACTGACAAATCTAGATATGTGTGCTATGTTACTGCAATGTAAACTCCATTCCAAAGATTGGGTTTGTTACTAACAACCTAGTGCTGAATCTATACCTATAAAACAGGACCGTGACTGACTGACAGACAACGCACAGCCTAAACTACTGAGGCTAGAGACTTGAAATTTGGCACACATGTACCTTGAGTATTGTAGAGGTGCACTAAGGAAGGATTTTTCGAAATTCCCACGGGATAGGGAAATATCTAAACTTTCTTTGTTTATTTGTTTGCAGCGGAATCTCTGAAACTATAAAGCCGATTTTAAAAATTCTTTCAGAATTAGAAAGCTACACTATCCTTGATTGACATAGGTTACTTTTTATCTGGGAAAATGAAAAATTCCCACGGGATAGAAATAAATTAATTGAATTTCGGGGCTGATTTTAAAAATTCTTACATATTATCCCCAAAAAGCTACTTTTTATTTGGGAAAATACAAAATTCCCCTGAATTCCTGAATTCCTGAATTTTTATTTTTGTAATGTCACTGTACTGTTTTTGGTGATCAATAAAGAATATTTGTATTTGTATTGTATTCCCACGGGATAGAAAAAATTTAAATCAACTTTGGGCCTGATTTTAAAAATTCTTTCACCTATAGTAAGCTACAGTATCCCTGATTGACACAAAGTACTTTTCCGGGAAAATGCAAAATTCCCGTGGGATAGAAATAAGTAAATTCAACTTAGGGCCTGATTTTTAAAAAATATTTTACCACTTGAAAGCTACAGTATCCCTGATTGACATCTACTTTTTCTCCGGAAAAATGCAAAATTCCCACGGGATAGAAATAAGTGAATTGAACGTAGGGGCTGATTTTTTTAATTAATTCACTAATAAAAAGCTACACTGTCTCTGATTTTCAAAATAGGTCAAAACAGTTATTTCTATCCCGCGGTATGCTGTACTTTGCACTTTCCCGGGATGAAATGTTGTTGTTTCAATCAGGTGTCCTCCCAGAACGAGAACACTTGGGCCGTAGTTCCCACTTGGGCCCAGTGTGATTTGTACAGTGTGGGTATGTACCATTGAATTTCTTCTCAGGTATGTGCAGCTTTTCTCGCGACGTTTTCCTTCACTGTAAAGCTCATGGTAAACTTGAAACGTAGTTTAGCACACGAATTAGGAAAAACTCAGAGGTCCAAGCCCGGGCTCAAACCCATGACCCTTTGCTTAAGAGACCATAGGTCAAACCACTAGGCCACCGCGGCTTACCGGCTTAAGAAATCACTTATTCAAATTCCGCGGGAACTTTGCATTTTCCTGGTATTATCCTACGTGTTAATCCACGTAATAAACTACCTGTGTGCCAAATTTCATGCAAACAACTAACGTTATTTTCTTCGCGTACGAAGTCGCGGGCAAAAGCTAGTTTGAATATAAAGTCAAATCAAGATTGTTTTCTTGGAGTCTTGACGTCTCTCAATGAGAGCATAACGTAGATGTCGCTAGTATGGCTGCAAAAGTGATTGAGCACGCTGAGTTGTGCGATGCATAGGAAAAATTTGTGTCTAAACTCCTGACCAGTGGTGGTGTAGGGGTTTAGCACGCAACACGGAATGCTGAGGACCTGGGTTCGATTCTCAGCGCTGGTCTTTTTTCTGAGTTTTCCTGTGCATCCATGTTTCAGTTTGTATTTAGTATGAAATGTATAAAGTCAAAGTCAAGTCGAAGTTAAAATTCTTTATTCAGATGGCCTAGTGGTTAGATAACCTGACTACGAAGCTTGAGGTCCCGGGTTTGATTTACGTGTCGGGGCAGATTATTTGAATGGAAAAAACGAATGGTTGTTCTCGGGTCTTGTGTGTTTAATATGTATTTAAACATGTATCTATCTCTATATAAGTACTAGTTGACCCCGCAAACGTTGTTTTGCCATAATCACCTAGGGGCATAAAAAATAGCCTAGGACCTATTCTTAGACCTACCGAGTGTAGAGAAAAAGTTTCATAAAAATCGGTCAAGCCGTTTCGGAGGTGTTCGATAACAAACACCGTGACACGAGATTTTTATATATGAGATAAGTGTGAAAGTTTGTAAAGATGTTTGGGTGTTTGGATATTTGGATGTTTGTTACTTAATCACGTAATAACGGCTGAACGGATTTACATGGGAGTTGGTACGGAGATAGTTTGAGACCTTAGGAATAACATAGGATAGTTTTTACCTGGAAAATTGCACAGTTCCCGCGGGACAACGATAAACGAATTGTTCGCGGCCAGAGTCGCGGGCAACAGCTACTAAATACTTGATAATAAAATGAAAATCATCCAGTTTACCAAGTTTTAAAGTCATTAATTAAGTACTTACATCTACCTACTTATGTATCTTTATATAATATAAAACAAAGGAAAATGTTTCTACTTATATCCTTTATAGACTTTCACATTATCTTTTTAACCGACTTCAAAAAAAGGAGGAGGTTCTCAATTCGGTTGTATGTTCTTTTTTTTTTTTTTTTTTTTTTAACGTGTGTTAACTCAGAACTCCGTCATTTATGAACCGATTTGGAAAATTCTTTCGTTGTTTGAAAGCATATGCTTCAAGGTTGGTCCCGTTGTTACCGGAATCCAGTTCTGATGATGGGATCCATGAGGAATTGAAGGAACTCTTCAAAAGTTCAAGGGAAATGTAAAGCGATTTTAGTATTTTCAGTGACAAATCGAGCATTTGCATTCATAAAGTGTCATTTGGTAAACTAGACCTGATGAAGAAGACCGCAGATGGCCAACGGAACTCCTCAACGGGTCAAATCTTGCAAGTTGAATTTGACTCACTTCCCGGTTTCTGATTGATTTCATATTTTACATGCATGTGTAAATCAGGTGACAATGCAATATTATTGTGACATGGAGCTAATCTGATGATGGAGTTGGAAGGTGGCCATAGAAACTCTGTAATAAAACAACACAACCCCGTCGAGTTTGGGTTCATTTGAAACGTCTTGACGAGCACTTTGATCCCAGATGGTAACCAGGGTCTGATGATGGAGCTGGAAGGTGGCCAAAGTTACTCCATAAAGTAACGGCACTTACCCCATCGAGTACGGACTCATTTGACTCGTCTCAACGAGTACTTTGGTCCTAGATGGTAACCAGGGTCTGACAATGAAGTTGGATGGTGACCATAAGAACTCCGTAGTAAAACGACATAACCCCATCAAGTTTGGTCTCGTTTGATTCGTCTTGATAAGTACTTTGGTAACCAGAGGCAAAAAGTACAGTCAGTAAAGAGTGCTAGTCCAGGCCATTAGCAACAACTAAAAAGAAAAAAATAAAAAATTTTAAATAAAAAATAAAACCGCCTTCAAAAAACACCCAAAAAAAACTTGGAAATAAAAAAAATTTAAATAAAAAATAAAACCTCCTTCAAAAAACCCCCAAAAGAACATAAAATAATAATTGATTGAACCGACCACAATAAGCATGAAAATATCTTTCTACTAATCTGTTTGAAGTTGGTGCCTCAGCACGAGCCAGCAGGAGTGGACCTAGTAATCTAACTTACCTACATACCTATTATAGGGCTTCTACACTCCTGCTGGCTCGTGCTGAGGCACCAACTTCAAACAGATTAGTAGAAAGATATTTTCATGCTTATTGTGGTCGGTTCAATCAATTATTATTTTATGTTCTTTTGGGGGTTTTTTGAAGGAGGTTTTATTTTTTATTTAAATTTTTTTTACTCCAATTTTATATTTTTTTATTTTTTGGTGACAACTTTATCTGTATAACAACACTGCAAATAAATTTTCAGCGTAATCGACTCAAACGATGAGCGATCTAAACACTTTCTCAAATTAGTTTCATTACAACATTTTACAGCATTTATTTACGTGAATTTCATGATACAGCCCCTGGATTTTCCAGAGCTAGCTAGTAATCCTTCTAAGTAACGACTTGCAAAATTCCCTTCAGCACCTGCCCCTAAAAGACTCGTTAAAACCCTATACCCTATAAATAGTCTTCGGTAGGCGGAAATAGGCAGCCGTTAAATTTCCGCGAAGCCTTAATCCTTGAGTAGGGTCACCATCAGACACGGAACTGGAATCCAAAAGCTTCATAGTTCCTGCTTCAAGTGAAATACACGTTATACAAACGACTGCCTGGAAGTGGCTGTCTTCCAGGGAGTCAACTGTCAACTGACTTTTGGTCAGATGGATAAGGCTACTTGTGAAAAAAGGGCTCTTAACCTCTTCACCGCCCAAGTCATCTAGTCGTGACTCGTGACAGCCAATGGAATGCCTCACACGCCAACATCATCTTTCTATTGGCTACGTGCACGACGGTGGCGCCGCGTAGCGTTGACAACATTTCCTCCCCATTTACTTCCAATTATTGCCATGTTGTGCGCTGCGATCGTTTTCTGTACCCCCACCACCCGCTCCGCACATAGCCAATACATGATCAATGTTTCAACTCGAAATAAACCCTTTTACAATGGATTTTAAGTAGAAAATCGGTTTGTCATATTATGTAACGTGGCGTGCCGTACAGAGCACGTCACTTCGTTTGTTTGTGGCGGTGAAAAGGTTAACACACTTTTTGCTATGGCCCTCAAAATAAGGTCGTAAATTAAACAATACTGAATAGAAATCCGCAGTAATCCAAAATAAAGTCGAATTATAGTGAAAATAAACGGATCACTCACGTCTTAAAACGAGTTTAACTCGAAACGAAAAAAGAGTGTAAAGAGTGTATTGTTCCCTTAAAGGCCGGCAGCGGACTAGTGACCCCTCTGGGGTTTCTGGTTCTCATGGGTGGTGGTGATCGCTTACCAACATGTGTCCCACTTGCTCGTTTGCCTCCCTCTATAAAAAAAAATGTTTCGGGCTAATCCGTAGCCCTTCCTCTCGGAGTCGCACGTCACGGCGGCTACCAAACGTGCACTGCGTGGTAACGCCCCGTACCTCTACCATGAGTTTACACTAGTTCACAGTGACCGTACTCGCTAGCGACGGCGTAAATGATTTGTATGGAGAATTGTACTTCCGTAAGTGACCGCTAGAGGCGCTGTACAATTTTCCATACAAATAATTTACGCCGTCGCTAGCGAGTACGGTCACGTAAACTAGTGTAAACTCATGGTACTGGTCGCGCGGCTACTCGACGCAACTGACAGCGACACACAACTACCCCCGTTTTCATCATCACTTTTATTGTCATTCCCGTTTTCATCGTCACTTTTAAAGTCGAATTAGTTTGGTGGATTGACCTATTTTCGGTCGTCAATACAATAAAGTCCGATGAAATCCAGAAGTGTGGTAGCCTTATCCTTGAGCGGATGGAAAGGCCTTTATCGCAATTGGCTGGGAAGAAAACTGCAGACAGAAGGTTGTCTTAAGCCATGTAGCACTTGCGACAGGAGATGGTAATGTGCATTCGATTCCAGCAAAAACCTATAGGTGCTGATCATATTGGTCATGATAAAATGTTTAGCTAATAATTGGACCGAATGCACATGTCTGAAAAATGATTAATGGGTGAATATCAATTCAGACAGTTAGAAAAATATTAAATTAACGCGTCAGTTTTATAGAAAAATCTGCGCAAACACATAACTAAGAGGAATGGCGAAATAATTAAATGGAAGTGTCAAGTGTCTAAGATAACGTGTTGCAACGAATAAATGAATATGAATATGAATATTTTCCATTTTAGTTTTACGATTATTTGTCCAAGCTCTGATTGTAAGTATTTATGAAGACAAAGTATTTTTTAATTACTTGTCATTCAATTGATCAATAAATTGATTAACAATTTAATCAATCAGACAATTAAATAATCAATAAATACATCAATTTATTTATTCGATTGGTGCAGCAGATTTCCATAGAAATACAACGAAGCAACGCTGCCAGTGCTATGGGAACATTTTCCACCGGTACGACCCAAAGCGGTTATATTAGTTAGGGTTTTTCTTTATTTTGTAAATATATGATTGTAAATATTAGTTAGGTTTCCTGTTTTTTGTAAATATATGTTTGTAAATATTTATGTTAGTAAATTGATAATTATGACTTATTAAATAGAATGATTCGATAAAAGTATTACAATACGTTTACTTTTAGTTTACCACTGACAGATTGCTTGACTTCATTTCATTTCCAACTTTAACACCATACAAATAAAGTAGTTATTACAAAATCTGCAAACGTGGGTAACAGTATTCTAAAATTTGGCTTTATTTGTAGGTCGATAAAATTGAATATGAAATGAAGGCAAACCATCAGTCAGTGGTAAACTTTATGTAATTTTACTGTACGAAGTATAACGTTTGTACTTAATCTTTTACGCATTTTGTATACCTATCTTATTGTTAGCACATAAAATTAATTGACAGTAATCAATGGAAGTTCTGTAATTAAAAACAACGAAAGCAACTTAAATCTAAGTAATCGAGTTACTTGGGACATTGGAAAGCTTTTAATTTGAAACTGTTTCGATTGTTGTTTTCTTTTCACGCATGCCTTTGGAATTGCTTTTGTAGGGCTCAGTACCTGTAGAGTGACACACGGAACCCTATGATTTTCGCTACGATATCCGACTGTCTGCCACAGGGCTGTATCTCAAAAACAGTGTTAGATATAATAAACAGCTAAGTAAAATTTAAAAATATTATTTATTTCTACAAAATTGCCGTTACAACAATACGATATTAAAAAAAGTGAGATTCTCTGACAAGATAGCACTTCTTTAATATTTATAGTTCATTTTATTGATTGCTTTAGGCTACGTTCACACGGCGTCATTTTGTTGATTGCTTTTGGCTTCGTTCACACGGCGTCATTTTGTTGATTGCTTTTGGCTTCGTTCACACGGCGTCATTTTGTTGATTGCTAATGGCTTCGTTCACACGGCGTCATTTTGTTGATTGCTAATGGCTTCGTTCACACGGCGTCATTTTATTGATTGCTTTTGGCTTCGTTCACACGGCGTCATTTCGTTGATTGCTTTTGGCTTCGTTCACACGGCGTCATTTTGTTGATTGCTTTTGGCTTCGTTCACACGGCGTCATTTTGTTGATTGCTTTTGGCTTCGTTCACACGGCGTCATTTTGTTGATTGCTAATGGCTTCGTTCACACGGCGTCATTTTGTTGATTGCTAATGGCTTCGTTCACACGGCGTCATTTTATTGATTGCTTTTGGCTTCGTTCACACGGCGTCATTTTGTTGATTGCTTTTGGCTTCGTTCACACGGCGTCATTTTGTTGATTGCTTTTGGCTTCGTTCACACGGCGTCATTTTGTTGATTGCTAATGGCTTCGTTCACACGGCGTCATTTTATTGATTGCTTTTGGCTTCGTTCACACGGCGTCATTTTGTTGATTGCTTTTGGCTTCGTTCACACGGCGTCATTTTGTTGATTGCTTTTGGCTTCGTTCACACGGCGTCATTTTGTTGATTGCTAATGGCTTCGTTCACACGGCGTCATTTTATTGATTGCTTTTGGTTAAGTTCACACGGCGTCATTTTATTGATTGCTTTTGGCTACGTTCACACGGCGTCATTTTATTGATTGCTTTAGGCTACGTTCACACGGCGTCATTTTATTGATTGCTTTTGGCTACGTTCACACGGTGTCATTTTATTGATTGCTTTTGGCTACGTTCACACGGCGTCATTTTATTGATTGCTTTTGGCTACGTTCACACGGCGTCATTTTATTGATTGCTTTTGGCTACTACTATCTAGCAACTTTGAAAATTATTCACACGGCGTCCATGCAGGAAAATCTCGTGGTCGAGAAATATTTTTTACCGTATACCGTATGGTTTTGTCATAAGGCTTTACTTTACGGAAGGCTATATTATATCACAGCAGTTGTGAAAACGTAGCAACACATAGACTCTAGCAAGCCTACAGAACTAAAATTTTATCATCATCATCCCAGCCTATTTACGTACCACTGCAGGACACAGGCCTCCTCTCAGAATGAAAGGACTTGGGCCGTAGTTCCCACGCGGGCCCAGTGAGGATTGGGAACTTCACACGCACTATTGAATTTCTTCTCATGATTGTGCAGATTTCCTCACGATGTTTTCCTTCACCGTAAAGCTCATGGTAAATTTCAAATATAATTTCGCACATTCATTCCGAAAAACTCAGAGAAACCAGAACTATAAATTTGTGATTGTAATTTTAACGGCTGTCTTAATCGTTTTACTGAAACACAGCATCGCTAGTATTGCTGCTTGGCGGTAAATAGCGAGTAAGATGGTGGTAGCGATACGGATGGACATTGCACTTACATTACCCTTGGTTTAACAAACATTGCATTAGCGGCGTTTATTTCAATGATTCATTTAGTATCAAAAAGTTTCCAGAGTGCCTAAAATCTGTCCAACAGATTTAACTTAGTTTCCAATTAATTTGAACAACAAATTTAAATTAATCAAATATAAAATCCTCGGCATTAAATTACTAACGAGCAGTCCCGGGCTAGGGCTTACCCGACGATTCCAACTTGCCTACGGAGTACCTCGCAAACGGCTCCACGCAGTCAATATTGTGACAAAACAGTAAGAGTACTTCTTCTTCTTCCATCTATCTTCTAATATATAAAAATCTCGTGTCACGGTGTGTAATATCGAACTCCTCTGAAACAACTTGACCGATTTTTATCAAACTTTTTCTCTATGTTTGGTAGATCTGAGAATAGGTGGTAGGATATTTTTCATATCCTTATTATATTTTAGACGACCAGATGGCCTAGTGGTTAGAGAACCTGACTATGAAGCTTGAGGTCCCGGGTTCGATTCCCGTGTCGGGGCAGATATTTGTATGAAAAATACGAATGTTTGTTCTCGGGTCTTGGGTGTTTAATATGTATTTAAGTATGTATCTATCTATATAAGAATGTTTATCCGTTGCCTAGTACCCATAACACAAGCTTGCCTAGCTTACTTTGGGACTAGGTCAATTGGTGTGAATTGGCTAAGTAAAGTTTTTTGTAGAGGTGCTAATTATATTTTTTTTCGACAGTAGTCGTTTTCTAGACCGAGAAACTGCAGCCGTTTTATTTTTATCTCCTATTGTTTACTGGAAATATTTTTTTAAGTGTTCGAGATGACATTTGTGAGATTAATGGCTGACAAGCGGTTCGTGCTCAGTACCTAGTAGAAATAGAAAAAAAAACGAAGTCAATTGTCAATGTCAAATGAAATCTAACCGTTTGCGTTCCGTTTACTTTGCATTGTCCAAAAAGCAGTTCCAAAATAATGATGGAAAATATTAAATCGTGATTCAATTATCGTGCATAAGTCGTGGAGAAATGCGGTAAAATTGAAAATCCGGATTTTGTGCGGAGGTCGTTAAAAATAGTCCAAAAATCACACCAAAACGCAAAGCAAACGAAACGCAAACGGTTTGACATAGACAAAAGTAACAGATGACTTCGTTTTTTTTCTGTTTCTACTAAGTACTGAGCACGAACGGCTTGTCAGCCATTAAATCTCACAAATGTCAACTCGAACACTTAAAAAAATATTTCCAGTAAACAATAGGAGATGAAAATAAAACAGCTGCAGTTTCTCGATCTTCAGAACGCCGACTGTCGAAAAAAAATATAATTAGCACCTCTCAAAAAAACTTTACTTAGCCAATTGTCCCGTGATATTTTTTTTTTATTCTTCGTGGACGGAGTCGCGGGCAGCAGCTAGTAATTTATAAAATGCGTAAGTTCGTGTGTGTTAAACATTACGCTTATTAAAGCGTATTGTCAGAGTTTATATGCGAGCAGCCTGAGGAGCAGGTGCACACGAAATGCCCTGCGCAATAGTTTCCGGGCGTTGCTCGGGCTGTTTCTGTTCTGCAGAGCACCAACTTTTGTACCCAAAAGGACCGCCTCGCTGATGCGCAGAATGTGGGACAGCCCCAACACCATCCTCCAAGTATTTGCGGGGAAGTATGATTCTCCGTTCCTCAAGCATTTCAACCAAGTGCTGGTTAATAATAAACTTTGGCGAGAACTTGGCTCAAAATCTATAAATTTAAATGTAAGTTGTCTGAATAAAGAGTTTAATCTATACATATAATAAATCTGTAACAAGTCGGTGTCTGTACATTGAAGATATTTGAGAAAAACTGTCACTAGGGCTATTTATTAGCACAATAGAACCCAAAACAATGATTTTTAGAATTATTGTCTGTTTGTCTGTGCGTTTGTGCACGCTAATCTCAGAAACGGCTTAACCTAGAAGGATGCGGTTTTCACAAAAATGTTGGTATTTTCTTGGATTAACATTTAGTGTTTGTTTCATTTGAATCGGTTCTCAAATAAGAAAGATACGTCTATTTTAAGAATTTATCGAACCGGTTTTTTTGTTTGAACGCGCTAATCTCAGGAACTACTGCTCTTATTTCTTTCAGTGTTAGATAGCTCATTTATCGAGGAAGGCTATAGGCTATATATCATCACGCTAACACCAATAGGAGCGGAGCGGAGCGGAAGAATGTTTAAAAATCGGGGGTTTTTGAAGTAAAACTTCTATAGGCACGCTTGACTTGGGAGTACGGTGTTGCATGTGAACGCGGGTGTGCGGGGTGGGGTGCGGGAGCGGGTAATTTTTTTATATCGAGGAACTAAGGAGAGCCATAATTGATGAAAAAGCAAATTGGATAAAAAAAAATAAGCTGCCCAAATTACTAATTCCACGCGGACGGAGTCGCGGGCAAAAGCTATTATTAATAAAACTATAGTTGAACTGGAACCCAGAGATTTTACTAAATTCTCATGGGAATTCTAGAAAGTTACATCTTGGTCTTCATTAACGTCGTATGAAGAGCACCTGTGCAAAATTGAACGTTCGTAAACTTAGCGTTAAGGTTTTGGATTTTATGGGGCTGTTTCACCACTTTTTTTAAAGTTCGATTTAGCTTAATCATAACCTTATTTGACAGATGAACTTAAAATTTCTGTTTCACCAGTCTTGATTAGCACTAAGTGACGGACAAACTGTTTTTTAATTTGACCATCAGATCGGGTGGCATTTAGCATTTTTATCCGTCACATAACTTTTGAATTAGTCAGTTAATTTTTTTGTGGTCATGGTTGGAGAGCCCTTCAGCCGGTTTCAAAAAAATAAATCAAAGTATTTTTTATTTTTTAAAGAAACAAGTCATGCTAAATTGCAAACGAGGATTCAAATATCAAGATTTGAATAAAAAAATATATGTAAAGAAAAAGAAAAGAAAGAAAGAAAAACATTTATTCGTGACAAAAGAAAAAAAAACAAATACAAAAAGAGAAATCGGAAACAGATACTTAATAAATATTGTCACGAAATGGTCCCAACTCAGCATGATGTCGGCCTTGCAGCCGACGCTGGTCTTCCGTTGGAACCAATCCGACAATTAAAAATTGGCAACAGCAATAACACAGTAACAAACTAAATAATAATACATACACACATCTGAAAATATACAACACAAAACACGACTAATATGATAACAATACAAAATAAAAACAATAAAAAGTACGACACAGAATGCATAACCCCGACTGCCTTTGCCCCTTTTTAAAGGAGCAAAACGAAGGACATCAATAACATCAATCAATTGCGCAACTAGCGTTTAGCGTAGCGTGGGCACGAGGCGAGGGCCTAGGGACAGATTATAATCCCGTAACCCTTAAATAATACAAAATAAAACGCGTAAATGGAAAGAAAAAAACTACCTATCTATCTATTTGCGAATCAACACTACCACTACACGCAGCAGTAGTGTTATAGTGAAAATAAAGCCATACTAGTGCAGCGGTAACCAAATAAACAAAACAACGCACATAGCAGCGCCGACATTGGACGCGAACAAGAGGCACAGGCCGTACAGGTATGTTGCACTAGTTATTATTACATTACTAACCTAAAAATAAAACAAACAGTAAAAAATTACTTGTAGTCATCCTCATCTCATCACTATTTACATCATTATTTTGTTCCATAAGTTAATTACATTATATCGTACGTTTTGCAGGTTCCCCGGTGGCCATGGTAACAAACAAAGAGCAACTAGATTAAACAAACACAACTAAATAGACCAAACGAAACGAGGCAAAGCCACAGGCAACATGCACAGCAATGCAGATGGAGCGCTTTTAGTATGTAAAAATAAATCCAAAATTTCGTAATATTTTTTAATTACAGACTTTTTTTCAGTGGCACAATCGTTTGTTCTACGTGAACTTGTACATCGCCATTAAAAAAAAGTTAATCTGTCAAATGGTTTGGCGCCACTTTTTGATTCGTTTTACGTGATTTTATTTTTCTTTGTTATTGTTAACAAAGTATCGTAAATAAATACCGTTTTTGGATTAATTATAATGTTACACATTTGTTTATGCAAAAAAATAGATGTATCTAAAAAATACATAGTTTACGATTTCTTTTGCTTTAACATTGAGCGACTCTTTGAACGAAAGTGTGCGAACAGGAACGCGTGATCGTGAAATGTGATGTTGCCATTCCCCCTTTATGTTAAACCGACGATTAGTTAAGTGGTACTTAGTTTGCACAGGACCGGAGTGGTGAAACTGAAAAAAAAGTAGCCGACAGATTTGTCCAGTACTTAGTTTATTCATTGGTTACGTGACCAGTAGTTTGACAATAAGGTGGTGAAACACCCCCTAAATGTGTAAGACTGATCCTTGAATTGGTATTATCAAGATTAAAAGTATGCTGTGTTGTATTCCCAGCATCTAACTATCTAGAACTAAAGTCATTCAAATTCGATTAACAGTTTTAGCTAGTTTTAGGCACTGGTCCCACCACTGGCAAATAAGCGATGAGATATCGGCGATTTTCTCGCCCAAGAACCGAACAAAAGATAATCACTCCCGTGTAAATAAAAGAGAGAGATATATACTTATAGTTCATCGCTGCCTGTTCACACTGCCGCCGAGGACTCTCTCTTCACTAGTCGATCGCAGCGATAAAAACTGTCAACGATAACACTCGCTCAGCGATACTCAGCTATGACAATCACCCGTCAATCTGGCACAATCGCCCGTCGCACTCGAACACTCGCTTATAGCCGAGCGACAAAACTATCGTAACTACACACTCGCTTCTCGCCACTCGCCCACTCGTTTCTAGTTTTCAGTTCTACTCATTTACCGCTCGTCGCCGGTGGAGGGACCAGTGCCTTATCTAGTCGGTAATCTTAGTAACGGTGCTGTATTACGAGTAGATCGTACTGTTACAAAGGGTATACTGTGTTTAAGCCTCGTATTTAATTCGAGCGCGCCGCTGTGCACTGATACAAGAACACGTCGGCATACAAATAGCAGAACTGTCGGTAGGTATAGGGCAATTCTGCAGCGTTTCAAACGCTCGCCATTTTTATTACGATTTACTACCTTTTGAAGTCGCGGTGGCCTAGGAAGCCGTGTTGGCCTACCGGTTTGACCTATGGCCTCTCAAGCAAAGGGTCGTGGGTTCAAATCCCGGCTCGCACCTCTGAGTTTTTTAGAGTTTATCATTGTCATCATAATCATCATTTCATCCGAAAACCTTCTGAACATAGGCCTCCCCTATGGCTCGCCAAACTGATCGGTCCCGTGCCCTCCGCATCCAACGCGATCCTGCAACATTAACCAGGTCGTCGCTCCATCTTGTTGGAGGCCTACCACACCGCGTCTTCCGGTCCGCGGACGTCACTCGAGAGCCTTTTTTCCCCTTCGGCCATCAGTTTACGAGCGACGTGACGTGCTCATGGCAAATGAATGTAAGTAATTTCGCCGGTCTAACCACTAGACCAACACGGTCTGCCTTGACAGAATCATTCAATTAAATCAAGCGGTTCGCTTCATCTTTACTAATACGAACTGTTGGAATGGAATTCGCTCCCATCGTCTGTATTTCCAGATAAAACAACCTAGGGCTCTTCAAGGCTAGTACCCGCTCTGTGGCCCGAGCAGGGAAAGAGGTGAGGGCGAGCCTCAGGGCGGAAGCGACCGTGCCCTCGGTACCGCTCTGCTTTCAGAGCAGGACATGAGGGCGCGGGAGCTAACGTGAGGGCACATAAACCCGGCTTGCCGGGAACGTGGGCGTCTGGGGAAGCCACGAGGAGTAAACCTCTTTAAACAATCCTTCACCAGCGGGGGAGGCCGGGGAGTGCCGAGCCCGCATTGCACGGTGTTGACAGAGGAGCCCCATCCCGGGGCGGCCAGTGGGCGTTGCGGTGGCACATTTTGCTCCCGTGGCGTTCACAATGGCAAACGAGGGAATCCGTGTGGTTTTTAGTGGGTAGGCCCTTTGGGGAGAGCCCCACATACCTCCGTTTCCCCGAACGGAGACGATGCATAAGGTGCATTTTCCACACCAAAAAAAAAAAAAAAGCTCTTCAAGGCTAGAGTGAATAGGCTGTTACTAAACCAGTGAGATACACCTTTGGCATCGTCTGCACTTTTCATCAGGTGAGATAGTGGTCAATCACGGGGCAGATTTAAGTAAAAAAAAACCGGTTGTCTGTAAAGTCGGCTTACGGACGATAGTTTAACGTGACAACGTCATAACAAAACAATCAAAAAACAAAAATGAAACCAGGCGGTCACCCATCCAAGTACTGACCGCGCCCGACGTTGCTTAACTTCGGTGATCGGACGAGAACCAGTGTTTTTGTCAAATATCTTGAAAACGGTGCATCCTAAGGCAAAATCAATGAAATTTTCATCCCCCTTTATTACCTCCGCACCCCTCTCAACCCCCCGCACCCCCGTCAAACCCCCCCCCCCCGCCGCTCAAACCCCCCCATTAAAAATACCCGAGCGCTAGTACTAAGATTGTACATTCTGGCGCGCGCTGCTCTCTTGTACATCCTGGCGTTCACTGCTCTCTCTTGTACGGGGCATGTACTATGTACGGACATGTACGGTACATTGCGTCATCCTTTTTCGTGCGTGCAGCCGGCGTTCATCGATTTATAAGACGTTGTCACGTCAAAAAAATCTAGAAATATTAAATACTAGCTGTTGCCCGCAACTCCGTCTGCGTGGAATTAGTAATTTGGGCAGTTTATTTTTTTTTATCCAATTTGCTTTTTCATCAATTATGGCTCTCCTTAGTTCCTCGATATAAAAAAAATACCCGCCCCCGCAACCCCCCCCCCCACCGAACCCCCCCGCACACCCGCGTTCACATTCACCACAAGTCAAGCGTGCCTATAGAAGTTTTACTTCAAAAACCCCCGATTTTGAAACATTCTTCCGCTCCTATTGGTGTTAGCGTGATGATTATATAGCCTACGTATAGCCTTCCTCGATATATGGGCTATCTAACACTGAAAGATTTTTTTTAAATCGGAGTAGTAGTTCCTGAGATTAGCGCGTTCAAACAAAAAACCTGTTCGATAAATTCTTAAACTAGACGTATCTTTCTTATTTATTCTTATTTCAAATGAAACAAACACTTAATGTTAATCCAAGAAAATACCAACATATCAGTGAAAACCGCATCCTTCTAGGTTAAGCCGTTTCTGAGATTAGCGCGCACAAACGCACAGACAAACAGGCAATAATTCTAAAAATCATTGTTTCGGGTTCTATTGCGCTAATAAATAGCCCTAGTGACAGTTTTTCTCAAATATCTTCAATATACAGACACCGACTTGTTACAGATTTATTATATGTATAGGTATAGATAGATGTCGCGTTCAAAACGCCCAATATTTGCCCTTTAATATAACTGTCTTCTATTTAAGCGCATGTTAAGGATTATGCTAATTTTATCTTGCGTGTAAGTTAACTGGCTCAACAACTTCACCGCTTCGACGGACCGAGGGACTTAAAGATAGTTCTGGTATTACTGTGAATCGAGACTTCTCCAGGATTCTCCAGAATTCTCGATGGAATTGGGTAGTATTCTGGGTAAAATGATATCTACAACGATATGATACTCGGATCCTAGGTTATTATACGTTTCCTGTATTCGAAAGCCATGCTATTCCTAGTTCGGCCACATCGCCCGAAGTTATCTCTACCTCGGAAATCAGGTTGCATTCTTTATGCGGTTGCACCTAACTTGAGAACTTTGTCTATTCAGTTACGAGTTGAGGTTGAGTTCCCTGGCCAATTAGCTTGTTTGAGATTGTTGCTTTTAACTTTAACTTACAAGTTAAAGGCATCTGGGGTTAAGATTTAAGAGCTTACGCGACCCTAATGACGGTTGGACTCAAAACTCGTAAATTATGAAATTATTTTAAATTATAAATAGTTTAATATCGTCGAAACACTATCTGGGATCATCGGGGCCTATATACCTACTGCAGGGCACAAGCCTCCTCTCAGAATCAGAGGGCTTAGCAGGCCCAGGAGTTTGACCTTAGACACACGATTAGATTTCTTGTAGGTTTTCCTTTTTTCCTTCACCGTAAAGCTCACGGTAAATTTCAAATGTAATTTCGCACTAAATTCCGAAAAACTAAGAGGTGCGAGCTAAACACGTCTCAGTGCTTAACACAGGCGTCCTCTGAGAATAAAAGGTCGTGGGCTGTGGTTCTCACGCGGACCGAGTCATCATCATCATCATCATCATCATCCCAGGCTATATACGTTCCTTCCACTGCCTGCAGTGCACTGGCATAGGCCTCGTCTCAGAAAGATACTTGCGCCATTAAATCGTTTGGCAAGACAAGTGTATACAGTACTTCATGTCACACGTAGACACTTAGAAATACATATATGGGTTCGAACGTGCGATCCTCTGCTTTAGAAGGCTCAAACCACTATGCCACCTTTATTGCCTTCAACTTATTCGAATGAAGATACAAATAAACATTTTTTTTCACACTACCAAATTTATTGCCATCGTTTTTCCCAAAAAATGCTTTCAGGGAAGTTCGTTTCGCGTAACGAGTGCCGTGATAAGGGTTGCCAGGGGCAATTTGTTTCGACTGCGTTTCCCCCCTAATTATAGCAAAATGTATATCCAGAATGAGAACAACATGAAACGGCTGTCTCCGTTTGTTGATTTCTTTACATAGGTACATAAGGGAGAGTAAGCTATATTGAACTGGCGCTTAAATTGGACTACTTCCGTATTTCTACCAAATTACACTATTTATTTACACTGGCAATAAATTATGTAATGAATTTATTATATAACAAATAAGCCATGACCTTCATTTGACATTGGTGTAAATTGCGTGACCGGACCAAAGTCGTACTTTATTATGTGGGGGTAGAATTCTTCACAATTTACGCGTGGATTAAACTACGGAGTTTGATTTGGACCCGCTGTCTGACATCCAGCACTTTGACAGTGCCAGTAAAGTGACACTAGTTACAGTGTACCACTACGCAAAAAATAATTAAAGGGGTTGCCTTATCGTACGCATTTAGATTATTATGTGGAAATTTGGCAGTGTGGAGCCCTCAATTATAATCTGACGTCATCAACCAAAATAGTGTAAATAATTAATTTTGAAAAAAGTAGAGAACTAAATGACAAAATATCGAAATCGGTTTCTTATAATTGACTTTTCTATACAAAAAAAATATAAAAACCACTGGTAATTTTTTTTGGGTATTCCCAATTTCTTTACACGACAAATAAATAAATAAATAAATGAATATCACGGGACACCAATTGACCTAGTCTCAAAGTAAGCTAAGCAAAGCTTGTGTTATGGGTACTAGGCAACGGATAAACGTACTTAAGTATAAAGATAGATACATAAATATGTACAGACATGAACCGCGCATACAGTGCCTCTACCATGAGTTTGCACTGGTTTCCGTGACCGTACTCGCTAGCGACGGCGTGGGTTATTTGTATGGAGAATTGTACAGCGCCTCTAGCGGTCACTTACGGAAGTACAATTCTCCATACAAATCATTAACGCCGTCGCTAGCGAGTACGGTCACTGTGAACTAGTGTGGACTCATGGTAGAGGTACTGGTCAGACACGGTCCGTTTCTGACCGGGTTGCGCTGTAATGTTACGATAGATGCGTTAAGTAATAGAAACTGTGTATAGAAGAATATTATTTTGCATGACATGGCACCCGTCTGACACGCTCGGTGTCTGTATAATCGACCTTTAGTGTCCAGGGGACGTCTTTCCCATACATAAATACCACCACCTCAGATAGATGTCAGAAAAATATCTTGCCTTGTTGATATCCCTACGCCTGATGTCTTTCAACTTCCTTGTCCGGTACCACTATAAGAATAAGGAAATAAGAGTAAAAAATAACTTAATAAGCACAAAAACGTCCTGAAGCCATTCTCAGCCCCTTGCCAGCACAAAGGAGGCAGCTTATCTGAAATTTACCACCCGACTGCCCTCCTGGTTAAAATGGGCATCCAGATCCACGCGAGAGCGGTGGGCTAAAAAACTTCGAAGTTCGTGTCATGCCGTCCCTTTTACTTTTATATTTCATGCTGTTAGCGTGAACGGAACGGCGCGACACGAAGTTCGAGAGTCGAATTTCGTAGTATTAAAGCCAGGGGACCGATTTTAGATATCATATCAGTGAATATATTATCTTCGAAAAAGATAAAAATCTTTACCTACCGTAAAGTGGTACATACTTTGGTAGAATAAAGAATATCTTTGGCTCATACGAATTGCAGATATAAACATAAGTTAGTACGTGTCATAATTTTCAATATATGACAATAATAAAATCTTAGGCCGTATTGCATAAAGCGCTAAAAAACCGGCTAAGTGCGAGTCGTACTGGCGCACGAAGGGTTCCGTACTATGAAAACGGCAAAAAAACACATTTGTTGTATGAGAGCTCCCCTTAAATATTTTTTTTATTATAATTTAATTATTTACAAGCGTCTACGTGTTGCCGTTATAAATATAAAGCGACAACGAGCAAAATAATCACGTTTGTTGTATGGGATCCCCCTTTAATATTTATTTTATTTATTTTTTAGTATTTTTTATTATAGTGGCAACCGAAATATATCATCTGTGAAAATTACAACTGTCTAGCTATCACGGTTCATGAGATACAGCCTGGGGTGACAGACGGATGAACAGACGGACGGACAGCGGAGCCTCAGTAATAGGGTCCCGTATTGACCCTTTTGGTACGGAACCCTAAAAATATAATTATATTTATTAAATAAAAATTATTAAAATGTAAAGATTTTTTCTTTATTTTATACAACAAAAGGGTTTACATACATATAAAATAGGCGTGGTGGCCTAGCGGTTTGACCTATTGCCTCTCAAGCAGAGGGTCGTGGGTTCAAATCCCGGCTCGCATCTCTGAGTTTTCGGAATTTATGTGCGAAATTAAATTTGAAATTTACCATGAGCCTGCATACACCTGCGAAGAAATTCAATGGTGTGTGTGAAGTTCCCAATCCGCACTGGGCCCGCGTGGGAACTACGGCCCAAGCTCTCTCATTCTGAGAGGAGGCCTGTGCCATACAGTGAGACGTATATGGGCTGGGGGGATGATGATACAAATAAACATTCAATTTTGTATAGAATCATCAATATCTCTACTTAGCTCAAATTCAAAGCATTTTTTTTCCAAGCATGCTTTTTTATCAAATAGTGTGGAAAACGAGCACCCAATGTCCAGCAACTCAAGCGGCAGCATAGAGGCATGATTAGCCACCTATACTTCATTTAATTTAGAATTGAAAACCACAACATCATTGTATTGCGGCTCGTCAACTATTTCTTACCTAGCAAATAGTACAGTACAATAGTCTGGGAGCCGCAAAATAAAATTGTTTTAATGTCACTTTATTTGCGTGTCGTCAATTGTTACTCTAGTACAAATTGTAAAGAGATTACAGTTCACGAGCCGCAATATAATGTTGTTATGGTGGTTTGTTGGATTAAATGAAGTATAGATGGCGGTGACAATCCACACGGACCTTGCACAAGAGCCTCCAACTTTTAAGGTCTTGTTCGTTCGAGAGTGTGAGGGGCATCTTAAACCCTAATTCCATATTACGACGCCTGTCTACATCATGTACTATGTTCAAGTTAATTAAATCTTGGTGTAAAATTATGATTAACACGCTTGCCCTTTATCTAGCGTGCGTGAAAAAGGGCAAGATGAATAAATTTTAAATGAAGTTAAAAAATGACTCAAAGACCTCTAAAAATAATGAAATATATATCAATATTTTACAATACGATACAATGAATCTTTATTGTATACCACATAGATAACAATACAGAAAGCAAGTACGCGAAAACAAACAATTGGTCAGCAATAAACAGCCATCGCTTCAAAGTGATCTCTTCCAGGCAATATTTTACAACGAAAAGTAAAAGTAGGACTAGATTGGACCACTTTTGATGCCATTTTGGCTGCAAAAACAGAACGCTATAAAACCGGCCAAGTGCGAGTCGGACTCGCTCGCCAAGGGTTCCGTACATTTTTTTAGGTAAGTATGTCAAAATACAGGGTTATTTGTAATTCACTAGCATCCTTTTAACCCTAAACTCCTACCACTTAAACAAATGTTTTTTGTTTTACGGCTTTTGTCATAACTTAATATTTTTGGTGTAATAACGTTTTGAAAATTTGAGATTACCTCTTATTTTTACGATAATCTGCAGAGTATGTGTATTTGTATGGGAAAAAAATTGCTTCATTTTAAAAAGTCGTAAAACAAAAAACATTTGTTTGAGTGATAGGAATTCAGGGTTAAGAGGATGTCAGTGAATTACAAATAACCCTGTATACGCCGTAAACAGCCGTAACTATAATTAACCAGTGTTAGGAGTACCCTGCTTATAAGTTAAATGTACGCAGTTTGAGATCATTTTAAATAGGCTCGTTAGGACCCCCTTAATATTCAATATTATTATAATCATATTTTTATTATTTTGTTGTTGTACCGGCCACAATAATAGGTACCCATGGGATCCTATCGATGTTTAGAAAATTTTATTTCCGAAGGTTTAGAATCCCGAAAACTTCATTTGTCCGAAAGCATTTTTTTCTGAAACTGTAAATATTTCAGAATTTATTTCAGGACCATCGTGTAGAACCCTTTAGGTTAGGTTAGGGTTGTTTTATAAAAATCCTGAAATATTTACAGTTTCAGAAAAAAATGCATTCGGATAAATGAAGCATTCGGGATTTTTAATATTCGGAAAAAAATAATTCTTAATTTTGATAGGTAACCGTACCCATCTACAAAAAGGTCGCCTAGACACGTTAAATGTCCATTTTGCTTGTAGTGGCTAGACATCTGTCCATACCAATCCATACCAATGAACTTCAACGGCTGCAAGCAAATTTGTTTTGAAACTGGGCAGGCCTCGCTTTTGTCGACTGTACATAATCGGTGAAAATTAATTTCAAGTGCCTAGTTAACGCCATTATAAAGATCGAGTTAAAAACGCTGAAAAGAACACGTTTCTTGTATGACGACCTCCTTTTAGTTTTTTACTTTATTTTATTTTTAGTATTTTGTAGTTATAGCGGCAATAAAAATACATTGTCTGTAAAAATTTCAACTGTCTAGCGGTTCACGGGATACAGCCTGGTGACAGACAGACAGACGGACAGTGGTGTATTATTATTAGAGTCCCGTTTTTACCCTTTGGGTACGGAACCCTAAAAGGAAGG
This sequence comes from Archips crataeganus, assembly GCA_947859365.1. NCBI lineage: Eukaryota > Metazoa > Arthropoda > Insecta > Lepidoptera > Tortricidae > Archips > Archips crataeganus. The sequence continues at coordinate 3,174,527 of OX402053.1, read as the reverse complement.
TTCTCGGCTGTATGTTTTTGTGCATGTATGTCCGTCAACAGGGTCTCAACTGTACCAATTTTCTTATTGTTTTATTGTTCGTTAATGTGTCTCTCAAAGTAAATCCCATATTTTTTTTATCAAAATGGGTTTAATTTACTTTTTAAGTTGGTTAAGTAATATTCGCGTACTTAAATTGATTGGTTAGCTAGATTTTGCACATATCCGCATCCCCCCGCTTCAATGAGAATGCACCTGTCGTACTCAACTTACTGGAGCTAAATTCAGGATCGGCCCAACACAGTTTGCGAGCGGTAATTCAACCGTTTGCAAGATAAACTGCTATTCAGGAACGCCAAAAATCACTGGTTTGCGAGAGGTTTGGGCTGAGATTGGGATGAGCCTTATTTATTTATTTATTTACAGCAAAATAAAGCTCATCCCAAGCTCAGCCCATTTATATCCTCTCCCAAAAGATTGAATTACCGCTCGCAAACCGTGTTGGGCCGTTCCTGAATTTAGCCCCTGGTATTGTGCATGTGCATGCGATGTGCATCAATGGGCTAATCACGCTCCGTCAATATTACCATTTGTTGCCGGAGGCTAGTACACTGAATACTAAACAGTCAGAAATCTGTTACAACTACAAGTAATGTAATTTCTGGAGTAATTTCTAGTTTGCTAGTTGGCTACGGAACCGGGCGTATAAACAAATAAATAAAGATGCATTTATTTAGAACAGTGTTTTTCAATCTTTTTGAATACGAGTTAAAATGTGTAGGATAGTTTTTTCCTAAAAATTATCGCTCGAGGGAGTGAAAATTGAGTTGGAAGTTTATATGGGGAATCAATAACAGCATACCTAACCGATTTAAATGAAAATATGGTATGGAGATAGTTTGAGTCGTGAGAAAGGATATAAAATAATTTTTATCCCCGAAATTACATCAGTGAATAAAGGCCATTTTTATGTTATCCTAATCCTAACTAGGTATATATTTAATATTATAAATGCGAAAGTAACTCTGTATGTCTGTCTCGCTTTCACGCTAAAACTACTTAACCGATTTAAATGAAACTTGGTACACAGATAGTCTAGAGCCTGAGAAAGGACATAGGCTATATATCATCACGCTAACACCAATAGGAGCGGAGCGGAGCGGAAGAATGTTTCAAAATCGGGGGTTTTTGAAGTAAAACTTCTATAGGCACGCTTGACTTGGGAGTACGGTGGTGAATGTGAACGCGGGTGTGCGGGGGGTTGGGGGGTTGCGGCGGGGGGGGGGGAGGTCTGTGAGGGGGGTCTGGGGGGAGGGTGCGGGGGCGGGTAATTTTTTTATATCGAGGAACTAAGGAGAGCCATAATTGATGAAAAAGCAAATTGGATAAAAAAAAGTAAGCTGCCCAAATTACTAATTCCACGCGGACGGAGTCGCGGGCAAAAGCTAGTTTATTATAATAGATACGTCGTTCCAACACATATTATAAATTTAACATCTGCTTCAGCATTTCCGTGTAAACACAATATGGCCGCCGGAAATGACCGCGACGGAAGTTGATAGCGCAGTGCCTTCGCTTGGAAAATGCAGCCTGGATTAACTGTACGTTCGCTAATCAACTTGGTTTATTACTAAAGCCAGCTTCCTATCCTGTGGGAATTTCGCAATTTCCTTATTCTGGTCTAGATAGCCGTGGTGGCCTAGTGGTTTGACCTATGGCCTCTCAAGCAGAGGGTCGTGGGTTCAAATCCCGGCTCGCACCTCTGAGTTTTTCGGAATTTGTGTGCGAAATTACAGTTGTAATTTACCATGAGCTTTACGGTGAAGGAAAAACATCGTGAGGAAACCTGCATACACGTGTTTGAAGTACCCAATCTGCACTGGGCCCGTGTGGGAACTACGGCCCAAGCCTGTGCCCTGCAGTAGGACGTATAATATATAGGCTGGGATAATATGATGGTCTAGCTAGATAATGGGCCATACACATTTTTTTGTTCGCGTCTCTCCTGTTGCCATGGCCAAAGGTAAAGGCCTATAGCCAATATTTTTAGTCAAGTCTACATCGACGTGTCGTTTGGCTAACTTTCGGCCCATTTAAATAATACTTAAGTTTGTTGACTGGGAGTAACTTTATGTCCACAGGAGAGACAACTTTTGTTTCTTACACTATGGTTGACCTTAATCGGAACATGCAGACTTTGAAATTTCTAATTTTAGCCGTTAATGAGTGACTTCATCAGTCAGTCGTAATTTATCTCTGAAAAGTAATAAATAAAAAACCGGCCAAGTGCGAGTCGGACTCGCGCACCGAGGGTTCCGTACAAATTTATATGTATCTATGAACATCCAGTCTTAGCAGACCCCTGCTCCCAAGCAAAATGTGCGCAGTTTGGGATCATTGTAGATTGGTTTATGATATAGACAGATATAGATAGATCTGTGCTATAAGACCTTGCTTCGTACCAAATTTCAAGATTCTGAGTTTACGGGAAGTATTGTGTAGGTTTTGATTCCCTTGCGAGTTTCGAAAATATGCGGAAATTTGCGTCATAAACGGCTGTGTCTTTTGATTGCGTTGGCTTAGAAGTTTGATTTTTTAACAGCTCCAAGGGACAGTAGACCTGAGTATTTGATATAAATTTCAGCTTGATACCTCCACGCGTTCCTGAGAAAAAGGGTCTTGACAGACACACGGACGGACAACAAAGTGATCCTATAAGGGTTCCGTTTTTTCATAATGAGATACGGAACCCTAAAAAACTACGTATAAAACCAGACATACAGGGATGCCCAGAGTTCTCACCCGCGCGGTACAGGGGCGGGTGGGTAAGACGGGTATCCCCTTGAATCGTAGACAAATTATTCATCGAATTTCATTTCATCGAAAATGAAGTACAGAATATTCAGTTCCTATAATATCTTTAGCAGTAATCTGGTTTCATCGATTATTCGTTACAAATTTTCTTAATTCCTAGAATAACTCTACAAGGATTATTGTTTTTTAGAACATTCATTTCCCAAACTATTCAAAAGACAGAATATCTAATTATCGAATTTCATTTCATTTACATTTTATAACAAGAGTCTATTACAGCGAGCGAGCGAAACGAGTGAGCAAAACGGGTCAGTACGCTTAGTATAAGTTTTACTTCACCAAAATACTTCTCGATCGCGTTTACGTAAAAAAATAAATTACTAGGGAAACATGGACAGCGTCTCCGCGCGCGCACTTATGTTTCCATAGAATTGAAATTTTTACGTAAACGCGATCGAGAAGTATTGAAGTGAAGGAAAAGTTATACTAAGCGTACAGAGCGGAAGCGACTCGGAAAGGTTAGGTTCAAACTTCAAAGGCTAATGCGGGAGCGGGGGTGTTAGTATTTTTTATGACCACCCTGGAAGACTTGCTTCTATGTAACTACAATTATTAGTGTTTCATTACCTAGTGAAATGATTAGTGAAAATTATGTATTAAAACAGTGATGTGATTAATTTTCTATTAAACATCATTAACGCGAATTGAATAAAAAATTAAATAAAAAATAACGATATAAAATTCTGGAGAATAAACAAATCATGAAATAATTATTCTACAATTTAATAATTGGCGATTTAAAAAACCATGATTTTTAACCGTTCGATGGCATAAATAGTCATCGAGATAAAACGTTTTAAAGATATAAATAAAACGTTGGCTGACTTGAAACCTCCTTAGTCTGGAATGACATACCTACTAACTTGTTTGCAAATTTTAAAACTAAAGTTAGAACTCCCTTGGGAGGAAAATCTGTACGTAAATCCAGAACTCCCTTAAGAACAATTTAGGCCATTGTCATTTAGTATACGGACATGGAATAACACCATTGACGAGCAAGTGTGATGAAAAAGGAATTTCTTAGTCTACTATACAAGCTTTTCTTTGTTTAGGACAAAGATAATTGGCTAATTAAAGTTTTTTGAAGAGGTGCTAAATATATTTTTTTTCGACAGTAATCGTCTTCTAGACCGAGAAACTGCAGCTGTTTTATTTTTATCTCCTATTGTTTACTGGAAATATTTGTTTAAGTGTTCGAGATGACATTTGTGAGATTTAATGGCTGACAAGCGGTTCATGCTCAGTACTTAGTAGAAATAGAAAAAAAAACGAAGCCAATTGTCAATGTCAAATGAAATCTAACCGTTTGCGTTTCGTTTACTTTGCATTGTCCAAAAAGCAGTTCCAAAATAATGATCGAAAATATTCAATCGTGATTTAATTATCGTGCATAATTCGTGGAGAAATGCGGTAAAATTGAAAATCCGGATTTTGTGCGGAGGTCGTTAAAAATAGTCCAAAACGCAAAGCAAACGAAACGCAAACGGTTTGACATGGACAAAAGTGACAGATGACTTCGTTTTTTTTCTGTTTCTACTAAGTACTGCTTGTCAGCCATTAAATCTCACAAATGTCAACTCGAACACTTAAAAAAATATTTCCAGTAAACAATAGGAGATAAAAATAAAACAGCTGCAGTTTCTCGATCTTCAGAACGCCGACTGTCGAAAAAAAATATAATTAGCACCTCTTAAAAAAACTTTACTTAGCCAATTATTACATTTTTATGTTCGAATTATCTAACATTAAACCTCACCCTAGCGCCCTTAAATACGTTCTTAAATCATCCAAATTACTTCGAGGGGCCAATAAATAAATTCATCTCAATTTCCAAGCACTCACAATCGTCTCGAGCACTTGTAAATCACGCCTGCATTTCCAAAGAATTACTGTGAAAAGATACAGAAAGCTTTTATGTGTCACTCCCTTAATTAAGGGGCTGTTAAGGAATAATGGCTGTGAACGTATCAACGACTTTCTTTGAGGTGTTAAAATACCGTTTTATTTTTGTTGTTGTACATTCAAGGGAGGTAATTATTTATTCATCTTCTTAGCCTATAACACATCCCACTGCAGCAAATGCGTGGGCAAGAACACCGTGGAATGAGAACTTCACAGGCACCATTGAATTTCTTCTTAGGTGTATGCATTAGAAAGAAATAAATATTTTATTTACAGATTCAAAAATACCACCACCAAACATTAGAAAACAACATTAATACATCTAATAGACCAGTTCATCGTGGCAGTGGCACCAATTGTCACCGAGAAAAGGTCTCCATGTGTTGCTACACAGAGTGTAGCAACGCTGGTTTTCTATAGAGCCCAGATTTGAGCTACACGACAGCTCCACTTGTTACAATAATACCCACAAGCTTGCCTTAAGCTTTAATTCAAACTAAAATGAAGGGCGCAAAACAAGGAATTTGGTGTAAAATAAAACATCATATAGGTACACATACACAACATAAACATTAGGTAGGTGTATTACTAAATTTCGCACATAAATTCCGAAAAAGTCAGGAGGTATGAGACCGGCTTTGACCAACAACCCTCTGCTTGACAGTCCTGAGTTCAAACCAGGCTACTACTTTTTCAACTTCCAATCAATATCAAAGTTTTCATGCAAAATGACATCTCCGCACCAATATTTCAACTACACTGCAAATGCAATCATCCGAAAAACCGAGACGTCCCCCGGGGCGTTAATGACGTCACAGGAACAGCATACTGAAGCCCTTTGATCTCTAATGGAACCTCGTGTGGCAATTAGAAGCAATATGCGGGAAACTCGGTTACCTGCACTTAAGGTAGAATGGAGAGTACATACATGCCGTACCTACATAAGTCATCATCATCATCATCATCATCATCATCTCAGCCTATATATCACGGGATAATTCACACCAATCGACCTAAACCCAAGGTAAACAAAGCTTGTGTTACGGGTACAAGGCAACGGATAAACATACTTAAACAGATATAAAACATCCAAGACTCGAGCACAAGCATTCGTATTTTTCACACAAATATCTGCCCCAACCGGGAATCGAACCCGGGACCTCAAGCTTCGTAGTCAGGTTCTCTAAACCACTAGGCCATCCGGCCGTCTAAAAGAAAGAGTAAGGTGAAGAAAACGTTTAAAGTATTTAATAAACATAGGTTTAGAACTATTAGGGGGTGTTTCACCACCTTATTGTCAAACTGCTGGTTACGTAACCAATGAATAAACTAAGTACTGGACAAATCTGTCAGCTAGTGCTTTTTCAGTTTCACCACTCCGGTCCTGTGCAAACTAAGTACCACTTAACTAATCGTGGGCTTAACAAAAAGTCGGAATGGCAACGTCGCATTTCACGACCACGCGTTCCTGTTCGCACACTTTCGTTCAAAGGGTCACTCATTATTAAAGCAAAAGAAATGGATAACTATATAATTTTTGAATACATGTATTTTTTTTTTGCATAAACAAATATGTAACATTAGAATTGATCCAAAAACGGTATTTATTTACGATACTTTGTTAACAATAACAAAGAAAAATAAAATCACGTAAAACGAATCGAAAAGTGGCGCCAAACCATTTGACAGATAAACTTTTTTTTAATGGCGACATACAAGTTCAGGTAGAACAAACGATTGAGCCATTGAAAAAAAGTTTGATATTAAAAAATATTACGAAATTTTGGATTTATTTTTACATACTAAAAGCGTACCTACATTTTTTTATTGAAATCTTGATATTTAAATTATTTTATGCAATTTAGCATGACCTCTTTCTTTAAAAAATAAAAATACTTTGATTTATTTTTCTGAAACCGGCTGAAGGGCTCTCCAACCATGGCCACAAAAAAATAAACTAACTTTATGTGACGGATAAAAATGCTAAATGCCACCTGATCTGATGGTCAAATTAAGAAACAGTTTGTCCGTCATTTAGCGCTAATCGAGACTGGTGAAACAGAAATTTTAATTCCATCTGTCAAATAAGGTTATGATTAAGCTAATCCGAACTTTAAGAAAAGTGGTGAAACAGCCCCTTATTCTATTACACTAATCGGGACTTATCCCCAAACAATATTTACCTCGACGTTTCACCCACATTGCAGCGACCGTGGTCACGAGTTGACTGAAGTGTAGCGCGGTTGCGTTGTTAGTGTTGTGGTGGGGATCCTATCGATGTTTAGAAAATTTTATTTCCGAAGGTTTAGAATCCCGAAAACTTCATTTGTCCGAAAGCATTTTTTTCTGAAACTGTAAATATTTCAGGATTTATTTCAGGACCATCGTGTAGAACCCTTTAGGTTAGGTTAGGGTTGTTTTATAAAAATCCTGAAATATTTACAGTTTCAGAAAAAAATGCATTCGGATAAATGAATCATTCGGGATTTTAAATATTCGGAAAAAAATAATTCTAAATTTTGATAGGTAACCGTTGTGGTGTGATGGGGTGCCGTTACAAAATCTCGATCAAGTGCGGGTAGTTCGAGATACGGGTGCTGTTCTAATCAGAATCAAGTGCGGGTAATTTGAAAGACTCGGCTGGCTAAACGAACTTGACACCCCACACTTCAGTTTACGACCACAGTCGCTGCAATGTGGCCGAAACGTCGAAGTAAATATTGTTTAAATATATATATATATATATATATTTAAACAATTAATCCCCTCCCCCTCTAATATATATTAGGGGACGATCTTACACAAATCGACCTAGTCCCAAACTAAGCAAAGCTTGTACTATGGGTACTAGACGACGATAAACATACTTATATAGATAAATAAATACTTAAATACATAGAAAACATCCATAACTCAGGAACAAATATTCGTGCTCAGCACACAAATAAATGCCCTTACCGGGATTCGAACCCAGGACCTCTTGCTTCGTAGGCAGGGTCACTACCAACTAGGCTAAAGCGGTCGTTTGCATGATAAGTCCCGTTTAGTTTAACAGCTATGTATGAGTGAAAATCACGCAAGTTTAAAACAGTACAGGTTTAGAATGTAGTACTCGTATACTGGTCTGAGATTTTATAAAATCAAACTTCATCAAGTCTTCATCAATGAAATCGTGCCAGTGGATTAGTGTTCTCGTTTCGATGTTTATTGTTCGTAAAATGTTGTCTCGTATTTAGTGAACAAATAACATAATAATAATAATTTATGATTAAGTAATTTTGTTAAAATTATTCGTTTTTATGATCTACAAATTATCCATTTACGCATGTAGTTCATGTAGTTTATCGCTTATATTTATAAGTGTACATTTTATCTATCTGTGTGGCGTTCCGTGTATTACCGACGGTACTGGCTGAAAATCAGCGCTGGGGTGTTATAAACGCCTCAGCATTATGCTGAGCCAGTGTGCAATTTGCAACCGCAATGACACACTCTATTTTTAGCCTTTGTATTGTCCTTTTTGTAAAAATATTTATGTGTCTTGTGTTGTTGTAAATAAATGTTTTTTCTTTCTTTCTTTCTTTCTAATAATAATTTTATTTATTTCAGACAACACACATCCATTTTTTGTTAGTAAAAGCTTACAAGCTAAGTTAGTTCAGCTAAAATTTATTATCGAATATTCATAACAAAATTAAATGTTTTTTTAGGTTCAGATATGTTAATTACCTATTTAGTCTAAGCCAACTTCTGATATAACTGCGCTCGCATCGCACGCATGACGATCTTGCATGCCTACTCCCATTTCTAGTTTGTAGTTTATATTTCCTTTATTATTTTTTATGTTATTTTAGATATTATAGTACTACTTATTATAATATATGGAAGAGCGGGGCTTCACAATACAGGCATTTTTGCTTACCGGGCAGCTCCATCCCTTACTTAAAACTGTTTATAGGTTTGCGGAGCACAAAACCTTAGTAATTAAGGCTTTCAGAAACTTTCGTAGACATTTTAATTAATCATTTTAGTTAGCTGCTATTGAAAATTACGCTTAGTCTGTAGAGTTAAAGTTTTGTCGCAAAAACTTCCCGAACCAATTTTAGGAAAATACAGTGGTCTCGGCGCCGAATATAATCTTGTACCCATTGGCGTCGAGACCCTTGGTCCGTAGGGCCCTGGTGCTCTGAGTCTCTTCAAAGACTTGTCATAGAGACTCAGATATACCACAGGAGACCTAAGAGCTAGCAGCTTCCTCGCTCAATGCATCAGTCTTACGATCCAGCTAGGAAATGCTGCCAGTGTCTTCGGTAGGTACTGTAGGCACGGCTCGATACCGCTAGCCAGTGGTAAAATGTTGTCCAACTGGCAGGTTAGTTTAATGTTATTATGTATAAAATTTGTAAATAATAAAAAAATAAATTAGAAGCGTCAGCGGTATGCGAGTCAGGGCGGATTGCTCCGAACAGCCAAAGGTGCTGGACATAATATTGTAGTAGTTATACTAATCTCAAAGAATAAATCCACATATAAAAATATATATTGTTATTTCTTATTGAAGTTTAGCATCACGCGCGTATCCCCGTACTAGTTCTACCTAGACTCTAGTTAAGTCCCACAAATGGGCAGAACACAAGAGGATATCTGCTAAGATATCTGGTACACCGCATAAAAAAGTTTTATTTCTCGCTAAATCATTATGAACAGCTTGGTATTTTAGCTGATCATATTGGTCTTGGTAATTTTTGAGCTGAATGAAAGCTTGGGGGCACCTTTCGAAGGGACCTGAGTTTGCATGCATCTCAAACTATTCCGGTAACGGATGGAGAGTTGTCAGTTACTGCTGGCATGATGTTCTATCTGGGAATAGAAATTACCGGTAAAGTTGTCAGCAATTGCTGTCAAAGCAGTTGTTGTCAGCATAGGCAAATTATGCTAGTGTAGGTGATTGACGTCGTTAAAGGAGAAAAGTGACGTTGTCTATAGAGACGCGACCATAAGGTCGAATGTTCTCAAAAGAACAGTTTTTATTTGTTTCGTCGATCGCAGCATTTTCCAATCTTCAAGCCTCGAGGAATCTTCATCTTTGTCGTCGTGCTTCAGATCGCGGAGTGCAGCGGAGACACACGCTGCATCAGAGCGAAGTACGGAGCTACGACGACATGTTCCTTCCTCGACGGCCGCGCGATGAAAAAGATCGCAGGCTTTGCCGCGCCGTATTTTATAGACGCGAGCGCGTGAGTTCCGAGCGTTCTGTAGTCCGCAACCGTCTCGCTCACTTTAGAGCGAGAGCGCAATGATCCACGCCCTCTTGCGTGATCCGCGGACCTAGCACTAATTGCGCCCTGTACATATTTTATATACACTTGTAAATATTTTTTAATAAATATTCTTCACATATTCTTCTTCACCTATTCTTCACTTATACAAATCTATTAGGGAGTTTAATTTATCACAACCATCCACCTAAAGTGGTGACCCCGTGAACAACAGCAACCCTCTGAAGCATAGGTCCCCAAAGGGTGACCCCGCGAACAGAACAACAGCAACTTTCCGAGCCCACGTGAAGAACACAAACCCCTGAAGAATCCAATCCAAGAAAATGCACTCTCCAGACGTCGATACTCAGATGCTCGTCAGTGAAATTCGAAGATTGTCCCAAGAAGTTGCCGAGCTGCGATCACGACCGCAAGACATGAACAAACAGCGCAGTCGCCCTCGCCGTTACTTCCAATCACGCCCACGCACTACGTCGCAGAACGGAAGCCGTCCAAACTCGCCCATGCCATACTGCAAGTACCATCATCGCTACGGTATGGACGCCAAAAACTGCGAACCACCGTGCAGAGCCAAGCCCATCCACACGCCGTCGGAAAATGTAACGCTGTCTGCGGCGGAAACTGGCTTTCCCGAAACATCACACCGCCTTTTCGTCAAAGACAGAAAAACCAGATTATCGTTCTTGGTAGACACGGGAGCAAATATTTCCGTCATACCAAGAACGAAAAATTCCACCGCAACGCCTCTTCCTTTCCAACTGTACGCCGCCAACAATACGGTCATACCTACATACGGTGAGAAGACTCTCGATCTCGACCTCAGCCTCCGAAGATCGTTCCGATGGAAGTTCATCATAGCAGACGTATCCAAGCCGATTTTGGGTGCAGATTTCCTGAAATTCCACGATTTAATAGTCGACATAAAACACCGCAGACTCATCGACGGCAAGACGCATCTCACAACAAACGCACAAATATGCTCTGCGCCAATACCTACCGTTCGCAGCATAGATGTGCAAGATGCCTACCACAACATCCTTGCCGAATTTCCAGGAGCCACCCGACTTACATCGATGAAATTGTCGCCGAAACATCCAGTCGAACATTTCATCGAAACTTCTGGCCCGCCCCTTCACTGTAGGCCACGCCCCATCGCACCGCATCGTTACGAAATCGTGAAAAAAGAATTCCAGAACATGATGGAACAAGGCCTATGCAGACCAAGCAAGAGTCCTTGGGCATCACCTCTTCACGTCGTGCCGAAGAAAAATGGTGACCTACGCGTGTGTGGCGATTACCGAAGGCTCAACGCCATTACTAAGCCTGATCGGTATCCCATACCACGCATACGCGATTTCACCTACCAACTCGCCGGGAAGCAAATTTTCTCCACTCTCGACCTCAATCGCGCGTATCAACTACTGCCAGTCAGCGAAGAAGACGTGGAGAAAACCGCAATCATCACCCCATTTGGTCTCTTCGAGTTTCCGCGCATGTGCCCAGGTCTCAAGAACGCCGGTCAAACGTTCCAACGCTTTATTCACGAAGTACTACGCGAACTCGACTTCGTATTCCCTTTCGTCGACGACCTACTTGTGGCATCAAACGACGAGGAAGAGCACCGAAAACACCTACGCATCGTACTACAGCGACTCGAAGAATACGGCATCACTATCAACCCGTCAAAGTGTGTTTTCGGCCAGCCGACCGTCAAATTCCTCGGCCATCAAGTCTCGGCGGAAGGAATACAGCCACCTCAAGAAAAGGTACAAGCGATCACCGACTTCCCGAAACCGCAAACCGTGGAAGAGCTACGACGTTTTCTCGGTATGCTCAACTTTTACCGGGAAAACATCAAAGACGCCGCCACCATTCAAGCGCCGCTGAATAAGTACCTACACAATGTCAAGAAGCGCGACAAAACGCCGATTGAATGGACCGCTGAGGCAACGCAAGCGTATGAAGCGTGTAAAGACAGCATAAAAACCGCCGCTTTACTCGCTCATCCGTCTCATCATGCGACACTCGCCATATTTTGCGACGCCAGCGACAAAACAGCCGGTGCCGCACTAAACCAGTACATCGTCAACTCGTGGCAACCGCTCGGATATTTTTCGAAGAAATTTACCGACGCTCAGACTCGCTACAGTACCTACGACAGAGAACTACTCGCTATCTACATGGCCGTCAAGCATTTTCGCAAGATGTTCGAGGGACGCGAAATAATCATTTTTACCGACCACAAGCCGATAACATTCGCCTATACAAAGACAAGTGCAAGTAGCGAATCGCCAAGACGCACCCGCCAGCTTTTATTCATTAGCGAATTTACCACTGACATTCGCCACGTCAGTGGGTCGGAAAACGCTGCAGCGGACGCCTTGTCACGTGTCGAAGCTATTACGTGTCCATCGCCAATCGACTACAAACAACTTGCCGAAGCTCAAGAGCGAGACAGCGATATCATTCAAGCACTCACTCTACAGAGCAATCTATCCATCAAGCAAGTCACTCTGCCCTCATCAAACATCAAAATATTTTGCGAAACATCAACTCCACATATACGTCCATATTTACCCGAAGAACACCGTCGCATCGCATTCAACGCAGTACATAACATCAGTCATCCCGGAATCAAAACGACACGAAAACTCATCGCGCAACGCTACTTTTGGCCCTCAATGAACGCGGACATCGGCAAGTGGGCAAAAGTATGCGTACAATGCCAACGCGCCAAAGTACAGCGCCATACATCGAGTCAACCGTCAATTTTCCCGCCAACCGAACGATTCGAGCACGTACACGTCGATATCGTTGGCCCGCTACCTACCGCGGCCACCGGTCATCGCTACCTCGTGACAATGATCGATCGTGCAACGAGATGGCCCGAAGCATACCCACTGTGCGAAATATCAGCTGAAGACGTCGCCAAAGCCGTCTACGAAGGTTGGATTTCCCGCTTCGGCTGCCCAGCGACCATAACAACCGATCAAGGTCGTCAGTTCGAAAGCCGAGTATTTGCATCTCTCTCGCACTTACTCGGCATCGAAAAAACGCGCACAACCCCATACCACGCGCAATGTAATGGGATTATTGAACGCTGGCACCGATTTTTGAAGGCCGCGTTAAAAGCAAGACTCCAAACCGCAAGAAGCTGGATCGACGAACTACCTACAGTACTACTCGGAGTACGCGCCGCGATGCGAAGTGACACCGGCGTAAGCACAGCCCAACTCACCTACGGATGCAACGTACGCTTACCCGGTGATTTCTTATCACTGACCCGCGATGACGTCACCCTAGACTCCGCCTACGTCGATCAGCTGCGAGACACAATACGCAACCTGAGACCAATGCCGAACCAACCACACAGCAGCACGAAATCCATATTCGTACATCGCGACCTGCAAACATGCGAATATGTATACGTACGCATAGACGCCGTAAAGAAGCCGCTACAAGCACCTTACGACGGACCCTATCGCGTGCTGAAAAGAGATAGCAAGATATTTACCATACAGCTACCTAACCGGCAAACAAATATATCAATAGACCGTCTCAAACCTGCCTACACCATCGCCGAGCAAGATACAACTATACCTACTGCTACAACACCGACATTCTGCAACAATAAACAAAGCACATCAAAGACGATCGACAAAACCACTACAAAACCAACAACAAACGACCTGAAACAACAAGATCCGAACCTGAAACAAAACACAGAACAAAACGACTCAACACCTACAACAACAAGCAGAACTTCTCGCCGAGGCCGCACTATCCGCCTGCCGGTACGCTTCGCTTGAAGGGGAACCCTGTAGGTGATTGACGTCGTTAAAGGAGAAAAGTGACGTTGTCTATAGAGACGCGACCATAAGGTCGAATGTTCTCAAAAGAACAGTTTTTATTTGTTTCGTCGATCGCAGCATTTTCCAATCTTCAAGCCTCGAGGAATCTTCATCTTTGTCGTCGTGCTTCAGATCGCGGAGTGCAGCGGAGACACACGCTGCATCAGAGCGAAGTACGGAGCTACGACGACATGTTCCTTCCTCGACGGCCGCGCGATGAAAAAGATCGCAGGCTTTGCCGCGCCGTATTTTATAGACGCGAGCGCGTGAGTTCCGAGCGTTCTGTAGTCCGCAACCGTCTCGCTCACTTTAGAGCGAGAGCGCAATGATCCACGCCCTCTTGCGTGATCCGCGGACCTAGCACTAATTGCGCCCTGTACATATTTTATATACACTTGTAAATATTTTTTAATAAATATTCTTCACATATTCTTCTTCACCTATTCTTCACTTATACAAATCTATTAGGGAGTTTAATTTATCACAACCATCCATCCCTAAACTAGCAACATGTGCTAATAGAGCAGATGTTAGCAGTATGATATTCTTGCCATGAAGCTCTGATGTCTAGAGGCATTCTGGCCAAAAATTAAATATGACACAGATGTTTCAGTGCAAGAATGATGTGTCATGTTGCGCAGGCAACATTGCATGTCCTATTGTTTAGCTAGGACATAACTTGGAAAAGGCGTTAAGCTTTTTTCGGGTTTTGCTTAACGAAGCCCCATCTTTATAGGAACTCTATGGCAATTGCTAATAACAATAGTCATATACTAACATAGAGTTCCATGAAAAAGATGTGGCTAGCCACTAGCAGTGGCACTTTCATAACTGTATATCCCGCGAGGTAGGATTTTAGAGTAGGCTCCGTCCCTTGAGAGGATGGGAGGATATGTAGGCACGGCTCGATACCGCTAGCCAGTGGTAAAATGTTGTCCAACTGGCAGGTTAGTTTAATGTTATTATGTATAAAATTTGTAAATAATAAAAAAATAAATTAGAAGCGTCAGCGGTATGCGAGTCAGGGCGGATTGCTCCGAACAGCCAAAGGTGCTGGACATAATATTGTAGTAGTTATACTAATCTCAAAGAATAAATCCACATATAAAAATATATATTGTTATTTCTTATTGAAGTTTAGCATCACGCGCGTATCCCCGTACTAGTTCTACCTAGACTCTAGTTAAGTCCCACAGTACCATGCCGCAGGGGCCATTTTTAGATTTAATGTAGTTTTTATTTATTTTATTTTAATATACTTAGTTTAGTAATAGTGTAACGTCACGCGATAACATTGTGCGAGGCTAGCTGAAGTGTCTACTAGTACTTGTACTTAACATTGACAGATATTATCGGTAATGAATGATTTTTTTGTATAAAGTAACAAATGGAGGTATTGTTATTAATTGGCAAAACCACTAATATATCTGAATACCGGTATTGATTATACCGCTAATCATAGCTTTAGGGACATAAATAGCGAAATGTAATTATGACCGGTTATACTTATTTCAAACCGTTAGTAAGAATAACGGTAACAATCCCTGTTTTGTAGTAAATCTGTGTATGACCTCGATTCATGCAGCGAAAACTCTTGAAGCTCTCGGGACTCCAGAGCACTTAAATCAGACGAAATCGTATCGGCTCGTATCCAATACAGTGACGTTCAATCTATTTAACGCGATGGCGAAAATCTAAAACTAGATCTCGTTTCGCACTTTTAGGTACACTGCGGTGCACGTAAGAGTGAGATAAAAGAGTCGACTTTGAGTTAGACTGGATGATGTTGAATAGTATGTCAGTGTTGGTGACATTCGGGTGGCATTGTATGCAAAGTGATTGAGCGCGAGTTTGCAATGTTTGCAGTGAAATAAGGGCGTGATAGCACTGTTTCGATAGCAAATCAAATACTACAATCTTTACTAATATTGTACTGCGAGAATAACTCTGTTTGTCTGTTTATCCTTCTACACTACACGCTTTAACCGCTGAACGGATTTAGACGAAATTTGGTATGGAGATAGTTTGTGACCCGACATAGAATAGTTTTTCATGTATGGAACCCAAAAAATGCTAAAAAAATGCTGTACAAAACCCAACACTTTCGTTAAACATAATTTGCTACGGGGTGTAGGCCGTGATTACCATTGATGACGTCATCGATGATATTTCGATGCATCTAAAGGGTTACCTATCAAAATTTAGAAATATTTTTTTCCGAATATTTAAAATTCCGAATGCTTCATTTATCCGAATGCATTTTTTTCTGAAACTGTAAATATTTCAGGATTTTTATAAAACGACTCAAACCTAACCTAAAGGGTTCTACACGATGGTCCTGAAATACATACTGAAGTATTTATAGTTTCAGAAAAAACTGTTTTCGGACAAATGAAGTTTTCGGGATTCTAAGCCTTCGGAAATAAAATTTTCTAAACATCGATAGGTTCCCATCTAAAGTCATGATGGTTAGAGTGACGCTAGTGAAATGTTCATCAGGAATTTATAAAAGTTACCTTCTTTCTACGTCCAGCAGAAAACGGGTCATACACTGCGTAAGTCGTCTCTCCTTTGGACGTAAATTTAGTGACTCCGAGTCAGCAAACTTAAGACTTATTTAAATGTTCCAAAAGTTGGCCAGGTGTAGACTTCACTAAAAAATATTGTCTATAGGCCTTTAACTTTTGTCATGTCCACAGGAAAGACGCGAACAAAAAAATATGTGTGACCCAAATTTCTAATGTAACTGTAAATCATTAAAAACAACTCTCACGTGTACATCAAACTTTAACAAACCGTACCAACCGCTCCACTGCACCACTGTTTTGTGGCCCACTACCCGCGACATCTGTCGGTTGTGTTGTGTAGTACGTGGATAATTAGCGAGCTCTGATTGGCTCGCATGTATTCATTTGATGGATGGCACGTTGTGCAACTGTGCGGTCAGAGAACGCATGCCCGCCCTTGCATAGTGTTAGTAAACTTGTTGGGACCGAAATGAAAGTCTTAGTTACACCTGATTCAAGATTCTCGCAAGATTCTTCTATTTCATAAATGCGTTTTAGGTATATCCAAAATTGAATGAAGATATTTTTACTTTGATTTTGATATAAAATATTTAGTCCCAGATTTTAGGAGTTAAAATAATCTGCATGTATTTGTATGGAAATCACCGCCAATACTGCGCGGCGTTTTTGCCATTTCTTACGAACTTTTGGCGTCCTTGGTATTTCGTGTTGGCCAGTAACATTTTCTTTCAAAAGTTTACTGCACATAAAACCACGTCGTCTGAGGGGGGAATAGAATATCGTTGTTTGCCATTTTAGGCGAATTTTATTGTCTTTAGACTAGCTGTTCCCTTGGTGTATTCGACTACCTGCTATACTATAACATCTCGAAGATGTGTTGAATTAAGTACTTTACTAAGGGTTCCCATACATCCCTGGAACAGTGTACAACACTGGAATAGTGTATGTTTTCATCCAATGTAATTTTTGTCTTTTATTTTACTTTATACATTCACGCGTTCCTAAGAAAAAGGGTCTTGACGGATAGACAAAAAGATGCACAACTCCCTAAATGATCGTTCAAGGGTTCTTCTGCTCCTTTTGAGGTAAAAATTCTTAATATAAATAGCTTTACTTAGCGGCGAATGTTCTGGAAACACAAAAATGCCCTGTGATTATTCTGAAGTCCTATACGTAAGATTGTAGACGCAGGGTGTTCATAAAAACTCATGGTCCGTGTCAGGGTCTATTATTGTCACGTTGCGGCCTTTTACAGCCCCATTACATGTGTAAATGGAGTGGAAATATCCTTTGTCTCAGGCTTTTGTACATTACACTAATCCTAGAAGAAAATGCAAGATTGCGTGCTCTATAATGGCTCGATAGTTTTATAATTTACTTAGCTAATTACCTTTTTTATACAATAAAAACATACACATACATACATTTTTTACATTTGAAATTTACCATGAGCTTGACGGTGAAGGAAAACATCTTGAGGTGAGAAAAATTCAATGGTGTGTGTGAAGTTCGCAATCCGCACTGGGCCTGCGTAGGAACTACAGCCCGAGCCCTCTCATTCTGAGAGGAGGCCTGTGCCCTGCAGTGGAATGTATATAGGCTGGGATAATACAATAAAGGCTTGCGTTTGACCACAATCACGCCTGATGGAAAGCGAAGATGAGGCCTACGATGGAGCACGCTTGCCTAGTAAATGCTCATTCACCCTCTCTAGACTTGAATTTAGTAGCAGAAGCAGGAAGAAGGCAGTTGAACGCGGTGTTGCGCGCGCCCCGAAGCAGTGCAAACTGTACAACAAATACGGGGCACTGTAACCGATACGCGCACGCTGCACAACTGCTCAGACCCTTCCTCCAGAATGGCTTCTATAGGCAACATGCCAGAACACGACGAGAGTCGCTTGGCAGCCTGGCTCAACCTATAGGGTGGTGATCAGCCACGGCCGAAGCCTACCAACGGAGTTGTATCGCGCTTAGCACCACCCAGGGGTCACGTGTAGGGTGTCGAAGGTAAACCTATAAGGATGCGAGTAATTTCAACCCCCAAAAAACCTGTAAGTATAAAGCCGTGGTAGCATGTGGTTTGACCTATGGCCTTGAAAGGAGACGATCGTGGTTTCAATTCGGGCTCGCCATTCAAAAATTTTAAAATTGTATGTGCGATTTTACATTTAAAATTTACAAGTTTTGCGGTGAAGGAGGAGGAAACTGCACAGACAGCGTTTTTAATCCGGTCCAACCGTGGGTAAAGCTATTAAATAATAATCTAGAGGCTATATTGTCAAACGCGCTCATAATCACAATAGCATTCACCGTCTCTTTCTACAAACATATTATACTGTTTCACTGAGATGGAAATAATGACTGTCAACAACCGTGCCGCATAAGACTATAAATCTTCGGGATCTCATCTTTCATCTTTGCAGGACATAAACAACCCATTTCCAATTTTATTTTAGTTTGCTGTTTATCCCCTATAAACTTTAGTCGCTTCGAAGTACATCTGAACTTTACGCCTCGGAAAATGTGACACATTGACGTGCAGTTAAAATAACCGTAAAATGTATTTTTCAGTGCTGTTGCAGTCACCAACTCAACTTTGTACCTTCGATGGCACCATTAATATCAGCTCATAAAACTACAACATAAATCTGGGCTCAAGCAAGTCCTTACCTACCCATGTTACTCTACACAATTTCTTCAGAAGAAAAATATTTTTATGCCGCAATATTATCATTCCATGCTACATTGAAGCAATTTTATATATATTTCACGATTTCTAATAGTGTAAAATAATTGTAAACAATAAATAAAAGAAAACAATACCATTTTAATACCAATAAAACTACCAATACCAATAGACGACCAGATGGCCTAGTGGTTAGAGAACCTGACTACGAAGCTTGAGGTCCCGGGTTCGATTCCCGTGTCGGGGCAGATATTTGTATGAAAAATACGAATGTTTGTTCTCGGGTCTTGGGTGTTTAATATGTATTTAAGTATTTATTTATCTATATAAGTATGTTTATCCGTTGCTTAGTACCCATAACACAAGCTTTGTTAGCTTACTTTGGGACTAGGCCAATTGGTGTGAATTGACCCCTGATACTTATTTATTTATTTATTTAAAACTAGAATAACTTGCCTAATCAAGCAAAAAAATGTTTAAAATTAATTTCAAAATAAAATTATAAAAAGAAGGCCCCTTCTAAAAGGTATATATTTCGCGATATTTTTGATCACCTTATTATCAACAACATTGTTCAAAGATTAGAAATGCTGACAGCGAAACTTAATGCCCCAGGTTTTGGATGAATCGGGGCAGAATTACTTATAAAAATACTTACTTCTCAAGTCTTGGCTGATTAATGTTCATTTCAGTAAGTATGTAGGTATATGGAGTATATTTCGTATATTTCTTTAATTAAATTTAATTCTTGAACATCTTTGTAACAATAAGGGTTTTGACACTAGCGTCTTAGATAAATTAACTTCATTTGACCTGTTGCATGTTCCCTTAAATTTAGAGGCAGTCAAAAATTACACGGTGTATAATTATTTTGACTTAAAAATTCATGCGTTGAAGAAATGTTTTCGCAAGGCACGGAATAAAAAAACAAGTGGTATTCCAAAAACAATGGACTACCTCCTGTTAACATTTTATTACAATCAAAGTTGTAGCAAAATATATGCAGACCCTAATCTTGTCCCTAATTCTACGTTCTGCACCTGACTCGGGACCCGAGCCGTTTTAAATTAGGCCAATTTTCCCAGCCAAATTGAACTGTAAACCTAGGTATTAAAGACGATAGTTTGTCTTGGTAACGAAAATGTAATGAAATGTTCTCGAAATTTGCATTCTTTTCTTAATAGGCGTTTTACATTACATTGATTTTCAGAAATTGATGACTTTGGCGCTGAGTGTTAAAGCTTTTTATGTGACGGTAAAATCAGGTGATGAAAATAAAAGATGAAATTACGGAGCTGGACATTTTCAGTTTAAAGTATAGGTAAGTATTACCATTTTCTTTTTTTTTAAGAGGAAATTTTGGAGTTTTTTTTTTCAAATCACGAGTGTGGGTATGTAGGTATCATTCTTTGGCACACCCTGCAACCTAAACGGCTCGATGGATTTTATAGTGCGAGGTGTTATTAAATGTATACTTAGGTATATGATGACATATAGAGTATATTATCCCCTCATCTCAGCCTATATACGTCCCACTACAGGACACAGGCCTCCTCTCAGAATGAGAGGGCTTGGGCCGTAGTTCCCACGCGGGCCCAGTGCGGATTGGGAACTTCACACACCATTGAATTTTATCGCAGGTGCAAAGCTCTTGGTAAATTTCTAATGTAATTTCACACATAAATGCCGAAGCCGAGGAATTCCGAGCCGGGGTTTGAAGCCACGACCCTCTGCTTGAGAGGCCAAACGCCAAACCGCTAGGCCACCGCGGCTTTTTGATAGAGTATTATATTTTCCCGGAATATCCGGGGAACAGGAATTACACAGGAAAAACTGATTTCAGATGCTACTTATACGATTTCAAAACTTCTTATTAAATTTTAGTTGGTACTCATAATAGTACGGATGTGTAAAGTAAATAAATGAATTACGTAGGGGCCACTTTTGGGGGTAAATAAGAAAACATTTTTGCGTAAGTAGTCGGTTCTTTCTGAATATTTTTTTATTATTATGAGAGCGGCTAACAAGCAAGCAGGTCATTTGATTGGAAACTATCGCCACCACCCATGAATATCGACAACTCAAGGAGAGTCACTGAGATTGATTGCGATCACCAGGGCCCGAACTTTTAGTGCCGATGACGTTGCGCCGCACATGGGATGATTTCAAATACTCTCTTCGTAAACAATTACCACTTGTCAACTTCTTTTATTAAAAACATTTATTTCAGAAATTAATAAAAAAATACAATAAAATCAGATCCGCAGCGTAGGCTTCGTCAATAAGAAAAAAAAAGAAAATATTTTGAATACATTTACTATTGTAAAAAGATAAATGTATTTATTAATTTAAAATAAAATACAATTTATAACTATAGATAATTAACTAAATTACAGCAAATAATACTAAATATACATAAATCATTAAATAAAAAATAACAACAAATAAAATAAAATATATTAAATTGTATTTCCACTTGAAATGAGCAGTACCATAACATCTTGACTGACATTGTCATTCAGATCTATATCTATACATATAATAAATCTGTAACAAGTCGGTGTCTGTACATTGAAGATATTTGAGAAAATCTGTCACTAGGGCTATTTATTAGCACAATAGAACCCAAAACAATGATTTTTAGAATTATTGTCTGTTTGTCTGTTTGTCTGTGCGTTTGTGCGCGCTAATCTCAGAAACGGCTTAACCTAGAAGGATGCGGTTTTCACTGATATGTTGGTTTTTTCTTGGATTAACATTTAGTGTTGGTTTCATTTGAATCGGTTCACAAATAAGAAAGATACGTCTATTTTAAGAATTTATCGAACAGGTTTTTTTGTTTGAACGCGCTAATCTCAGGAACTACTGCTCCGATATGAAAAATTCTTTCAGTGTTAGATAGCCCATTTATCGAGGAAGGCTATAGGCTATATATCATCACGCTAACAACAATAGGAGCGGAGCGGAGCGGAAGAATGTTTCAAAATCGGGGTTTTTGAAGTAAAACTTCTATAGGCACGCTTGACTTGGGAGTACGGTGTTGAATGTGAACGCGGGTGTGCGGGGGGTTGGGGGGGTTGCGGCGGCGGGGGGGGAGGTCTGTGAGGGGGGTCTGGGGGGAGGGTGCGGGGGCGGGTAATTTTTTATATCGAGGAACTAAGGAGAGCCATAATTGATGAAAATTACTAATTCCACGCGGACGGAGTCGCGGGCAAAAGCTAGTTAACAATAAATTGGCGTTGCGATAATAGATTTGACAATATACTGATATTGTCAAATTGTTTTTTTATTTAAACAGGCTTCGTACAACTTGTCACATCAGCCAAACTGAAAAGCAGTCAAATGTATTTGATTATCTATCACAATATCTACTTTTATTATAGTTACAAAAACAGTGCATAAACTAAACACAATTATATTTTTGTAATGTCACTGTACTGTTTTTGGTGATCAATAAAGAATATTTGTATTGTATTGTATTGTATTGTATTGTATTGTATTGTAATTATTAAATAATCGTGCATTCGGTAGCAAATGTAAAACTTCTTTTATTTAGGTACCACATCATTCTGTGTACAAAATGACGTCATTTTTACGTCATCCGCACCAAAAGTTCGAGCCCTGGAGATCAGTTATTGAGACCCAAGAATATTAAATAAAAAACTGGATATTGCATGCCGAACATTCCTTTGAAGCCAGAAAAAATTACCTTGAATTACGTCACGCCGATCTTGCATCTCTTTCTTTAGGGTGTCCATAATTAAGCATACATTCGGAATATCCCGCGGAATTTGACATACTTTTATACAACAGATTGATTTTGTAATTTATTAAATTCAATCAATTTCAATTCAATTCAATTTTTAGGGTTCCGTACCTCAAAAAGAAAAAACGGAACCCTTATAGGATCACTTTGTTGTCCGTTCGTCCGTCTGTCAAGACCCTTTTTCTCAGGAACGCGTGGAGGTATCAAGCTGAAATTTAAATCAAATACTCAAGTCTACTGTACTGTCCCTTGGAACTCTGAAAAATCAAACTTCTAACCCAACGCAATCAAAAGATACCTACAGCCATTTGCCGCAAATTTTCGACACTCGCAAGGGATACTTCCCGTGAACTTAGAATCTTGAAATTTGGTACTAAGCAAGGTCTTATAGCACAGATAAAGGAAAAATTGCAAGCATAAATAGCAAGCAGAAAGCATAAATTTTTTTGTCTGTCTGTCTATATCAGTAACCAATCTACAATGATCCCACACTGCGCACATTTTGCTTAGGAACATGGGTCTGCTAAGACTGGATGTTCATAGATACATATAAATTTGTACGGAACCCTCGGTGCGCAAGTCCAACTCGCACTTGGCCGGTTTTGTTATTAAATTTTTATTCAACCGTTTTATCATGAAAGTGAGCATCCATCCTCACAAACTCAAGTAAAAGGTACCAATTTTTTTGTCAGTCGTCAATATAAGGTCCATTTCTGGTTGCATTTCTATGCCACTCTGCAGTTACTCGGCCTTACTGATATCCGGCAAAAGGTTACCTTTTACCTGAGGACGCTACAAATACTTACTGCAAAACATAAGGGAAGTATTTGTCAATGGAAAAAATAATAAAATACTAGGACGTTGTAACAGTTTCTTTATTTTCTACACATGTGAGAATAATATTGTTTTGTACTGAGTAGGCGTCCCGGCCTTTCTGGGTCATAGTCATAATCTTTAGGCTTAAAATGCAAGCTGCAAATTATCAAACGCTCTACACCTCTTTCCCTTTATCGGTACAATCGACAGCCAATTTTGCCTCCTTCTTTCATCTTTTGGAAAACTGCAATGTAAAATATTATTCATATTAATTGTAAAGACACAAACAATAAACATGTTATTATATACTGTGATATGAATTATGAAGATAGAAACCGTACCAAGTTGATAGATTTAGCTCCATTCAATACGAATAAATACCATGCATGAAAAAGGATTGGTCACCCTAGTTGTAAAACCACACATTCTTCAATTTTTCATTTAAGGTCATGTTTAACGCCAAATAAACAAAATATACTTCTAACTTAACATTATAAACTTATTCGTGGGATTTTTGAATAAAAACTAACAAAGCTTAGAAGCAAAATATAGGAAAATTGATTGCCACTAAGATTTATGAACATTTTCGTAAAATAAGTACTCACCTGTGAAGTTTTATGGCGGATTTCGGCCTCCAATTACTCCTACAATGCTTTACTATGCAATACATAGCGCATAACCCAAGTAAATCGACGAAAAACGTTTATTTAACGTAAAAATCCTCTGAAATTGGTGAATGACTTCTGACAATTCTGACGTGATTCTGACATATCGGCCATTTAGTGCTGCCATAGTACGCAGGAGGTGCATACCGGTGAAATGAGGATTTTGACTGGGTTCTTTTTTTTGTAATATATAATATGAATTTCTGTTGAAATTAGCTTAAAGTAAATTAATTAGGTGATGCCGGATAATGCGTATTTCTAAAAAAAAATAAGGTTTTTTTATAAATAACCTGGCAATATATCACAGTGTTGAAAAGAGATAGAACATAGGAGCAAAGGTGAATGAACCTGGCTTCAACTCATAGTTCGGCAGGCAACATCCAGTTTTTTATTTAATATTCTTGTTGAGACCTATAATGTTATTTGGCATACACGTTAACAGTAAAGTGCGTAGCCGCAGCCACGCTAAGCGTGACGCTGGGGCCTGCGCAGGCGCCGGTCAAGCGCCGCACCATGCCCGGCCGCTCGCCCACTACCGATATACACTGCATCGAAGGGATTGACAGGCTTATCTGGAAAAAAAATTAGTTATCATAAAAACAACAAAAACCTAACAGTATTTTAGGAATCTCTATGGTTTCGCATAATTTAACAAGTCATAATATATCATTCTTCATAATCAACGTTAGTCATAAAGCGATATATTTCTGAAACAGTTTTTTTTTTCGGAATTGTTATAAAACGAACCTAACCTAACGTAATGCATTCTATAAGATGGCATTTAAAAAAAGTCAGAAATAAATCACTGTATGACTAAAAATTAAAAATGATGCATTAGGACTTATTAATAAACTAAGCTAAGATAGAGAAATATTTCTCTAGGCAGATGTTATGCATAAGCGAAACCAAGGGATCCCTTGGGGGAGGCTTATGTTCAGCAGAGGACGTCTTTCAGCTGAGATAATGATGATGATGATGATGAATATTATATACTAACCAACTTCACACGATTTCAACGGTATCGGCGTCTTGTACAAAAGTATTTAGGATAACTATACATAAATCACCTGTACGTCAACCGGCTCATCAGTAAGGTCAGCGTCGAGGTCGTTGACCTCGCTGTAGACCAGCATAGAGTCATCGACTCTCGCGCAGTTCCCGCACTTCCATATGCCTCCGACAAGAACTAACTCTTCTTCTATAAAAAAGTACAAAATGTACAACATGTCACAAAATATTCTGCTGAGATGAGGATTAAAACATTGAATATAATAATAAAATATCACCAGACAATTCACACCAATCGACCTAGTCCCAAACTATGCAAAGCTTGTACTATGGGTACTAGACAACGAATAAACATACTTAGATAGATAAATACATACTTAAGTACATATTAAACGTCTAAGACTCGAGCCACAAACATTCGTATTTTACACAAATTCTGCCACGACTGGGAATCGAACTAGGGACCTCAAGCTTCGTAGTCAGGTTCTCTAACACCTAAGCTATCCGGTCGTCAAAATTTCCGCTAGTTTTTAAGATTAAACCGTGGTATACCAGTGGTTTGACTCATGGCTTCTCAAGCAGAGGATCGTGGGTTCAAATTCGGGTTCGCACCTCTGAATTTTTCGGGATTCATGTGCGAAATTACATTTTAAGTGTCTCCTGTGGACATGGCAGTTAAAGGTCTATAGCCAGTTTTTTAGTTAAACTCCATCGGCACGTGGGACGCCTGGCCAACTTTCGGCCCATTTAAATAAATTTGTTTCTTACGCCGCTTATGACCGATGTATTACTTATTAATTAAACCTATAATGTTTTTCAAAGACCTGTCCAACGGTAATCCACACTAAGTATAAGATAAGAAGTGAAAAAAAATCCCACTGAAGGCGTAAGGGGGATATCCTGAAAATATATTTTCAAGATTATATTTTACCACTTTGTGCGCATAATACTTATATACATATCAATGCAAAATTACCGCTTTCTAGCACTAAAGGATTTTTCACACTGGATGCGTTCTGCGGTCGCGGTCAGGTCAAATTGAACGCAGCCCGCATTATGTATGAACAACATTGTCGGTCTCTATATATTTTGTATAGATATGCGATCCGACCGTGCGGTCCGCACGGTCAGATCGCACGCACGCGCCATATATAAGGTCACAGCGTTGAATTTGACCTGACCGCGACCGCAGAACGCATTCAGTATGACAAATCCTTAAAAGGCTCCAAGCTAAGCCCCAGACGGACGGACATGGCTAAACTATAAGGGTTCCTTGTAGAACCGGACTACGGAACCCTAATAAAAACAATTACACCAAATACCTTTCCCATCTTCTTCAGACTGCATAATTTCAAAACTTTCACCATTTAACAATAAATTTATAACTGCATCAACATATTCTTCATCACTGTTTGCCTTTACATAATTTAAAAATAATACCATTAAAATAAAAGGAAATACTTTATTCATTATTCCTCTCTTCATTTTTTTATTTTCTTTAGATACCACTTCAAAACGCTTTATGAATAGGTATGATTATTATTTTATTTGCGATTCTCAAATTTTACGCGTAATTCTGCATATTATGTAACTGTTTATTAAGTTAAGTTCACTTCAAGATTATTCGCTGTACTGATTTCATATACCCGGCATTTGACTTTATCAGTTTCATTGACCTTTTAGATAGAGTTTATACATAACAAGAACATTTTGTCGAATTAATTCGATAAAAGAGCTATAATAATCTAATAAGTTTATAAAAATCTCGTGTCACGGTGTTTGTTATCGAACTCCTTCGAAACGGCTCGACCGATTTTTATGAAATTTTTCTCTATTGGTAGGCCTGAGAATAGGTCATAGGCTATTTTTTATAGTCCTATTCTTCGCAGATGGAGTCGCGGGGAACAACTAGTAATAAATAAAATACCATTTCATGTTAAATACTGAAAACCATTGTACCACTTAAAATTAAACTTAAGTATAGGAATAATTATGATAAATTGTTTCAGCACTGCAGAATTTTGAATGTATTTGATAAAGTCAAATTAGCCATGGCTTTAGAATATAAGGATAGACTGGGAGAATTAGTTAGATATGACAGATCAAAAAGACTCCGAAGCCTAGATATTATTAATCACCTCATTGTTCCAAAATGTCAAAATATTTATGGCAAAAGGATCTGGTCCTACTACCTTCCATAAATACTAAATAATTTTCCCAGGACTACAATTGATAAAATAAATAATAATCCTAAGAACATTAAAAACATAATTAAGAATTTATTTAATAAGGGCAACTCATAGCCTAGCCATTAGAATCTTTAAAAATAAAGATTGGCTAGGTATGTCATTATTGTATAATTGTTATGAAATAAACAGATATATATATATACTAGGGGTGTTCAATAAAAAGTGAGAATGAGTATGTTATAAACAACTTTTACTAAATGTAATTTTATTTTTCGACATAGTCACATTTTAGCATAATACACTTATTATATCTTTTTTCTAAACTTAAAATTTCATTTTTAAAAAAGGTCTCATCTTGAGTACTTAAAAAATCTTGTACTGCAGCGACTACCGCGTCGTCGTCTTCAAATTTCTGGCCTGGTTTCAATCTCGTAAATAGGTAGAAATCACTGGGAGCGAGATCTGGTGAATACAGAGGATGCTTAAGGATATTGAACCCAGCATCACGAATTGCAGCCATTCCAACGATGGACTTGTGTGCCGGGGCATTGTCCTGGTGGAACAGCACAACTTTCGAGAGTTTACCTCGCCGTTTTTCGCGGATCTCAATGCGCAATGTTGCTATTTGTTTGGCGTATAAAGTGCCCGTAATAGTGGCTCCATGTTTGAGATACTCAATCATTAATACACCTTTACCATCCCAAAAAACAGAGCCCATGACCTTACCGGCAGATGGGCCCACCTTGAATTTCTTCGGAGTTGGAGATGATGGCCTTTTCCATGTCATAGACGGCAGTTTCGTTTCAGGGTCGTAATGAGTGGAGCCATGTTTCGTCCATTGTTATAAATCGCGCCAAAAAAAGTTCCCGGTCTTGCTGTATCAGGTCCAAAGCTTCTTGACAAATCTCGACTCTAGTTTGTTTTTGCGTGTCACTAAGCATTCTTGGTACCCAACGCGCAGATACCTTTTTCATACCCAAGCGTTCATGTAAAATATTATACACGCTCCCCGTTGAAATCTTTACATTTTCAGCAATAAAACGAACCGTGACACGACGATCCGCCAAAACTGAGTTTTCGACTTTTTTCACGATTTCTTCAGTTACTGCTGTAGTAGGGCGTCCGGAGCGGGGGTCGTCCATTGTCGATGTTCTTCCACGTCTAAATTCGGCGCACCAACGGGCGACTGTCGAATACGGAGGAGCATTAGACCCTAAAGTGTCCCGCAAATCTAAATTGACTTGGTCCGTAGAAAAAATTTTAAAACACAAGTATTTGATAACGGCGCGCAGTTAAATTTTCTCCATTTTCGCTAACGTACTCAATAGCACTGCAAAGAAATTACCGTATTTTTTTTTAAACAAAAGACAGTTACTTTTTTTTTTCATAGCAATCAGCTAGATAGATAAGCTTTACGGCCAGTATTTAATTTCCTAATATTGAAAGAGTTTGCATCTCATTCTCACTTTATATTGAACGCCCCTCGTATATTTTATGTAAACTAATACTGTCCTGTTTGATTAACACTGAAATGGATGAATTAAATAATACAGTCAAGGGCAAAAATATGTATACACTTTAGTACCTTGTTTATTTTCGTCATATTTGAACTGCCATATATGAACTGTCACAGTGGTTAAAGTGACAAGGTACTAAAGTGTATACATATTTTTGCCCTTGACTGTACACCTCCTATCTACTTAATATGGACCTCCGCAAAGTAACGCCTGATTCAATAAATTATTTGAATAGATTATAGACTTTTCTGACGTCATATTATCTACCTCAATGTTCTTTTATGTAAAAGACAGATAAAAGTACAGAAGTAGCAAAAACCTTTTATTGGAGTCAATGATTCCCTAGACGTTTGTTTCCATCGACCCTGCAATAACCCATGAACGGACTCCCAATCTAAATTGACCCTTTCTCTGTAACGACCTCAACTATCTATGTTAACTATCGGAAAGGCGTACTCACGTCTCTAACATATATAATCAGTGATGTAACAACGCTTCTAGATATGGTCAAGAACAATAAAATCGGGGTCTATCTTTATTCTAAAACACATAAAAGTGTTATCCCTAAATTAAAAACTCCCAACATTAATATGCATAATTATAAGTATGCATAGTCTTAAATACGCGTGTTATAAGTGACACATAACATTAAGACACGTAATTATAATTATGCATACTCTTTAATACGCGTGATATAAATAACGCATAACATTAATACGCATAATTATAAACGCGCATAATCTTAATACGCATAACAAATAAAATGACATATATTTTCCCAAAAAATGGAGATATTCTTCTTTGTAGAGTGAAAACCCTTGTTTTGTATCTCAAAATGAATAATTCAGAAGCGGACCGTCTTATCTTCAAAGTGTGCGAGTGATACTGCGAGTTTTATCGTAAATGGTTCAGCTTTAAAACTTCCGAAGTTGGTTGAATGTCTGGGCTTAGTTAACATTATTTTTGCGACATTTGTTTTATTTCTTAACTAGCTGTTGCTCGCAACTTCGTCTGCAAAGATTTTTTTTATAATTATCCCTCAGGAACTATTCAATTTTTCCGGGATAAAAGATAAAAACTATCCTATATCAGGGGCGCCCAGGGCGGCCCAGGGCCCAGGGTCTCAAACTTTCTCCATACAAAATTTCATCTATGTAAATCAGTTCAGCGGTTTTAGTGTGAAGAGGTAACAGACGGACACACTTTCACATTTATAATATTACGTATGGATATGGATGGATGTTCGAGTAGGGTGCCGTTCAATTAGTATAAAAAACTTTTTGTAAAACAATTGAATGTTAAGAATAGTTTATTTTTACAATTATTTTACGTAAGTATTATAACGAACTCGTAGAACCGGTGGCCGATGGGGCAAAAAGGTTCTCGAGTGGCGTCCACGGATCGGAAGGACCTGGTTAAAGTTGCGGGATCGCGTTGGATGCGGAGGGCATGGGACCTATCTGTTTGGCGAGCCTTGGGGAGGCCTATGTTCAGCAGTGGACGTCTTTCGGCTGAAATGATGATGATGATGATGAAGTATTATAACCTTAATATGGCTCCAACTTTTGACAATGGGCCGAGCTGCGTCTCGAGTCGGGGTACCTATGGAAACCTTCTTCAGTTATCAAATTGATACCTTTATCAAGTTACTCTATAACTGTCAATATTTTATTTCAAACGAAACAATGGCATAGACGCTTCATAGACGTTTCCCATTTTTCAAAAGGTAATCTATACTTACTGAAAAATGGGACACGTCAATGCCATTGTTTTGTTTGAAATACAATGTTGACAGTATTGACAGTTGCCTTGGTGCAAGCAACTGTCAACTTTAAAGTGACGAATCTTTTCTTACCCCGACTGTACGTCACTCGGGTCGTCATCTTTTGGCGGATAGCTTAATTTGGTAATTCAGGGTTGTTTCACACGTACTAACGTAAATGTGGTACCTACGTGGTACCTGGGTTCGAATCCCGGTAAGGGCATTTAATTGTGTGATGAGCACGAATATTTGTTCCTGAGTTATGGATGTTTCTATGTATTTAAGTATTTATTTATCTATATATGTATGTTTATCGTCGTCTAGTACCCATAGTACAAGCTTTGCTTAGTTTGGGACTAGGTCGATTTGTGTAAGATTGTCCCCCCCCCCCCCCTATTCATTTCCAATACAAAATATGCGCCCGACGACGTGTTTTGGTTGGTGGTTTGGTTGTGGTTGTCGTGTGGTCGTGGTACCATCGCCCCAGACGCCAGATACCCATTTTCAAAACAAATTTGCTTGCAGCCGTTGATGTTTATTGCTATGGATTATTGTTATGGTCAGATGTCTAGCCACTGCACGCAAACTGGGCCTTTAAGGTGGTTATCTGGCGCTTGGGGCGATAGTACGTGTGAAACAACCCTTAAATTCATAATGGCTCATATACCGAGATACTTTCCAATGAGCCATAACTCTTGCTCCAAGTCAAAATAAAATGTGTAGGTACAAACCTTGTTTCCAACTGTGAATTAGTTTTAACCCACTTCAGGACCGGATCGGAGGTAAGCCCGTGTTTTGCGGCCAACCAGAATGTTACTGCGAAGGTTTTTACCACTGCGTACCTTTGCCTAAAGCAATCAGTGACAATCCTCGTCAGTGGGCATAAGAACAGAAGGTCAGCTTAGCACGAACTGTACAGTCATTGACGTTCAAATTTAGTGTCCAACAAGGTATAATTTTCTCCGACAGATCTATTTACAATTCTATTTAATTTAATTACATACATACACTGAAAGTATTTCACACAATACACGCTATTTTAAATCGTGTAAATGTGGCCCGGGGGCAGACCAGTGCTGGTTTTTAACTAGCGACACGCTGAGCCGGGGCCCTTTTCTAACAGCATCAATATGTACGGTGGGCTGCAAAAGTGCATGGACATCTCGGGGCGATAATCGCGTGAGCAGTGTTTGATCGTTTGATGTTATGTTATTATCGCCCCTAGATGTGCTTGCACTTTTGCAGCCCACCGTACCTATGTCTATGTTTGTACTCTTACTTTTAGCCTGTGTGCGTAACGTGTTATTGTTGTTATATATAAATGTTTTTCGTTCTTCTTTCCTTCTTTATTCTTGTATTTTAAATCGTTAATGCTGATCGAAATTATTTCCAAACATCCCTGTCCATTATAATCATTAATTTTATAATTCAACTAATGTTAAACATTATAATGTTTTCTTGACAATTAATGTCAATTCCGTATCTGTTTCGTCGGTTATAGTTTTTGGAATTTTATCACAAAACTTATGCAATTTCCCCAAAAAGGTTTTTTTGGTTTTCTGTCTGGGATTTAAAGTTGGATGGGATTTCAAGCTTACTTTTAATCCCACTAATATTTGTTACTCTTTCTCGCTGAAACGGTTTGACAGATTCCGATGAAATTCGATAAAAAATGTTATAACCTACATAAATTAATATATAGGATACTTTTTATCCCGGAGAATTGCATAGTTCCCACGGGAAAGCAAACAGCTAGTTTTATAACATTTGCATATATCATACCTTCTGTACCTCGCCAATCTGTGCCAGAACTTTCCATATAAAATGATGGTACTAACCGCAAATACGTCCTACGATTCCAACCTGATTTATTTATGACCGCAGCCCTTGTGGGGGGACGTAGCCCTCCTAAATACAATCCAATGTAACCCTGGTAATTGTTTTACCTTCAGGGCATCGAGCTTGGGCTTGTAGGGAGCTACCTGTGGTTAAATGTTTCGGCTAAGTGGAAATGCAAAATTTTAATAATTTAATTATGGAGTAATAAGTAGGTACGATAAGATTTACGATATTTTGAGAGGAGGCCTGTGCCTGCCGTGAGACTTATATAGGCTGGGATGGATGGAAGTAGCATAAAACCTAAGTATCTTGTCTCGGATATAGCATTTCTACCCGTATTCTTGTTGCTGATGTCCTGTAAATAGTTAACAGGTTAAATGGAAGAGATCACTTTATGAGATGAATTCACTATTGTGCGTTTGTTTATTTTGATAATTTTATTTGCTTTGTTATTCATTCATACATACGTTTACGGTGTCCAAAAAATTAAACAATAATCTGTTGCAGAAAACAAAATTATAACAGTTCGGGAAAAATAAAAATAAATCAGTCACTTAATTAAGCGATAAAGGCATTTTTAGGGTAGAAACGGGACCCTATTACTGAGGCTCCGCTGTCAGTCCGCCTGTCCGTCTGTCCGTCTGCCCGTCCGTCCGTCCGTCCGTCCGTCTGTCACCAGGCTGTATCTCATGAACCATGATAGCTAGATAGTTGAAATTTTCATAGATGATGTATTTTGGTTGCCGCTATAACAAAAAATACTAAAAAACAGAATGAAATAAATATTTAGGGGGGCTCCCATACAACAAACGTGATTTTTTTGCTCTTTTTTGCTCGATATTAATAACGGCAACAGGCTGCTTGAAATATTCACAGAATATTAAGTTATATATTCACTTTAAAAATAAATAATTAAATTAAAATAAAACAAATATTTAAGGGGGGCTCCCATACAACAAATGTGATTTTTTTGCCGTTTATATAGATAATGGTACGGAACCCTTCGTGCACGGGTCCGACTCGCACTTGACCGATTTTTTTAGAAAATATCTAGTACTAAAAGTGATATTTTATGTGACTCTTATATCGCTTAACTAAGAGACATGGAATTTTTTCATATTTTTTCCAGAACTGGTACAACTTTATCTTTCATCTGTTATCAGGTTATTGTTGAGTTTGGGAAAAGTTTGCATCCACCGTGAACCCGCGGCCTTTACCAAAAACCAAAACCGCAGGGTAAAATAATACCCAGTAGTCAGCCAGGCACCAGTAGTCGGCAGTAGTAGTCTCAATTCTCGCGGGATTAAGGAATTAGCCATGCTAACTTTTTAAATATGTATTGAAATCTCAAAAACATTTCGAGAAACAAGCTTTCGGTACAGTTTCTGTATATCAGATTTTAAAAAAAGTCTTACATTATTAAGATATTCGTTGAAATGTTTTGACCTTCAAATGCCCTTTCTGTGAGTCATCAAACGAATAATGGATAATGATTCTTTTGCCTTATTTAAAAAAAAATCGACTGACGTCTGTCTAGTCTATATCAAACATAAACTCTAACTTGCCTTAAGGCCGCCATTAAGGGGAAATAATAATATAACTCTAACTTGACATTGACGTGTCGTTTCGTTTTGTAGTTTGTTTGTTTATTTGTTATTTAAGCACAAAGAGTAAAACCATATACCTAATAAGGTTTAAGCAGCATTTTATTATAAAAGGACGGCTAATAACGAAAAAGCCGATTCTCGCAATTTGCCACAAGTGGACAATGTCATGATACTGGAGTTCATGACGAATTCTAGCAACCACAACATCGCTGAAATAAGAGGAGCTACTCAACGGTCAAGACTTTATTGTTAAACCATTGTGTACAAGTAATGTGTTTGTTTTAAATAGGCACATACATTTAAATGATCTTCACAACAAAACTGCAAATAGTTCTTGAAGTATTTTTGCTTCACTTCTCGACACCATTCCTCTCGCCGTCGTTCTGGGATTGGTACGAATAACAAATCCGGGTTATCCCTGCTGTTATTCGAACATAAAGGGGCGAAACACTCGTAGCCTTCCATTTCAAACAAGTTCAGTTAGTGATTTCAAATTTTTTTGAGGTTAGCCGTCGGCGGTGACGTTAACACCTTGATGTTGACTTTACCATAGATTTTACTGTATTTTTTTTGTGCAGGCAAAGACTACATTATCCATTATGCCTTTGATGACGTCACGTCAGCAATATATTAATATTTTTTTTAATGTAGATAGGATTCATTAAAAACAAAAATACCGAAATTAGTTTCTTAAAATAGTCTATATTTATCAAATAAATTATAAAAACCATACAACAAAAATATGAAGCATGGCCAATTATTCGCAGATAATAATAAAATCTGGAAAGAGGATCAATTATTAATTCAGTTATTGATAGTATTGAGATGACCCAATGGTCAAGATTACCCTTCTGGACCAAAATAACCCGTCTTTACGGTAGTAAAAACTAACTTTACACTAATTTGATTTTACCCAATATCGAACTCTCGAATCTGTTACCGGAACACTGCGCGCAATAACCGTTTAACCTATTTGTAATAATTAATTGACACTCATAATCAAATTTCACACAAACTCGTGCACAACCTTGAATCAAATGATCATTGAATTTGCTGTCTCGCAAATGTATATTGTAATTTATGTCACTCCATTACACCGAATGGGTAATAAGGTATTCCGAAATGATGCATATTCATAATGTGACATTTAGAAAACGATGTTATATAGGTCCCAGCTTCGTAAATGGGTAGTTCTACACTAGCATTTCAACCGCTATCAGTTTCCTGACTCATGAATTTTTTGCCCATATTTGGTAGATCTAGTAAAATAATAAATTAAAAAATCTTAAAAACCCGCCTGCAGAAATACTGAAAAGGTGGAAACAAGATAAAATGTTCAATGACAATAAAAAGCTAACTGAACTAAACGAAAGAAATCGAAAAAAAAAACGTAACATTGAAACGAATTTAAAACACGTCGATGCCAGTCTTTCAAAATGTAACGCAACGATAAAATGCAGTCGGAGGCATGCATGAAGTGACATTTTAAATCCCATGCAGCCACTGACTCCCATGCTTCCGATTGCATTTTATCGTTGCATTAAATTTTGTAAGACTGCCATCGACGTGTTTTAAATTAGTTTTATTGTTATTGAACATTTTATCTTGTTTCCACCTTTTCAGTATCAGTTCTGCAGGCGGGTTTTTGATTTTTGAATTTATTATTTTATTTTCACCGCAGGCGGGTTTTTAGTTTTTTTAATTACTTTTTTAGGGTTCCGTAGTCAACTAGGAACCCTTATAGTTTCGCCATGTCTGTCCGTCTGTCTGTCTGTCTGTCCGTCCGCGGCTAAGCTCAGAGACTGTTAGTACTAGAAAGCTGTAATTTGGCATGAATATATATATCAGTCACGCCGACAAAGTGATGAAATAAAAAAAACTAAAATAATTTTTTTTAGGGTTCCTCCCATAGACGTAGTGGGGGTGATTTTTTTTCTCGACTAACCCTATAGTGTGGGGTATCGTTGGATAGGTCTTTTAAAACCATTGGGGAGTTGCTAACATGATTTTTCTAATCAGTGATCTGTTTGCGAAATATTAAACTTTAAAGTGAAAATTTTCATTAAAATCGACCGTCCCCCCCCTCTAAAATCTAAACTGTTGGGTGGAAAAATTTGAAAAAATTCAGAATGGTAGTAAATATTATATTATATTTACAAGGAAAATTACAGCGGCTAAAATTGCTTGGGAATTATTTGTAGTAAATAGTAGCCTAAGGTATAAAACACACCTAAACTTGGAAGATTCCGTACACATACGAAATCCTTTGAAAAATATTACTTGATTTTTTCGTAATGGCTACGGAACCCTATCTTGAGCGTGTCCGACACGCTCTTGGCCGGTTTTTTATTTATTTCTTGCTTTTTAGCGTAACCTCCTGAGACCCAGATAAATTATTGAGTATTTGAATTAGGAATCCGTTGCTATTTAGTTAAAGTTCAAAAACAATTTTGAAATATGTAAGTAGGTACTTAATTTTCCACATGGGTTCCATAGAGAAAATAATTGCTCAAAGATATCTGAGTAAGTCGTCGTTTTAATGCATTAATTGCCAATTTACTATTCCAAATTACATTTAAACACATTATGACTAATATATATTTTTGTAATCTCTCTTAAAATCCCTTTTTTTGATACCCTACTCGATAGGTTTTAATAAAAATTTTTTTTGAAGACTCACAATTTCGCGCCAAAACTCCGCCATTTTGATTTTTCAAGAATTTCATGTATCCAGTATTACTCGCGTTATCAAGACGGAACCAATGACGTATCGTTTATCAAAATCGGTCCAGCCGTT
Source organism: Archips crataeganus (assembly GCA_947859365.1). Lineage (NCBI taxonomy): Eukaryota > Metazoa > Arthropoda > Insecta > Lepidoptera > Tortricidae > Archips > Archips crataeganus. Next base: position 3,137,460 of record OX402053.1, on the reverse strand, counting down.
GTGTAGTTACGAGAGGACATAGGAATGGACATACATACATACATACGGGTCAAACACATAACCCTTCCTTCTTCGCAGTCGGGTAAAAATAGTTCGTAGGCAGGCTATTTTTTAGGGTTCTGTAAGGATCGTATTGAGATCCTTATCTTTATAACTCAGAAGCTCTATCAATTAAAATACATACTTATATTTCATGCTAAGACATACGTTTATTCTTTTATGACCCAAATCCGAAAAAAAAACTCAATTGTACAAGTGCACTTTTTCAAAGCTGACATTCGATAGCTATTCTTAATTCAATATTTTAAAATGATACCATAGAGTATCTTCGTGCCAGCTATCGAATGTACGCTAACAGTTCCGTACCCATAGGGTAAAAACGGAATCCTAATTACTGAGACTTCGCTGTCCATCCGTATGTCTGTCTGTCCGTCCGTCCATCCGTCTGTCACCAAGCTGTTTGTCAGTCTGTCACCAGGCTGTATCTCATGAACCGTGATAGCTAGACAGTTGAAATTTTCACACGTGATGTATTTTGGCTGCAACTATAACAACAAATAGTAAAAAAAAAAATATTTAAGGGGGCTTCCCACAGAAATATATCGAGATAGAAGGAAAGAGTTTACGTACGTCGACTGGCCAAATGGTGTTTATAAGCCCCAATGCTCGCCGCGAACTTCAGTCTGCTCCCGACCGCGGACTGCGTGCGACGTCAGATTTTAAAAACAAAATGACTCGTTGTTCAATAATTACTTGTTCAAACACTGCCAATAAAGTTGGAGCTGTTGATCCAGTTATTTCCTTTCATCGGTAAGTACTAGTTGTCCTAAAATATCTGTTATTAATTAAAAAACGATTTATTATATTATTTTCATCAGAACAGTAGCGGGCGATTGTGTGTCCACGCTAGCTTTCCATTGCGGCTTTAATTTGACGAGCCAGACATGGCGTACGTTCAAAACCAGCGATGTAAAAATATGCTATTCAAACTGTCGAGTCTCGTTCAAGGTCGATTTATCATTTTTTCTGTCAAAAGTAAGAATAGTGCTGTACAGTACACTATCGCAGTTCTTAATCGATTAAAATCGATTTTGAAAGCAGAAGAAATGATAATTACGTTTTTATATTACTATGTAGCTGCATATATAATGTACGTAGTGCAAAGCAAATATTATTAACAAACAGGTTATGGTTACTTCTATATTGCAATATTGTTTCAGTTTTCCGAATAATCCTCATATTAAAAATAAATGGATTGAAGCAACTGGTCGTAAAAAATGGTTTCCTACAAAAAACAGCAGGATTTGTTCTATACATTTCCACGAAGACACCTTTGCTGGCCCATCAAAGTACCGACGACTAATCAGTACAGCTTATCCGACTCTTTTCATTTAAAATTCTGAGCTTTCTCATTTCCTCTGTCGAAAATAATTATCATTTCCTCTGCCGATTCTAATCGATATTTGAAATCGATAAAAATGCACCTACAATAACTAGCGTAATATAATTGAGTGAAAAATTATTTACGAGTAAATTGTTTGTCATTACACGAATAAAGGTATGTACTTACTTCTTTTCACAACGAATCGAGATATATTTCTGTGGTCCGATGTTTGGACTTCCCCGCGCAGCGCGCACGCAACCTCCCGCCCCGCTTCTAATGTTGTTATCCGACTGTTTTTGTTTGTGACTGACAGCGGCGGGCCCGCGGCGCGGTGAGGTGGGGGTGCCGGTGCAAGAATCGATGCCGTTTTCCAATCAATCTGTGAATCGATGCTTTTGAATTGTTTTCGCGCGGCTTATGTTTTCCATCACTAAATTACACTCGTGACGTCAACAAATCTACAAATCAGATTTCTGAAGTACCTAGTTGATAAAAACACAAAGCGAAGTTGTAATCAAAACTATGATAAATTGTTTTCACTTTGTAAAATATTACCTGTGCACGAAAAAACCAGCCTACTATTAGCATTAGAACAGTACCAGTGTGATACCTATAAAAATCCAGTCAATCATTCTTATGGAACTAGAAGTGTTGCTAAGGAATTATTTATGCGGAAATTAATTGTACCTAAGGTATATAATTACTATGGAAAACGTACTAGGAAGTACCTAATACCTACACTCCTGAATAAACTATCAAGTGAGATAAGATCTTGTCACGATATTTCGAAGCTGGTATACAAAAAGAGATTAAAAAGGCATTACTGGATGGACTTGGTCACAAGTAATGAAATGATGCATAACTTGTGATCGAGTCTGTCCAGTAATAAAGTTTGTGTGCCTACCACAGAAATAATAATAAAGAGGATAGAAATGCCTTAGTTCCTATTTTCTTCCGGAACTCGTGTCGCTGCTTCATCCCCTCTACTTACTGTGTTAATGCACACATGCAAAAGACCGGAACCGTACTACGCAATCACGCACACAATTACTAATATTTTTGCTTACAAACAATTATGAACCTTACACCTTAGAGATAGCGTTGAATAACACTCAACGTAAGTCATACCCACATTTACACAACGGCGCCATTTATTGGCCGCGTCGGCATTATGTCTGTACTAGTCGTAACCTGTTTTTTTGTCCGTACCACGAACTTTTGTGCAAGACGAAAGGGTTATCAAAAATTACTTTACATTGCTGCGTATAATTCAAAACGATCTGCGTTTTTATGGGCATGAGTAGCAATGGTATATGAAGTTTCGTGTTAATAACGTGTAAACCAATATTTCATAATGAAATCTTTTCTCAAGTTGTATTTTGATATAAACTGCATTATTACATTAAATTAATACATACCAATGAAATGTAATCCCCTTATTAGTGTAATTACACAGTGTGGACGAGTTTCCGCAATTGCTAATGCTGCAAAACACCATTTTAAAGCACTTGTTGTCATACCCACGTTTCAAATAGCACTGAGCCACAAGTCGCGCGCTTGTGACCTACGAGTCACAAGCGCGGCGCCAAGGTCACGCGTTTAAGGCACTTCTATCCTCTTTATTATTATTTCTGTGGTGCCTACTGATTGCTGTTTGATATTTCTGATTGTGGGCTGAAGGGTATGAATGGTAGTATTTCCAAGTAAGTATTCATAGAAAAGGCATAACTATGAGAAGTGTATGTCAAAGTCAAAGTTAAAGTCAAAGTCAAAGTCAAAGTCAAAGTCAAAGTCAAAATTCTTTATGTTTGTGTCATTGTGTATAATGCATTGTTTTATTGGTATTGCCGATGTCGGTGCGTGTGGTGCAGCGCACAGCGTAATTCCACCCTCATAATTAAGAATAGTAATCAATAACAAAGGGCCGCGGCGCGCTGTGCCTACGCAGCGGGCACTGGGTTTGAATTTTTAATAAAACCGGACAAGTGAGTGTCGGAATCCGTATTAATTTAAGTACCTAGTGAGAGGTATAAACTTTCTGCCAACAAACTGCTATGCAGTTTGGCAGATGTATTTTAACATAAGTATTTCTGTACTTCTTTTGTTTGTTTTTGTGTAAATAAATTAAAAAAAAAAAAAAAAGTACCTACGCAGGATGTTACAGGCTCGGTCTCGCTACAAATTGCCAAACTCTTTCCTTCTATCTCGATATATTTCTGTGGGGCTTCCGTAGTTTTCACACGGTTATTGTGGTAATCGGACGGTTTTAATAAATCCTACGGAATTTGCGGTTTCAGAAAAAAAATCTTTTATGTATTTTAGAAAGAAAGAAAAAAAATACATTTATTTACAACAACACAAGACACGTCATCAATATTTTTACAAAACAAAAGACGACACGAAAGCTAAAGATAGAACGTGTCATTGCGGTTGCAAATCGGACACTGGCTCAGCATAATGCTAAGGCGTTTACAGCACCCCAGCGCTGATTTTCAGCCAGTACCGTTGATGACACCCGGATCGCTGTTTAGATAGATAAATAAACTGCACGCCAATAGATACTTAAGACTGCATGCGTAAATAAATTATTTGTAGATTATAAAAGCCAATAATAATACAAATTTTGACTCATTCGACATTTTAATATATTCTGTCTTTCGTACGTCGGTACATAATCAATTGACAACATTTCATATTTCTAAGACTATAATTTGATTCGTTCTCTGTATTCTGTTTGGAAAGAGAAAGACGCTGATAGTTTTAAATTTTCACTAGGATTATTAATTAATTTGTTACAATTTTTTAAAGATGTGCTTATTCTAAAAGAGCGTAACGATAGAATAGATTCATTACTTTTGTCTAGTCTCTATTAAAAAAAAGTGATGACGTAAATTTGACGTTAAGGTTGTTATCAAATTTAAAATTATGACAGCTCTTTTTTCTAGTGAAAAGGGTAAAGGAAACATATCTTTTCTGTGGATGTATTTGTAAGTACATAAATGTTTTTAAATTTATTGTATTTTTTTAAATATAGAGAAATAAATTATAATAAATATTTTTCCGTGTTCGGGAGGCGAAACTCTTTCGATTCCTGCAGTAATTTTCAGGTGTTAAAAAAATTAAAGGTTGTCAATTCTCTGCACTCAAATTATCATTTGCCACTTTTTCAGATGCCAGACGGTTTTTAATCACAATGAAATTAAAGTTCTGTGACAAACAGACATCGTTTGATCGTTAATATCGTTATCTCTCCAGTCCGCCAGATGGAGCCATCAATATTAATCTAGCTTGTTTTGAAAGGGTTTATCCATTAGTTCTATTAATAAGAACATTCAGGGTGCCAAGATAGTTATTTGTTCTGGGAACGATCAATCGTTTATCGACCGTTGTCCATCGATCAGCCAAACCTATCACACTAATCGATTGGTGCCGATCGATAGAATCGATCAATTGGTGTGGTGACACCCTGAGTCGTAGTATTCTAGTAAACACAGTGCTATGTGCCTTGATAAATAAGGTACCCATAACACAAGCTTTGCTTAGCTTACTTTGGTACTGGTGTGAATTGTCCCGTGAAATTTATTTATTCATTTTATTTTATTTATTTAAATACACTTAAATAGATAGATAAATACACTTAAAAGGATAGATAAATATACTTAAATAGATAAATAAATATACTTACTTAACTAGATAGGTAGCTACGTCGACGTCTCATGTGACGCTTAACGAAAGGACAAACTGTATGCCTTTTATCTCACCATCTCAGACAATAATAATATACTTGCCACTGTACGGCTCAGGCTCTCCACTCAGAACGAGAGACCATGGGTCGTAGTTCCCACGCGGTCCCAGTGCTAATTGGGAACTTTACACACATCATTGAATTTCTTTGTTTGTAGGTTTCCTCAATGTTTTCCTTCACTGCTAAGCTATTATAAGATTGCACATAAATTCTGAAAAACCTCAGCGATGTAATCGCAAAACTATAGGCATAAATGCATTGTCTTTCCATGTTCTGTAAACTTTGAGTTATTTTTCACTCCACGGTGTTAAAACGCAATCAGCCCGCATTAAAGCAAGTTTCTTTGAGCACAAACCGGTTTAGAGCGGTTCAAACTGCTTCAATCTAGCACATTCGCGCCAGGGAAATTAGTTACAAACTGAATAAAAAAAACGGGATGAAAGTCCTGGTAATAATATTTTGATGTTAGTTGTGTCTCGTTTTTATTATATTTAGAGTAATTCTGGTTTTGAGGTTCTAGTGAGGTACTAGTGAGTACCACGACCGCTTTAGCCTAGTTGGTAGTGACCCTGCCTACGAAGCAAGAGGTCCTGGGTTCGAATCCCGGTAAGGGCATTTATTTGTGTGATGAGCACGAATATTTTTACCTGAGTTATGGATGTTTTCTATGTATTTAAGTATTTATTTATCTATACAAGTATGTTTATCGTCGTCTAATACCCATAGTATGTGTAAGATTGTCCCCTAATATTTTTTTATTTATTTTATTTAGATAAAATAAATTTAAATAAATTTCATCTAAATCGGTTCAGCTTTTGAAGCGTGAAGAGGTAAGAAACAGACAGACATACTTTCGCATTTATAATATTAGTGCGGAGTATGGATGTATTTTTGACAGATACGAATGAGCTCGTCACCGTCTCCTGACCTTAAATGTAACCTCCTTTCAAATACTCACCTTCGATATTATGATAAATAATTCATAATTCCCTCTCTACTTTATTGGACTACGGAGAGTGCTAAAACAAACTACTCAGTTTGTGTAAAATGAATGGAAAGTTTTCGTGTTTTATTTTCTGACTGGAAAATTTCAATCAAGTTTTGAGTTAAAAATTCTAGTCACAGTCCAAGCTCAGCTTGCGTTGGGGAAGCTTGTCAGATTTTATTACGTCTGATTTGGGGACACGGACGTGCGATGGGCAAGTTTAGAAAAATATAAAGCGTGTAAAAAAAAACGGCAACTATAATAAAACACAATACAATACGAATATTCTTTATTGAACACAAAAAAGTACAAATAAAAATTCAGGCTGACAATAGGCGGTCTAGTCGCTTAAAAGCGATTTCTTTCAGATAGCCAATTAGACGTAGATATAGGACAAAAACAAATCAAAATCTCGACTAATTTAGACATAAATACATGTCACAATTAACACCAATTGATCTAGTCCCAAATCACAGTAAGCTTGTATTTATAGATTCTTGACCACTGATGTTATGTGGATCTGCACATTATAGTTCTTATTACATATTCATAAGGAACCAGCTTTTACCCGCGCATTCGCCTGCGTGGGGGCGTTAGTACCTTCAAAAGAAACGGTTGTAATCATAGACTTTCGTCTGAAAAAAAATCACAGTGACGGTAAGTAAGTACGCAAAAGCAGACCTAGTTGCAGATTATTTTCAAAGATCTAGGAAAATTCTAGAAAGTTTCTGGAAATATTCAAGAGAATTTAATCCAAGTTTCCATATTTAGTAGGTTTTTCTCACAGGAAATATTATGTTACATGTATTAATAAGACATTAATATAATTACGGAGGAAATTACTGATCAGGCTGTATCGAGTTCTTGCCATGTTTTTGTTGATTGCTGAATAGATTTATAGAGAAAACATTCCTTAGAAAAATTTCGCAATTTTGGAAAGTTCTTGGCGTTTAAAAAAATAGTTTTCTTTAATTCTTTCAAAATACAAGTCTAGGGTTATGAGTATTTGCTACGCAACCGTGCTCCATCGTAGGCCTCATCTTCACTTTCCATCAGGCGTGATAGTGGTCAAGCGCAAGCCTATATTATATAAAAAAAATCTTACGAGTAATCAAGGTGTATGGAAAAATAAACGGGAGGCTTTGCCTAGCACTAAGATGCCTATTACGCTAAAAATTACATAATAACTATAAAGTTAAACAAAAAAACTTCATGCATGGGAAATCATGATTTATATAATAAATTTACTATCTACTCGTATTGTATACTTAGACTAATTACGCGTGAGCAACTCAGTCTTTCGCTAACCGAGGCCACGCAAAATCCTTAAAATTAGGATTAAGGACTCGTTTTGCATGTTTTATAAATGTTCTTTGCTTGAAATAAACAGCTTAAAATTTAAATTAAATTTTTTTTTTAGTTGATTTTTAAAATACTTTCCTAAAATTATTCTATTAAAAAACTTGGCTAAATTTTAGCATTTCCAATTTCGATGAGATTCATGTTTACTCAACTTTGTGGGATACATACAACTAAGGGAAATGGACTTTTATTTTTATATGTATTGTTTTTATATGCTACCTCTGATCTTAAAAATGTCTTTAAATATAAATAGTGACGGCCTATCGATGTAGCCATCATTGTTACACACAAAACGAGAACAAACAATCGTATTTTTCATACGTAACCAGGGATCAAACCTTGGACTTCAAGCATCGTAGTAGTCAGGGGTACATTATCAAAATATATAAAGTTTAAAAATAATAATGGACTAAATACATAATGGTCATTTGATATAATGCAATTTTCTTGGAAATTCTCAACATAACAGGATTTTCATAAAATAAACCTAACCTAACCTAAACCAATCTGTAGACTGCACGATTAAAAATTTCGTTTAATCAATAGTTCCATAGAAAATTTTAGTATATATTATGACCATTATGTATTTCGTCCATTATTCGTTTTAAACTTTATATATTTTGATACGTTCCCGCAGTCAGCTCTAAATACGCCGTTTGACTAAAGCATATTTTTTTACTTCACTTACAAAAAATTGTTATTAGGGCTCAGAAAGCAATTTTTTAAGCAGGTGTAAACATAAAAGAGGCAATGTAGCCGAAATTCCATCACCTTTATAATCCCTTTAGGTGTTGGGATTTGTAATTGCATGGAAATCTGTTTTCTCGCTGTTGTTAAGGTATCGTACCGATGTGTTCCATTATCATCATCTGCAGCTTATTGTGTAAGGGCTGAGTGGTCGCTCGAAGCGGAGCGTTTAGCGGGGCGTGTAGCGTGGCGGGCGAGCGTGAGAGCGTCCAGTGACTGTCCTCAGTGCACGTCGCTCATCGCTCGTGGTTGTCGTTGACGTAGCTGTAACGTCGAGGTAAATATTAAGTGTTATTTGCGAAATCCCGCGAGTGTTAATAGTTACGGCTACATAATAGTTATTTGTGTAACAAGGTTGGTAAGTATGGTTTTACAAATGAGTTGACGAGTGCACGGCGAGGGTTTTCATCGTCACGAGTTTGTAAAACCTTGCCAACCGTGTATCATACGACGTTTTACAATACATTTGTGAGAAAATAGGCAATTAATAACACAAAATTGTAAAATAAAAACAAATTTCTCGAGATACTTATTGGTAGCAAAAGATTATTTTGCGCGGTTTGCGCTTTACTTTAAATATCGGGCGGAATTAATGTCATGTTATTGTCGACTTCATCACTTGAACATCACTAATTTTTTTTGGTTTTTGTACATATACTATAATCAACAACTCAAAACAACGCAAAGTTTTACAAAAATGGCGCGTCCGTAATGCGCATGCGTAAGTTTTATTTTTAATTAGGTTAACTAAAATTATCAGGCAAAGGTTCGACGCGTTCAGCCACTGCGATTTTTTCGAATAAATAAAAGGTGGAAATCATTAAAATCTGCGTTAATTAAATTACAGTTTATAATAATAACAATCAATTTTGCTAATTCATTACTTAGTTTTGTATATTTATACATTTTTCTACGTATAAATCGATATTTTTTTATTTTTGTCACTTAAAACTCTTTGCTTGTAAACTTAAAATGGAGAATTAAAAAAAACTGTAAAAAAATCGCACTAGTGCGGTAAAATGAACTTACGAGCCATGTATACATCCTTTGAAAGTGAATTTTTCGAGCAAATGTATTGTAAAATAACTTTAACATTCAATTGAGCGTAGTATCTAAATTTTCATAGTAAGACATAAGTTATTACCATTTTGACTTTTGTAAAACAATCTTAACTAATATTCGTATGCTGTGCCTACCCCCTTTGGGGATACAGGCGTGATGTGTGTATAGTACATTATATCCACTTTTGTGTAGTAGGATAATATGAAAATAAGTAGGATCGAGTGATTAATTTAAATAAAATATGAGGGGACAATCTTACACAAATCGACATAGTCCCAAACTAAGCAAGGCTTGTACTATGGGTAATTACTAGACGACGATAAACATACTTATATAGATAAATAAATACTTAAATACATAGAAAACATCCATAACTCAGGTACAAATATTCGTGCTCATCACACAAATAAATGCCCTTACCGGGATTTGAACCCAGGACCTCTTGCTTCGTAGGCAGGGTCACTACCAACTAGGCTAAAGCGGTCGTTATTTCTGGTGTGCATAAATGCTGTGTACAATTGTAATTGTGTTGTAAACAAACCCATGTTATTCTTGTACTTAAGGTCAAATTTGTGATACTGTTTACAATATGTAATTGTAATAAATAAATAAATTACCTAACTAAGTACATTAAGAAAAAAACTATTTTGAGGAGTCCCCATCGAGAAAATCCCAAATATACATTTAATTTCACTTGTGGTGAAGAAAAACATCGCGAGGAAACCTGGACACACCTGATAATAAATCCAATGGTGTGTGAGAAGTTCAGTTCCCAATCCACACTGGGCCAGCGTGGGAACAGCGGCCCAAGCACCCTCATTCTGAGAGGAGGCTTCTGCTCTGATGATGACCAGGCCTAATGATTCACGTAAATAAACGGGCAAACAGTCTGTAATACAAAACCATCTCGTGTAGCCAGCAAACATAATAACTCGTAAACATTGCAGCTTTCAAATGCAAACAATCTTCTGTTTTAATTTCCTTCTCTACAATGACGCTGGATTTCTTGTCCGTACGATATTTCGCCGTTTCGCAAACAATTTAACGATTTAATGAACTGAAAACATATCTTTGCTCACCCGCGGCCTTAATACGATAGCTACGTTTATGTAAAAACCTGTTCCTCCACCTCCACACTGTACGAACAGGAACACACACAAACCCAACTATCATCACTTATTTATTTATTTATTTATTTATTCAAGGAGAGCAAACAGAAGCAAGCGTACATCATTTACTTATAAATAAATCACTGACAAACATGCACTTACTCCCTTAACAGCTCCCACTAAAACATATAAGTGGTATTTGTTACAAACTACTGCACAGCACTGAACGCACTGTTCGAATTTTAAATTCATAGACAATCTAGACTTGAGACGATTCAGGCTGTCAAATCGATTGGAATATTCGAGATTCAAAAATATTTGGAACAAGAATTTCAATCTGAACGAAATTACAAATCCACTAATTCGATAATCGATCACTTGACTACCAAACTACACTAATGCGCTTCGAACTCAACCAGAGCTCATCTTCAGAGTAGGGTTTGTGTGGTTTGTGTGTGTTCGTACAGTATGGAGGGGAAGGAACTACATGAACATGCATTTCTTACATAAACGTAACTATCGTAAGGTCGCGGGTGAGCAAAGTAATTGGTTTAATTAATTGAAAGATATAAATAAATAAATAAATAAATAAATATCACGGGACAATTCACACCAATTGACTTAGTCCCAAAGTAAGCTAGGAAAGCTTGTGTTATGGGTACTAGGCAACGGATAAACATACTTATATAGATAGATACATACTTAAATACATATTAAACACCCAAGACCCGAGAACAAACATTCGTATTTTTCATACAAATATCTGCCCCGACACGGGAATCGAACCCGGGACCTCAAGCTTCATAGTCAGGTTCTCTAACCACTAGGCCATCTGGTCGTCAATACCTTACCTACACACCTTATACCTACCTACCTACCTTTATACCTTTATATACCTTTTGAAAGTGTATTTACATACAAATACCATGTAAATAAAAACTAAGAATTCACATCTAAGAAGAACATCTGGCAAGACGACACATACGAACACGAAGGGTTGAAAACATTTTTATTAATCTATCATTGTAATACAAACTAGACTAACGTTTTTGAATACAGAAATGTAAATGTTTGGATAGTTTTTGATGGGAGAATTACAGTATTTAAGACATCATTTGACATTGTCTTTGTTTGCATTTGGTTAGTTGCCCAGGCCTTCCAAGTATAAACACCTACAGTATAATATCTATCATATGCCGTATTTACTTATTATAAGGCTACTTAAATCTAGGTAATAAATGTAGTCTGGTTCGCCGGCATGTGTATCGCCGGCCTTTCATGGATGTCTGTACATGGACCTTATATTACCATAATAGGGTCTATGTATAGATATTTGTGGGATGTTGGCGGTGCGGATATTGGTGAGCTTGACAGTACGGTCAGCGTCATGAAGGAGTGAGCGCCTTGGTACCTTGTCGCTTTCAGTCATTATACATGATATTAAGGTGGCGGGGTGCAGAGGTGGTCGCTTGTTTGTGGCGCTGACCGTACTAGTAATAGTAATAGTTTTCTTTTATTTCGTTTATTTCCTTAGTTATAATAATCTTAAATATTTAAAGATTGTAACTAAGTATGAGGAAAATTTTAATTTTTTTTGTAACATTAATTGCAATAAACAGATTAAATTTTTTTTTTTTTTTACACCACAAAAAAAAGTGAATGAAAGAAAAAGGTGAAGGAAAGAAAAACCCTGAACCGCCAAAAAAACATCATCTTTCATAAAAAATATTATTCATATACAAACTATAGACGACCAGATGGCCTAGTGGTTAGAGAACCTGACTATGAGGCTTGAGGTCCCGGGTTCGATTCCCGTGTCGGGGCAGATATTTGTATGAAAAATGCGAATGTATGTTCTCGGGTCTTGGGTGTTTAATATGTATTTAAGTATGTATCTGTCTATATAAGTATGTTTATCCGTTGCCTAGTACCCATAACACAAGCTTGCCTAGCTTACTTTGGGACTAGGTCAATTGGTGTGAATTGTCCCGTGATATTTATTTATATTTATTTATTTAAACTTCCCTCAATCTTCAGTGCGCGAGGATTTGCAACTGGCGAATTTTTCCATTGACGAATTGAAATAGCTCCAAACGGGACCGAACCCGCACTCCTCAACCCCTGTCATTAACAGCCGCAATAAACACGGCTCTATCACGTGAATAAATACGGAGCAGAATAAAAGCTTCCGAACAGAGCTCGAAATTCTTACCTGTTATCATAGGGTTGTCGCTCGGTAAAAAGAAAAAAAATAAAATCAAAATATTTTATTCAAACAAGTACCTAAGTATCTAATATCTGTATATCTACAAACACTACGACAGGTACCTAGGCATCTTTAAAAACAACCGAACACCCGAACTATGTAGCTAAACGCTAAACAGTCGCGTCGTCGCTGGCGGCACACCTGTACGCTTAGTATAAGTTTTCCTTCACTTCAATACTTCTCGATCGCGTTTACGTAAAAAAAACAATTACTAGGGAAACCTGGACAGCGCCTCCGCGGCCGCGCGTCCATGTTTCCATAGAATAGAAATTTTTACGTAAACGCGATCGAGAAGTATTTTGGTGAAGTAAAACTTATACTAAGCGTACTGAACTTTGTCTACTCACTGAGCTAGTTCAAACCGGTTTGTCTCCGAGCGGGCGCCGGTGCACCCCCCCCCCCGTCCTGTCTGTGACAGGTCACGCACACATATGTTGTGCGTGTAGTAGTGTAATGCGTGCGCGACGTTGTTTGAACTTTTTCTTCTGTTCCGTATTTATTCATGTGGCTCAATGCCGCAACAGGCAGACAGACACACTGATAGCAGTTTACGGGATGTATAGGTAAGTTTGTGACGGCGAGAGAGGGGTTCTATCTGGATTTGATGTACATATAGGAATAGTAAACCCTTTTAAACAATTTAAATACCTAACTATTATTTGCGAAGGAGGTGGAACGCGATCATATTTGCTCACCCGCGACCTTACACCTTGTCTTATGATTTTAAGGTCGCGGGTGAGCAAAGTAATTTTTGCAGTTCATTAGTCAATTGAGTTGGCTTAGAAGAGACGTCATACATATTTAAGGTAAGGGCATTTATTTGTGTGATGAGCACGAATATTTGTTCCTGAGTTATGGATGTTTTCTATGTATTTAAGTATTTATTTATCTATATAAGTATGTTTATCGTAGTCCAGTACCCATAGTACAAGCTTTGCTTAGTTTGGGACTAGGTCGATTTGTGTAAGATTGTCCCCTAATATTTATTTATTTATTTGTTTATTTATATTTAACTAGCAATTGACATACAAAATGTAAGGGAGAATCGTCTTTTGACAGCTTATAAAAAATACGTCAGTTGATTGGTCATGTCCAGTGATCGTAGATTTTGTAGCATTTATGGTGCGATGACGTCATATGACACACGACAGCGACCTAGGGTTGTCGACGTATATAATATGATTGACGTTTAGAATAATGTAACTACTGCACACCTAAAAAAGACAAATAAAATACAGAATACAGAACATAAAACTTAAAAAAAATATACACGTCGAATTGAGAACCTCCTCCTTTTGTTTTCGTCGGTTGATAAAAGTAGATGTAGATAACAGGCGGTCTTCAAGACGAGATTTGAATCTTTTTTTTTAATTTTTATTTCATTACCATGGCAATCATCTCTACAATATTAATTTTTAAGTTATTACTTAGTTCTAAATGCCTTTGCCCACCCAATGATTCCGAACTTCCCAATCCGCACTGGGCCCGCGTGGGGACTACCTGTGAGAGGAGGCCTGTGCTCTGCAGTGGGACATATATAGGCTGGGATGATGATGATGATGAAATGACTTGGATTTTATCAAATTTTGTTTTTTTTTGATTTTTTAAAAATCAACGATCACTCTGGTCATCAACTTTATTATAAAACAAAGATGAAATTCGACATCGAAGTCAAAGCCGCGTGCATGATAAAATTAGTAATTAAATAATTACTTATTTTGTCCTTAACACAAACCAACACACAATTAATGGTTAACCCAATTGTCCATTTACCAATACATTCTCAAAGACATTTCAATTAAGAGTTATAAGTAAAAAACTTAATAGAAGCCCATCCTCCATGTAGTAGTAACGTGTTTGTACACAAGTTGATGTTCCAAATAACAAAAATGACTTAAGTTTCATACCAGTTCTGTATATATAAGAAGGGTTTTCTTAAGTTTTTTACCTAATACCAGCTCGTATTAGTCACTCGTAGCTTTAAAATTCAGACTTATGACAAAACGCAGAAGGTTTAGATTTGTTCAACTGACATTTTATCTTTACTTCTAGAGGTTTAGCTGACGCAGCGAGCCTTCAGTCGCGGTTAAGCCTTCGTAGCAGTGCTACGCGTTACAGGCTACGAGAATCGCTACGCCTCTACGCGGCAAAGTTTGCATACGCCAAAATTGTATAGTTCTTAGTGAATTTTAGAATTGTTTGTAGAGGGTGTTCAAAAAAAAATTTGGTTAGAATTATTAAGAATCAGAGGGATTTAAGTGTGTAAATTTTAAAAAATGATATTGTGAAGTGATTTCGTTTAGTGAACTCGGTGTACTTAGAAACATGTGATACTACGACGAGATGACTACGTTTTGAAGGTATGTTGAAGTATTTTTAAACCTATTATTATTTTTAGACAAGGTCTTTATTACTGAGTATTTCTCAAAAAAAAGCCACTTTTTATATTCTGACAATTTTATGTTATTTCTACTCAGAATCACGAGCTCTTTCAATCTAAATATGACAAAATAATGTCCCTAGTTTTTTTCCTATTTTGTTGTATGGCGTAACAAAAAGGAAAAAATAAAAAATTTAAGCATAACATTTTCAGGTTATTTATTCTCTCCTACAGGGATGGAAAGAGCAAGTGATTCTGAGTAGGAATAACATAAAATTTTGAAAATCGGTCCACAATTGGCCGAGATATCGATGAACATACAAAGAAAAAAAAGCCGGCCAATTGTGCGAGGTTGTTGAAGGGTTGAAGGGTTCCGTACAATTATCTATAAAAATCACGTTTGTTGTATGGGAGCCCCCTTAAATTTTTTTTTTTATTTTAATTTAATGATTTATTTTTAAAGTCAATATACAATTAAATATTCTGTGAATATTTCAAGTGTCTACCTGTTGCCGTTATCAATATCGAGCAAAAACGAGCAAAAAATCATGTTTGTTGTATGGGAGCCCCCTTAAATATTTATTTTATTCCATTTTTTAGTATATGCTGTTATAGCGGCAACCGAAATACATCATCTGTGCAAATTTCAACTGTCTACCTATCACGGTTCCCGAGATACAGCCTGGTGACAGACGGACGGACGGACGGACAGCGGAGCCTCAGTAATAGGGTTTCCGTTTTTACCCTTTGGGTACGGAACCCTAAAAAACATACATACAACCTCCTCCTTCTTTTGAAGTCGGTTACAAAGGAGGAAGACTAAATTATACGTTTGTCAAACAGCGGAAATTAAAAGGAAAAGAGAATTTTATTGCCAGTACCCCGTAATACGTTAAAATTGGTAAATAATTGGACTCGGATTGGGTTGGATTGGGTCGTAGTGGTAGAGCCATGTTGTAGCTAGCCGCTGCATCACGAATGGGCCGGCTCGTTCGGGGCAGCACCACCCTCTCACAGAACACCGGCGTGAAGCAGCAGTAATCCTGCTTGCGTTTCGTACGGTCAGTGAGAGTGCCGGGGGCCCAAAACCTCACCCCTTCCCTCTCCCCCTCCCTCACCCCCTTCCCCTATTCCCGTTCCTTTAGGGCCGACAACGCACTGGCAACGCGTAAAGCGCTGCGGGTGTCTATGGACAGTGCTGATCATTTAACATCAGGTGACCCACTAGTTCGTTTGTCTGGCCTTTCTAACATAAAAAAATAAAATAAAAAAATACTCTTCGACGTACAGTTAGCAACGAAAGTGAGTGAGCTATATTTAAAACATCATCGTTATCTCAGCTTATATACGTCTCGCTTGGACGCATGCCTTCTCTCAGAATAAGAGGGCGTGGGAGTTCCCACGCAGGCCCAGTGTGGATTGCGAACTTCACATAAACCATTGAATGATGTAAAGCTTGTGGTAAATTTCAAATGTAATTTCGCACATAAATTCCGAAAAACTCAGAGGTGCGAGCCTAGCTCGAACCCACGACCCTCTGCTTGAGAGGCCATGGGTCAAACCACTAAGCCAATGCGGTTTTTTAATTAATTAATTAAGTATTATAGGTAAATATTTTATACATCCTATTGTTCTGGTGAAGGAAAACATCGTGAGGAAACCTGCACGCACCTGCAAAGAAATTCGAGGGTGTGTGTGAAGTTCCCAATCCGCACTGGGCCCGCGTCGGAACTACGACCAAAGCCCTCTCATTCTGAGAGGAGGCCTATGCCCTGCAGTGGGACGTTTATAAGCTGGGATGATGATGATAATTAAAATATATATATATTACGGGACAATTCACACCAATTGACCTAGTCCCAAACTAAGCAAAGCTTGTACTATGTGTACTAGACAACGGATAAACATACTTATATAGATAAATACATACTTAAATACATATTACACATCAAGGACTCGAGCACAAACATTCGTATTTTTCACACAAATATCTGCCCCGACCGGGAATCGAACCCGGGACCTCAAGCTTCGTAGTCAGGTTCTCTAACAACTAGGCTATCCGGCCGTCTATTGTTCTGGTAACAAGTCGCTAGGTCACAAAATCATCTAAATTGGAGGTGATAAAGTAGAATACCTAAATTAAACAAAGAAAAGTACTTAATTATCAAAGTACAGTCAGCGGGATGCTATCAAAGGTCGGTCATTATTCTTTTCTTTGTCACACAAAGAAAACAGGACAGAAAGGGCACAATAAAACCGGTCAAGCGCGTGTCGGGACACCTGTAGTGTTGGTTCCGTAATAATCATCATCATCATTTCAGCCATGGAACGTCCGCTGTTGGGCATAGGCGTCCCTTATTGGTACGGTTAGAAGCGGCTTGGATCCTCCGTGAACCTACGGTTTTTACCAATTCATCCCTTCGTCTGGTTAGTGGACGTCCCACGCTACCCTTACCAGTCCGTGATCAACATTTGAGAACTTTTCGGAACCAACGGTCATTTGTTCTGCGTGCTATATGTGTCCATTGCTTTTTCAACGAAGTAATACTGTTCCGTACTGAAATACGGCAAATATTCTATATTAAGTTTTAATCGACTGTGATCAATGAATTGAAACAATTGGCTAAGTAAAGTTTTTTGAAGAGGTGCTAAATATATTTTTTTTCGACAGTAATCGTCTTCTAGACCGAGAAACTGCAGCTGTTTTATTTTTATCTCCTATTGTTTACTGGAAATATTTTTTTAAGTGTTCGAGATGACATTTGTGAGATTTAATGGCTGACAAGCGGTTCATGCTCAGTACTTAGTAGAAATAGAAAAAAAAACGAAGCCAATTGTCAATGTCAAATGAAATCTAACCGTTTGCGTTTCGTTTACTTTGCATTGTCCAAAAAGCGGTTCCAAAATAATGATCGAAAATATTCAATCGTGATTTAATTATCGTGCATAATTCGTGGAGAAATGCGGTAAAATTGAAAATCCGGATTTTGTGCGGAGGTCGTTAAAAATAGTCCAAAACGCAAAGCAAACGAAACGCAAACGGTTTGACATGGACAAAAGTGACAGATGACTTCGTTTTTTTTCTGTTTCTACTAAGTACTGAACACGAACGGCTTGTCAGCCATTAAATCTCACAAATGTCAACTCGAACACTTAAAAAAATATTTCCAGTAAACAATAGGAGATAAAAATAAAACAGTTGCAGTTTCTCGATCTTCAGAACGCCGACTGTCGAAAAAAATATAATTAGCACCTCTTAAAAAAACTTTACTTAGCCAATTACTTTACTCACCCGCGACCTTATTATAGCTACGTTAATGCACTCTGGTACGAACACACACAAATACAAAGCCATTTATCACCACCACCATCACACCAGAGCTCATCTTCAGAGCAACACAACCGTTCACCATGCCGTCAGATGTTAGACTCACTACTATGATCGTTCGCTCGTAAAACTGATGGCTGATGGGGCAGGAAGGTGCTAGAGTGGCAACTGCGAAATGGACGACTGGCTTAAGAGCCTCCGGTGAGGTGGACCGACGATCTGGTAAAGATCGATGATCGTTGTGGAACCCTCCTCCTCCTGCTGCTCCTTTCTTCCACGGGGCAACCAGAAGCAGGCGGGATCTCCACCCTTAAGTTGTCTGTATTCCCAAAATTCGCACAAAGCGTTTACTTTTACCACAGAAATAATAATAAAGAGGAAAGAAGTGCCTTAGACGCGTGACCTTGGCGCCGCGCTTGTGACTCGTAGGTCACAAGCGCGCGACTTGTGGCTCAGTGCTATTTGAAACGTGGGTATGACAACAAGTGCTTTAAAATGGTGTTTTGCAGCATTAGCAATTGCGGAAACTCGTCCACACTGTGTAATTACACTAATAAGGGGATTACATTTCATTGGTATGTATTAATTTAATGTAATAATGCGGTTTATATCAAAATACAACTTGAGAAAATATTTCATTATGAAATATTGGTTTACACGTTATTAACACGGAACTTCATATACCATTGCTACTCATGCCCATAAAAACGCAGATCGTTTTGAATTATACGCAGCAATGTAAAGTAATTTTTGATAACCCTTCCGTCTTGCACAAAAGTTCGTGGTACGGACAAAAAAACAGGTTACGACTAGTACAGACATAATGCCGACGCGGCCAATAAATGGCGCCGTTGTGTAAATGTGGGTATGACTTACGTTGAGTGTTATTCAACGCTATCTCTAAGGTGTAAGGTTCATAATTGTTTGTAAGCAAAAATTTTAGTAATTGTGTGCGTGATTGCGTAGTACGGTTCCGGTCTTTTGCATGTGTGCATTAACACAGTAAGTAGAGGGGATGAAGTAGCGACACGAGTTCCGGAAGAAAATAGAAACTAAGGCATTTCTATCCTCTTTATTATTATTTCTGTGACGTTTACGCTCTTCCTTCATCAACCGCACAGCTAGGGAGTGGAATTCCCTGCCTGCGACTGTGTTCCTTGAACACTACAATTTGGCTGTTTTCAAGTCTAGGGTGAACTACTTTACTAGGCAACCGTGCTCTATCGTAGGCCTCATCTTCGCTTTCCATCAGGCGTGATTGTGGTCAAACGCAAGCCTATATTGTATAACAAAAAACCTATATTATAATGATAGATTGTTAACCGGTTAAGCCTACTGAGCTATAAATATTTTTTCTTGTAAATATAATACCTTTAAAGGAACTATTCTTGTATATTTTGTGTTTTATTGTGCGCCCTAACTTTAGTAGTCAAAGCGATTGCCGAAGAATTTTTTTGATCGACTATAAAGTCACCAAAAAAGATTGTATTAGTAATGTAATGATTACCTAGTAAGATACAACACTATGTTAGACGGACGGACAGATAAACAGATAATAAAACTCACTAATAGGACACACAGACACAGATGCTGTTATACCAGCATCTTCCAATCATCCGTGGCAGCATAAACTGGCTGCTTTCCATTGTTATGTTAATAGATTGTTGACTGTGCCTCTTTCTAAGGAACATTATGATTTAGAGTTGAGTACTATTTATCAGATAGCGATCTCAAATGGTTATACAAAATCAATGGTAGATAGTTTAGTTCAAAAGAAGCAGGCACGGTTAGTAAATAGCATGCTTTACGCTGCGTTACCTTCTCAGTCTACTAACAAATATAGATCTAGCATCTCTTACGTCGGGGGTTTGTCTGATAAGATTTATGGCATTTTAAAATCAAACAATATTAATGTTGCCTTTAAGACTAACAACTCTTTGTACTCTAAGCTATGTAACCACAAAGAACAGGTAGATAAGGGAACTAGATCGGGGGTATACAAGCTTACTTGTAATGACTGCAATGGGATATACGTAGGACAGACAGGCCGAAGTTTTAATACTAGATTTAAAGAGCATGTTTCGGCATATAGGAATGAGCATCCAGATAGATCGAATTTTGCAAAACATTTGTTGGAATCAAATCATTCATTGTTAGATTCAGATTCTTATGAAGTGTTACATTATTGCGGCAAGGGGTTGCGTCTGGATGCTCTGGAATGCATGGAAATAATTAGGTACAACACTATGGGGTCTATTATTAATGAACAGGTAAATTTAGTATCTTCTCCTTTACTGCGGCTTGGGTCGAATTTGAACAGTTAGTATTAATTAAATATGCCTTATAAATAAATAAACAAAAAAAATTCAAGGTAGTTTTAAATATGTCAATAAAAGTTAATTTTTGTGGGGTAGTTTGAGAATAAGAAAAATAAAGTGGGTACTTGAGAAGTTACAGTGACAAGTTAAAACATTTGTTTTGGTTTGTTAGTTTAACGTTTGGTAGCATAGCATACGGTTGTGGTAACTCTGAAGATGAGCTCTGGTTGAGTTCGAAACGCGTCAGTGTAGCTTGGTGGTGGTGATGGTTGGGTTTATGTGATTTGTGTGTGTTCGTACAGTGTGGAGGTGGAGGAACTGCATGAACGCACATTTCTTGCATAAACGTAACTATTGTAAGGTCGCGGGTGAGCAAAGTAATTGTTTTAGTTCATTGTTTTAGTTCACTAATAGGGTTTATTATCCTTTGGATGCTGTGCAGCAGAACCCTAAATTTATTAGATATTTAGACAAATTCCATTACTCATTTTTCACGTCCAAATTTCACGGCTGAAAACAGTTCTGTATAAATTACCAAAATAAAATCACCCTGTAACAAAGCGCCGCTCCACAAATTCTATCTACGGGCTGTGCCTAAATGTAAATTTGCCGCCAAATTTGTAATTTTCGATTACCCCAATCCCGCGATAGTGACGGAGTATAATTCCCCGATTTAAATTTATCTTCACGCCATATTACCCTAGAGCGGGTGAATTGAGTCGTAGTGTAATCTCTCACTGGCGCTTATTGCCCTGCCTTCCCCTTTTTAGGGTTCCGTACCCAAAAATTGCCAATGAGACCCTATTACCGAGACTTCGCTGTCTGTCTGTTTGTCCGTCAGCCACAGCGGGCTCTATCTCTTGAATCGTAATAGGACACTTGAAATTTTCACCTATTAGGTATGACGTATAATTGACTTTGAGATTTCACGTCTCAGTGCGATAAGTCATCTCTGGCAGCACACACTGGTCGAAGACTTTTGACTTGAGACATTGCGGTATATTGGATGACAAGATATTGCGGAGATATTCAGAGGGCGATGGAGAGAGCTATGCTCGGTGTTTCCCTGCGGGGTCGCATTAGAAATGATGTAATCCGCGCAAGAACTAAAGTCACCGACATAGCTCGAAGAATCGCCAGACTCAAGTGGCAGTGGGCAGGGTACACCGCTCGTAGATCTGATGGACGCCGGGGCAAAAAGGTTCTCGAGTGGCATTTACGGACCGGAAGACGCAGTGTAGATGGCGCGACGACCTGGTTAATGTTGCGGGAACGCGTTGGATGCGGATGGCACGGACCCGATCTATTTGACGAGCCTTGGGGAAGGCCTATGTTCAGCAGTGGACGTCTTTCGGCTGAAATGATGACGATGATTATGATGTATAACTGTGGCCGCTATAACAACAAATACTAAAAATAAAATAAAGTTAAATGAAAGGGGGTGGTCATGCAAGAAACGTGTTTTTTCAGGGTTTTTAACTGCAGCCACGGTTGCTATTTAGGCAACGCGCGCGAGCGACCGTATGCTGTTAAGTTTGCGATTTCAGTGCTTAGGCCGTGGTCGCTTTCACCCGCCGCACGCGGCCGACAGCGGCCCGCCGCCCGCGGCGTCTGAATGGTGTGTTCGGGAATGCTCGGGAGTGGTCGTTTTCGCCCGCCGCGTGCGACGTCCCGAACGCGGCGGGCGAAAACGACCACTCCCGAGCATTCCCGAACACACCATTCAGACGCCGCGGGCGGCGGGCCGCTGTCGGCCGCGTGCGGCGGGTGAAAAAGCGACCACGGCCTTACATTTTGGCGATTTATTAACTTAACTGATTTAAAAACATCGCACGGAGGTACGGAACACTTGATCTAGGTACGAGTCTGAATTGGTCGCTTTTTTATTAGGGAGCGGGGTCGATTGATGCCTCGAATTTTATGTGACAGTTGAAAGAGTGACGTTTTTGGCAGGTGTTTAGGGCATCTTAAGAAGTGATAAGAAAAGGGTATGCTGGGGTCTTTTGTTAATGTATAGAATCTTAAGGCTGCGTCGCATACTTCGTTTTAAAGGTTCCTTAAGATAATCGTAAAGTAAAAAACCGAAAGTTATCCTTTGTACAACAACCGCCTTCTTGCGTAATGGAAGCCAGTGATCTCCTCAGTGGCCATCAATATGGTTTTCGTCGGGGTAGATCCACTGTTGACCTTCTAATTTACGCAGCACATTTGTGGGGTGAGGCCATCGAGAAGCACGGAGAGGCACTTGCTGTTTCTTTGGACGTCTCGAAGGCTTTCGACAGGGTTTGGCACGATGGACTGGTGGGTAAACTCCCTTCTTATGGGATTCCTGCAGGCTTGTGCACCTGGATAGCTGTATAAATAAATACTTAAATACATAGAAAACATCCATAACTCAGGAACAAATATTCGTGCTCATCACACAAATAAATGCCCTTACCGGGATTCGAACCCAGGACCCCTTGCTTCGTAGGCAGGGTCACTACCAACTAGGCTAAAGCGGTCGTTACTTTTAGATACGCCTATGACAGCACAGTGTCTGAAAGATATTTGTCCGATGCTCGACCGAGTAGTTCAGATACCAACACTCTTAGAGAGGCTATGATAGGTAATTTGAACCGAACCCTTCAGGCAGTGTCCGATTGGGGCGAAGCCAATTTAATCGGTTTTAATACCTCTCAAATCCAGGCGTACTTATTTTCCGCAAAACGGAGTTATTTTAGTCTAAGTCCAATTTTTCGAGGTGTGCCTGTACCAATATCTGACCACCTACAGCTTCTTCTGAACTTCGGGAGTTACATCGAATCCTTGGCAAAAACCGCTGCGAAAAAGCTTATTATCCTATCCAAGGTTAGGCGATACTTCACTACGGACCAGTTCATTGGTCTTTACCGAGCCCAAGTCCGATCATGCATGGAGTATTGCTGCCACCTTTGAGACGGTCCTGCTGAATATCAGCTAGCTACTTTGGATTCTGTAGAACGGCGAGAGAAGAGGCTCATCGGCGTCGCCTGTGAATAAATTCCGAAAAACTCAGAGGTGCTAGCCCGGGCTGAACCCTTTGGTTGAAGCCATAGACCAATAGGCTATCACTACTTAACGAAACGACAGTGAACCAACTAAACTATTTCAGTTCGCGAATTACGAGTCAGCACGTACAATAAAGAGTCGTACATATATATTATATTGATTCAGGTCAGAAGGGTCTTAGCAAAACACGCAAATACGGATCGAACGACTATCATCGTGGCAGCGGATCCCGTTAATGCATAATTCCGCAGTATCGTTAGACATAGTCGTTTGTTCAAGGACGTCTTGATACGGCCTTGGGGCTGCTATGTCTCCAGTTATGTAAGAGAATTGATTATTATTACTTGTATTTCTTGTAATATACACCGTGAAATTTTAGTGGTTGTTTTCCCGAAACGAGGTGATTTAGTTACCTAACCTATCGTACGATCGTACGCTACTTGTACCAACGTAGCGTTACTATTGGTTTGCGGTCATTTTCGACTTTCGTTTTTCACAATTGGATTTTTGACTCTAGTCAAAATAGTAATTATAAATCGATTGTACAATCGATACTAAATCACCTCGTTTCGGGAAAACAACCACTAAAATTTCACGGTGTATAAAAATCTCGTGTCACGGTGTTTGTTATCGAACTCCTCCGAATTGGTTTGACCGATTTTTATCAATTATTTTGTTTATTTTTGGTCGGTCTGAGAATAGCTCGTAATCGTAGGCAACAGCTAGCTATTTTATAAATACAATAGTTTGTATGTGCATGCGTACGAGCATGTTTATTACTCCTTCGCGCTGAAACGGCTAGATAGGATAATATTCATATTCATATTTCATTTTAGACGACCAGATGGCCTAGTGGTTAGAGAACTTGACTACGAAGCTTGAGGTCCCGGGTTCGATTCCCGTGTCGGGGCAGATATTTGTATCAAAAATACGAATGTTTGTTCTCAGGTCTTGGGTGTTTAATGTGTATTTAAGTATGTATCTATCTATATAAGTATGTTTATTCGTTGCTTAGTACCCATAACACAAGCTTTGATTAGCTTACTTTGGGACTAGGTCAATTGGTGTGGATTGTCCCGTGATATTTATTTATTTTATTTATATATTCATCTACCATCATTTCAGGCTCTCCAAACAGATCGGTCCTGCGCCATCTGCATCCAACGCGTTAACGCAACCTTAATGAGGTCGTCGCTCCATCTTGTTGGAGGTGCGTCTTCCGGTCCGTGGATGCCACTCGAGAATCTTTCGGAGACATCGGCCGTCAATTAAGGATATCTATTTTTTTGTAAATCGAAAACTATTGCTAATGCTTTTTAAATCGTTTTCTGTAGTTTTTAGGGTTCCGTACCCAAAGGGTAAAAACGGGACCCTATTACTGAGACTTCGTTGTCCGTCTGTCCGTCTGTCCGTCTGTCACCAGGCTGTATCTCAGGAACCGTGATAACTATAGACATATGAAATTTTCACAGATGATGTATTTTGGTTGCCGTTAATATAACCAATCTATTTATGCCGCAAATTTTCGATACTCGCAAGGGAATCAAAACCTACAGGGTACTTCCCGTGAACTCAGAATCTTGAAATTTGGTACGAAGCAAGATCTTATAGCACAGATAAAGGAAAAATTGCGAAAAGCATAATTTTTTGTCTGTCTGTCTATATCAGTAACCAATCTATTTATGCCACAAATTTTCGACACTCGCAAGGGAATCAAAACCTACAGGGTATTTCCCGTGAAATCAGAATCTTGAAATTTGGTACGATGCAAGGTCTTATAGCACAGATAAAGGAAAATTTGCGAAAAGCATAATTTTTTGTCTTTCTTTCTATATCAGTAACCAATCTACAATGATCCCAGACTGCACATATTTGGCTTAGGAGCAGGGGTCTGCTAAGGCTGGATGTACATAGATACATTATAAATTTGAACGGAACCCTCGGTGCGCGAGTCCGACTCGCACTTGGCCAGTTTTTATAACAAAAAAACTGTTCGAACGCAGAAACGGTTAATCATTTTAATGGAAATTTACATCTCGCCCGCTTCACTTCTAATGTGATAATCTCTCTCTCGCTTAACGGAAACGAACCCTAAGGCTCTTCAAGGCCTAGCCTTAACTTTATTATCCAAGATTCCGTCTATAACTAGACCCAGACTAAACTAATTAGTCTTTATATCAACTTAATTAAGCCACCATGTGCGACACGGCGTTAGTAAGTTAATTGTCGTTCTCACGCTTCTATATAAGGGAAGTATTTTAATTAATGCTTTTCCTACTAAACCTAAGATTATTATTAAATGTATTGTTGGTTGGAATAAGCATGTCAAGGAGGCTCACAGGGATGCTCAATTGCAATTCAGGTTATGGTGTTTGCAGGGGCGACCTAGACAAGGAACCTGTTTTTTAAATATGTGTGAGTCAAGAAGTTTGTTTAAGGCTAAGCTGAAGTGGTGTCAAAATAATCAAGAACAAATTAGAATGAATATCATAGCTTCACATCATACAAATAAGAATTTTTCCCACTTTTGGAAAGCAACAAACAGGCTCAATTCTAAACCTGGCATTCCTGTGAGCGTCAATGATGTTAGTGAGCCTACTCGAATAGCAGATCTATTTATGAAGCATTTCCAAGTCCAATCTCCTCTCGGGCCCTCCGCGGTTGTGCTCCCCGCGGGGGTCGGTCCAGGTGACTTAGTTGAACGCGTTACCGTTAAGGAAATTACCGAAATAATTAGAAACATGACCCGTGGTAAGTCACCTGGACATGACGGCCTCAGTGTGGAGCATTTCCAGAATGGAGGCGCACACCTACCTAGAGTACTATCGCTTCTTTTTAATTTTTGCATCGCACATTCGTATCTGCCTGAAATGCTAATGAAGACTGTAGTAGTACCGATTGTAAAAAACAAGACTGGAGATGTGTCGGATAAAGAAAACTACAGACCCATTTCGTTAGCCACAATAACGGCTAAAGTGTTAGATGGTGTGCTTGATAAGCGGTTATGTTGCAATATGAAACTTCATGACGCTCAATTCGGCTTCAATCCAGGGCTGTCCACAGAATCTGCAATATACTGTCTCAAGCATACCGTCCGCTACTATACGGACAAACAGACACCGATATATGCTTGCTTTCTGGACCTCTCTAAGGCGTTCGATATGGTCTCCTATGACGTACTTTGGACGAAAATTCGTTTAGAAACCACTTTCCCAGCAGAAAATCTCTTGCTCTTAAAATATTGGTATGGGAACCAGACGAACGTTGTGAGATGGGGGAATAGTTTATCTGATGTGTACAGGCTGAATAGCGGGGTGAGACAGGGAGGGTTGACGTCTCCCAAGTTATTCAATCTGTACATAAATGGACTTATTGAGGAGCTCAGCGGCGCAGTGGTTGGGTGTTCAATTGGTGGCCGTATTATCAATAATATCAGCTATGCTGATGATATGGTGTTGTTGAGCCCCTCAATCAGTGGCTTAAGGAAGCTAATAAGAATCTGTGAGCGGTATGCGGTGACCCATGGACTTAGATACAATACAAAGAAGAGTGAGCTGTTACTTTTCAAGGCAGGCGCGAAAACCTACGAGACTGTTCCACCTGTCGTACTAAATGGTGCTCCACTCAAACAGGTGAAAAAGTTTAAGTATCTGGGTCACTGGGTCACTGATGCGCTCACCGATGACATGGACATGGATAGAGAGCGCAGAGCGTTGACTGTCAGGTGCAATATGCTAGCCCGCAGGTTTGCACGGTGTACGAATGAGGTCAAAGTAACTCTTTTTAAGGCCTACTGCCAGACTTTCTACACCTGCAGCTTGTGGGTTCGCTTTACGCAGAAGTCTTTCAATACTCTGAAGGTCCAGTATAATAACACCTTCAGGATGCTGTTGCGGCTGCCCCCGTTCTGCAGTGTATCCGGTATGTTTGCTGAGGCGCGCGTAGATAGTTTTGGAGCTGTGATACGCAAACGAATATCATCAGCCATGGATAGGATGAGGGGCAGCAGTAACAGCCTTCTACGTACAATATCGGAGGATGTGTCGTGTCCGATATTGCATCACTGGACCAAAGCACATGTTATTAAAAAAGCTTGGTAACAAATGTTTTTGAATGGGTATTGTAGTGTGTGTTAAAATTTGGTCCCCCCCACTGTCTGTTGTTTTATTTTAAAGTAATTTTAATTCAGAAAATTTTATTTTTGTCATTTTTTATATTTTAGTTGACATTATTTGTAATTACATAATTATTTTATTAAACTGTATTTGTCTGCTTATAATATAAAAATTTTAATCTGGACATTTAATTTAAGTAAATAATTCTTATTCGATTTTAGTTTTGTTTTTAAATTTTAATTGTTATTTTTAATTTGGACATTTCATTTTTATTCTAATTCAATTTTAGTTATGCTTTTAAGTTTTATTTCTTATTTAAATTCAAAGTTTGACACATATTATGGATTATGAATTTTCGATTATAAATTTTAGTTGAACTAACTTAGCTTGTAAGCTTTTACTAACAAAAAAATGGATCTATGTTGTCTGAGAATAAATAAATAATAAAAAAATAATTATCTAAAAAAAAACATTGTATGGGGACCGTGAAGTTGTTAAAGTCCCTTCATAATCATAACCTGTGTGTACGCGTTGTGTTCCCACCTAAACTTTAGTCATAAGAATGTATTATTGAAGTGAAACTTCTAATGCGACTTCCAACAAGCGTTGCGTTATATGCGTTGCGTTAAATACGCAACGCAACGCAACGCAAGTTGACGTGACGTTTACGAGACGTTTGCGAGAGGGGTGAGGTGAGGGGGGGGGAAGGGGTGAGGGGGGTGCGGAGGGTTTCACAGGGAGATGAAAATTTCATTGATTTTGCCGTAGGATGCACCGTTTTCAAGATATTTGACAAAAACACCGGTTCTCGTCCGATCACCGAAGTTAAGCAACGTCGGGCGCGGTCAGTACTTGGATGGGTGACCGCCAGATTTTTATTTAACGACCGCCTTAGCCTAGTTGGTAGTGACCCTGCCTACGAAGCAAGAGGTCCTGGGTTCAAATCCTGGTAAGGGCATTTCTTTGTGTGATGAGCACGAATATTTGTTCCTGAGTTATGGATGTTTTCTATGTATTTAAGTATTTATTTATCTATATAAGTATGTTTATCGTCGTCTAGTACCCATAGTACAAGCTTTGCTTAGTTTGGGACTAGGTCGATTTGTGTAAGATTGTCCCCTAATATTTATTTTTATTTTTTTATTTTTATTTTTTTACTATGAAATTTCACTTCTTCCGCGCGGAGGGACTCCACGCACTAGTTTTTTACTTACTATGTTTGTTTTATCGAGGGTTATGTGATGCATTACAATATCAAGCAATATTATTGTTTAGTTTCGTGTTGCCATACATACCTTCTGGTTTATATCGTCGGGTGACAAGCAAAAGTCACTGAGTACAGTCAAGGGCAAAGATATGTATACACTTTAGTACCTTGTCTATTTTCGTCATATTTGAACTGCCATATATGAACTGTTACAGTGGTTAAAGTGACAAAGTACTAATGTGTATACATATTTTTGCCCTTGACTGTACCAAATACCTACTTAAAACAAAGCTCGTATCTCAGTATGAAATTACTACCTAGATACGACTTTTTGGAGAGCAGCGACAGAAATTTTAGTGAGTTTTGCTTGTCATCCGGCGATATAGTCGAAGAAAAAGAACCACGTGCCAGAACCCTTTTCATTGCAAATACAATATTGACAATTCCATTGACGACCAGGTGGCCTAGTGGTTAGAGAACCTGACTACGAAGCTTGAGGTACCGGACTGATATTTGTATGAAAAATACTAATGTTTGCTCTCGGGTCTTGGGTGTTTAATATGTACTTTATCACCTCCAATTTAGATGATTTTGTGACCTAGCGACTTGTTACCAGAACAATAGACGGCCGGATAGCCTAGTTGTTAGAGAACCTGACTACGAAGTGTAGTGTGAGCTGCGCCACACACACACTCTCCCATTATGTATCTATATAATAAGGCTTCATTTCTGTAATATACGCAGTATTTACTCGGACTTAGTCGTTTCAATACACCCATCCTTACGACAACATTACAGAAGCTTGAGGTCCCGGGTTCGATTCCCGGTCGGGGCAGATATTTCTATCAAAAATACGAATGTTTGCTCTCGGGTCTTGGGTGTTTAATATGTATTTAAGTATCTATCTATCTATATAAGCATGGTTATCCGTTGCTTAGTATCCATAACACAAGCTTTGCTTAGCTTACTTTGGGGCTAGGTCAATTGGTGTGAATCGTCCCATGATATTTATTTATTACTAGCTTTTGCCCGCGGCTTCGCTCGCGTGTACTATGAGTATTACAAAGAACCAAGATATCAAGCAAGCAAGCATACAGGCAAGCAAGCAAGCAGGTCCACAATTGACCGAGAAATCGGTGAACATACCTACATCAAAAAAAAAGTGGAATACATAACCTCCTCCTTTTTTAGAAGTCGGTTAAAGAGCCCTTTCGGCCTACTTACAGTATAAACTTATGAATTTTGAAATTTTAGCTTTCTACAACCAGTAAAACGCAAAATCCCGTTTTTTCCCGTTCCCGTAAGAATGCTCTCTCAATGCTCCTCTACACTCTCCAAGCAACCTACATGCCGAATTTCAGCTTTCTATGACCAGTGAAACGAAAAATCCCGTTTTTCCCGTTCCCGTGGGAATTTCAGAAAGTCCTCTCTCAATGCTCCTGTACACTCCCCAAACAACCTAGATGCCAAATTTCAGCTTTCTTCAACCAGTAAAACGAAAAATCCCGTTTTTTCCCGTTCCCGTGGGAATTTTGAAAAGTCCTCTCTCAATGCTCCTCGACACTCCCCAAGCAACCTACATGCCGAATTTCAACTTTCTACGACCAGTAAAACGAAAAATCCCGTTTTTTCCCGTTCCCGTGGGAATTTTGGAAAGTCCTCTCTCAAGGCTGCACAACACTCCCCAAGCATTTACATGCCGAATTTCAGCTTTCTACGACCAGAAAACGAAAAATCTCGTTTTTTCCTTATCCCGTGGGAGTTTCAGAAAATCCTTGAAACAGTTTTTTACTATTATAATTACCTACTTCTATGCCAAATTTGAAGAGTCTAATAATTACGGTTCATAGGATTCCGTTGAACTGAATATATAAATCCTGTTTTTTGCCTTATCCCGTAGGAATTTTGAAAAATCCTGAAATTAATGTTTTAACTAATATAATACCTACTTGTGTATCAAATTTGAAGAGTCTAGTTATTATAGTTACAGAGATACGGTCACTCGGAATCGAATATATAAATCCCGTTTTTTCCCGTTCCCGTGGGAATTTTGGAAATTCCTCTCTCAATGCTCCTCTACACTCCCCAAGCAACCTACATGCCGAATTTTAGCTTTCTACGACCAGTAAAACGAAAAATCCCGTTTTTTCCTTATCCAGTGGGAATTTCCGAAAATCCTTAAAATTGTTTTTTACTATTATAATTACCTACTTCTATGCCAAATTTGAAGAGTCTAGTAATTATAGTTCATAGGATTCCGTTGAACTGAATATATAAATCCCGTTTTTTTCCTTATCCCGTAGGAATTTTGAAAAATCCTGAAATTGATGTTTTAACTAATGTAATACCTACTTGTGTTTCAAATTTGAAGAGTCTAGTTATTATAGTTACAGAGATGCGGTCACTCGGAATCGAATATATAAATCCCGTTTTTTCCCGTTGTCGTGGGAATTCCCGAAAATCCTTCCTTAGTGGATGCCTACATTGTATAAGGAATCTATGTGCAAAATTTCAAGTCTCTAGGTCCAGTGGTTTGGGCTGTGCGTTGATATATCAACAGTCAGTCACTCAGTCAGTTAGTCAGTCAGTCAGTTTAGAATTTTATATATATAGATTATTATACATCCGTAAGTTTCTTTGTGTACTTATCTTTCCGCTGGCTTCGCGTCGTCACAGTGTATACCTATTTTGAGTTCAGTTTTTAAATGGATCCTACTGAAAAACAGTTTTACGGCTTGCTGCAGCATTACGCGGCGTATTCATTTTAAGAATGGTCATTTTCAAACTGGTCATTTTAAGAAGTGGTAATTTTGAGAAGTGGTCCTTTTTAATTTTTGTCATTTGTCATCGTGGTAGCCGCCGAAAGGGATTTTTACTATATGTTATGTACCGAATATCTTACTAAATATTATAAAAGAAAGTCTGTATGGATGGATGTTAGTTTGACGGATTTTGATCAAATTTGGCTCAAAAATAGTTCATAATCTGGTTTAACATATAGGATACTTTTGGTCCCGAAAAATTGTATATTTCCCGCGAGAAATTGACAATCGATTTCTTCGCAGACAACGAACGAGTCGCGAGCAACAGTTAAAAAATGTGTAAAAAATGTCTCTCTTTCATTCTGTCTCTATCTTATAAGCGCTGTGTGATCTTAAATCAAACAAAATGAATAATAATAACACCTCAATCCATATATCCTCACACAAAGTAATATAGCCCCCGATCCCTGTATTGCTGCCATCCGAGCCGACGAATTCCTTTTCCCGAAGTTCTTTTATTCTAATACAGTAACGTTATTGGGTCTACTTTGGGACCTCTTTATTTTATATATCCTTAGATGGAAGTATACTCAAGTGGGTTGTTGGAGGAAATTAGTTTTCAACCGCCAAAATAAAAGGGGTACAAAGGTTTAGCTTTTAAATTTATGTGTTTGAGCCATCACGGCCTTTGGGAAAGCGAGTAGTATTCTTTTTTTTATCAAAACCGCGACAAGTGCGAGTCATACTCCGTGGAAGGGTTCCGCACAAATTTTTTTCACAACTAGCTTTTACTCGCGACTTCGTCTGCGACAGATAAAATTTATGGTCAACTCCTGATCTCTGTCCCTCGCGAATTTACAAAAATCCCTCTTTACTGCACCTCTATGATCCTAAACGGACGGTTACGGACATACGGTCCCTTTAAATTAAATATATAAATCCCGTTTTTCAGAACCCTAAGAACGCGCGATGTACCTAGAATTTCAACGTCGGCGGTACAGCGCCATCTATCGGCGAATTGGGTAACTAATCTAATCTGCAGTCTACTAGAACTAGTATGTAAGTTGATGGTTTTTAAGATGTTATTCTTTATTATATGAACCGATTTCATTTTTTTTTATTTGTAAGAAGATACTGTTAGCGTCATCTTTATAGTAGGTACTCAAAGAAAAGAAAATGCTTGCCGTGCCGGTTAAATTACAATCTTAGTTTAGAAATATTTTTTTTTTTCAATAAATTGTAAACTGCTGAACTGATTAAGTTGAAAATAATAATTTTCCTAGAAAGTTTTTATTAAGTTTAAATTAAGTACGTGATTTTTTAAATATTTTTTAAACGTACGGTTCAAAAGTTAGAGGGGGACACATTATATTGAACTTTCGGAGTGAATATCTCCGAAAATATTCCATTTATCAAAAAATGGTTTTAGCAAGCCCTTATTTATTTTCAAATACCTATCCAATGATACCCCATACTCCCCATACGAGGGTTATTCGAGAAAAAAAAATCACCCCCACTTTACGTATATGGGAGGTACCTTAAAAAAATATTTTTATTTGAACACTTGGTCGGCGTGACTGATATATATATTCATGCCAAATTCAGCTTTCTAGTACTAACAGTCTCAGAGCTTAGCCGCGGACGGACAGACAGACAGACAGACATGGCGAAACTATAAGGGTTCCTAGTTGACTACGGGACCCTAACAAGCTTTCTTAATGGGTACATCCATGCATGCTAGCGGTAACACATGTAACTTTTTAAAAATGGTCCTACAACTATCGGTGTACGAAGCATTAGCTAAAGCACGCATGCACTTTTTTTGCAACAAAAACGCCCTATCAACATCTACTGAATTTCCCCACAACAGAAGTCCATAATTTTAGAACCGATGACACATACCCATGATAACCTGTCAAAGCAGCCTCAATAGACACGGTGCTTCTTAAGGCATACACGATCAATACAATCACCACAGATTTTTTATTTATCTACACTAGTTCACCCCTATATACTCTCGCAAACGATTGAATTACCGCTTGCAAACAGTGTTGGGCCGTTCCTAAATTTAGCCCCTGATAGGTACTGATATTTTATGTGACATTCATGTCATCTCTGTCTTTTTTGTTCGAAAAAAAACAGGGACGGAATGACAACTATCTATCAAATGAAGTATCAGGTATTAATCAGTGAAGACAATTTACTCCCTGTTTCACCATCCATTGATCAAATTTATTTGACGGATAAATGTGATGCCGTCTCTGTTTGTTTTGTTCGAATAGACGGAGACGGCATCACATTTATCCATCAGTTAAAACTAATCAATGGGTGGTGAAACAGCCCCTTCAAGTTATGTTTTCCTGTCGCAACTATTTTGCTAATAAAAACGATATCAGAGTATTTGATAAAATAACGGCCGGCTGATAAATGAAAAACTGAAGTAGTAATTTGTCGGGAACAGCGGTCCGCATTTGCGAGGGCTTAGCCACTCGATACTTGGCGGGTTTGCGGCGTTATAATAATGTGCTTACACTGCACTATACCACTTGCTTAAGCCTAGTATAGATTTGCAAGAAAACTCGTGCATCATCATCATCATCATCATCATCTTAATCGCTCTCTCACTGCTGAGGATCGTGACTCTTAATTTTGTCCACTAGCTCTCGCCATCAGCTGCGTTCAGTCGCTTGATGAAGTGCAGCGCTGATTAAGTCCAGTTATCCCGAAATCTGGTATGACCATCGTTTGGGATTTCGGCCTCGAGGTCTTTTACTCTCTATTTTTCCGGTCAAGATTAACCTCTCAAAATTATCCGCTACCTTACGCGCCACATGATCGAAGTAACGCACTATGCGGTGTAGGTAGATCGAAGATAAACGCTGTGTTCTCTCCAATTTGAGTTCCTTCAGCACAGAGACGTTTGTACAATCGGCCCAGACGCCAGCTTGACACCTTAAAGGCCCAGTTTGCGTGCCAATCCATACCAATGAACTTCAACGGCTGCAAGCAAATTTGTTTTGAAACTGGCAAGCCGGCGCTTGGGCCGATCGTACGGTGGGCAGTCCATGGTATCCTTAATAAGCGACGCCAGCACCACATTTCAAATGAATCCACTCTTTATCTATGCTACTATAAGTATGCTAGGTACTTGCACGCAATAAGAACCCTTTTTCGCGCGTTAGCACGTTGTAAATTTCAGGAATTTCATTAACTGGGAAGAAGTTAATCTTACAAAAAAAAACTTTAATATTCATTCCCAAAAGTAGTATTCCTCAATGTCCCTTTCCACTATCGATGCCTATCATTTAAATATTAGGGCATTGTAAGCATACTAAGCTTTGCAGTAGATTTGTCCGCGGTATGGCGTCGAGAGCAGTTCAAACAGACCCCAACAGTGTACATAAAAGGGTTCTATTATAATCTATTTTACGGCTATATCTACGTTCGTATACCTATTTGAATAACTTTTTTTTACCTCTGAAATGACAAAGGAAAATAGGTCTACGCAGACGCTTTTGTGCGTTACTATTGTTTTTGTTTTAAGTTAGAGTCTATTTTTGCATTGAATATCTTTTTGTCAGGTTATT
Organism: Archips crataeganus; assembly: GCA_947859365.1. Classification (NCBI taxonomy): domain Eukaryota; kingdom Metazoa; phylum Arthropoda; class Insecta; order Lepidoptera; family Tortricidae; genus Archips; species Archips crataeganus. Next base: position 3,102,073 of record OX402053.1, on the reverse strand, counting down.
TTTTTTTTTTAATGAGTCGCCAGGGGGGCCAAAGACGCGAAGTCCTTGCTGTTTTTTACTTTATACCAGATTTACACTCTCGCCTCGTACCTCGCCTCGTGCTTCGTCTCATATCTCGGCTCGGCGTCGCGAGCGTTGCGAAGTACGAGACTGGGCACGCGAGTGTAAATAAGCTATTAGAGGCAGGAAGGGTGACTTGTGTTCGGAGAAAATACCTTCGGACGAACTGGGAATGGAGGGCCCAGACAGTGTCCGACTTGCACGGACTAAAAAACCCGGTCACAAGACCCCTTCTCTATTGATTATCAAAAAATGAAAACTTGTGCTTTTAATTTTAAGGAGGGGGGGGGGGGTAGGGAGGGGACTTAATCTCCCCACAGTGTCCTGCCTCAGCCATTTGCTGGAAGGCCGGGAGAGGAGCGTGCATTCTCCCACTAGGCACTGGGGGGTGCTTAGGTCAGTCTTTTATGTTTTTACCCATTGGTTTCTTCCTTGACCGACCCTCGCCCGTGTCTGTACCTAAATTAGACTTATGTTGTCAGGTTCACTGCTACTATTAAGTTGAATTGTGAGTAAAATGGTTCCAACGGAAGACGAGCGGCATTGCGTGGCGTTGCGGAATTTCGGACAAAAAGTTATCACAAAGTTTTCTGAGCTTAGTCTCACTAGGTCCCTAATTCCAGGGCAAAGGCACGTTATCCGGATTAACTGGCAGGATTTAAGCATATTGGTCGATTATGCCGTTTATGCATAGCCCATGCATATTGTATGAGCCGTAACTAAGACGCGGCGTATTGTAGTTAGTGTTACTAATAGTACCGTATGCGGTAATGATGCAAAAGTTTATGCTCCGTAATCCTTACTCTAAACAGGGTACGTATTTCAGGGCTAAAATAAAGTATTATTTACTAGAATTTGCGTCTTACAATATTTTTATGGTGTCATCATACCTTTAATAAATAGGTTCAAATACCACGTTGACAAAATACCACAATCTTACCAGATTCTCGTAGCACCACATTATAAAATCGAAAATTACTCAAGGAAGTGATTTTTTGGTGGAATGTCTTATTTTGGAATTCTGGTATAATGGGAATGTAATAAATAGATAATGTACCTAGTATTTCAAAATTGTGGTATTTTAGGCACCTTTAGCTCGTGTCTAAAATACAAAGGATTTACCTGCCTGCCTTTCATTTTATTCTAGCAATACATTTCATAAGCCGTGGTTTCCTAGTGGTTTGACCTATAGCCTCTCAAGCAGAGTGCCGTGGATTCAAATCCCGGCTCGCACCTCTAAGTTTTTCGGCTTTTATGTGCGAAGTTACAAATGTAATTTACCATGAGCTTTACGGTGAAGGAAAACATTGTGAAGAATCCTGCATACACCTACGAAGATATTCAGTGATGTGTGTGAAATTCCCAATCCGCACTGGGCCCGCCTGGGAACTACGGCCCAAAATCTCATCCGGAGAGGAGGCCTGCGCCCTGCAGTGGAATATATACTATACCTATAGGCTGGAATGATGATGATGATGATGAATACATTTCATACATTTTACTTGTATCGTATTAGCAGCAGCTGTGGAACCGCTCTAATCCGGATATATCCGGTATCAACCGACCTATTGTATTGCAACAATACTGAACTGCACAAATTACTTGTCTGTTTCATCTGGCGGATCGCACACCAATGGATTTCAAACGTGAGTGTTAGACACAGTACCTATAGTATGTAGTATCCCATGCGAGAGTTGGGAAGATCTCGCGAAACAGAAACCAGAATGGCGCAGTTCTGTGAATAAGGCTGTTACAGGTTTTGAAACGCATCGCTTAGAGCAACTGGATGCCAAACGCCTTATTATAAAGACGTCCGAGACCTACCTACACTTACACATACAATGATAGTGGTCAATTACATTGCGCACTTTTTAATAGAACCTTCAAAACAAAGTTTGGTTTTGCCAACCATATTAGAGTGCCCAAGAAAAAAATGAGCTTAAAGGTTCGCCTTTGTCGAACACGACATGGAGGACACATCATCATCATCATCATTACCTATAGTGCAACGGACAACACGTTAGGTACAATACAGGGTACGGCATTTGCCAGAGTCATTGGACTGGTTTTTGAATAATTTATTGAATCAGGCGTTAGGCGTTAGATTTCTGAACTCAGCATTCATCATCATTTGAGCCGAAAGACGTCCACTGCTGAACATAGGCCTCCCCCAAGGCTCGCCAAACACATCGGTCCCGTGCCATCCGCACCTGAAACTCTCTTCTTTCTCTGAAGTAAAATATGTTGAGACTATGGAGAGGGATATGCTCGGAGTTTCTCTGCGGGATCACATCATGACATCAGAAATGATGAAATTCGTGCAAGACCTAAAGTCACCGACATAGCTCTAAGAATCGCCAGACTCAAGTGGCAGTGGACAGGGCACATCGCTCGTAGAACTGATGACCGATAGGGCCAAAAGGTTCTCGAGTGGTGTCCACGAACTGCTAGACGCCGTGTAGGTAAACCTCCAAGCGATGAAGCGACGACCTGGTTAAGGTTGCAGGAACGTGTTGGATACGGATGGGCAGGGCCGATCTGTTTGGCGAACCTTGGGGCAGGCCTATGCTCAGCAGTGGAAGTCTTCCGGCTGAATGATGATGATAATGAAAATAAGTTATATTAACTCTTAGGATGTGTGGCAACTATACTTATTGGTTTTGGTTGACGTTAGTCTATTGTCACGTTCGTTCGGTAGACTCCGGGCATTCTCGCGAATACATAATGATGTAGGGGAACGCCACTCTGTCCCGCGCCGCACCACGTAGTGTAGTGTAACTCTGTCTAGACGGTAGATATTCGCCATTAGTTGTTATAGCTACACTGAGCCTTGACCATCTTATTATGTTTATGACATCTCAACCATAGGTTAATGCAGGGGTTCCCAATTTTTTTGTGTCAAGGAACCCTAATTGATTACATTTTTCCTAGCGGAACCCTTCTTTGATAACACCTTAAAATAGGTATAAATGAAAAACAATTAAATTGCTCACCGCACATGAAAATATTTTTTACGGAACCCTTATTGCCCTTCCACGGAACCCCAGGGTTCCGCGGACCACCTTTCGGGAACCGCTGGGTTAATGTACTGTCGAAGACTTAAATATGTATACAGCCATCGCAGCACATATATGTAAACATCAACCTTATAACTATAATATAACTTCTACATTTAAAACTTGGATTATTTAACTTTTAAGAAAATTGGATTACCGAAAAACAATCGTGATAGATCGAATTCGTAACGAAGTGATCCGACAGAGAACCAAAGTTATCGACATAGCCCACTGCATTAGCACGCTGAAGTGACACTGGGCAGGCCATATAACCCGAAGAACCGATAACCGTTGGGGTAGACGAGTTCTTGAGTGGAGACCACGGATCAGCAAACGTAGCGTGGGACGTCCTCAGACTCGGTGGAGCGATGATCTTCGCAAGGCGGCTGGCAAGAGCTGGATGTGAGTGGCTGAGGATCGTGCTCAGTGGCGTGCCATGGGAGAGGCCTATGTCCAGCAGTGGACGAACATAGGCTGATGATGATGATGATGAATCGGGAATTTGATCGATATTTTTTTATTGCTTAATGAAACGAAGTATAAAAGTCAAATTCAAAGTCAAATTTTTTTATTCAATTTAGGCATCAATCGATGTTCCTATGAACGTCGAAGAATCTACCAACGGTTCGGAAAAATCCTTTTGAGAAGAATCCGGCAAGAAACTCAACAAGATATATTTTTTTGAATCAGAACGACATTGTTATTATAACAAACATCTAAAGTAAGAAAGTGCCTGCGTTACTGGAGCCATCGGGCATCGCCAGAGATGATGGCAAGAGACCAGACGGAATGTCATTGATTCCGTGGAAATTGGGTCGTGTGCTAGTGTGGGACGCTACTTGTGTAGACACACTGGCTCCGTCCCACGTCCGCGGAACAGCAAATCAAGCTGGTGCAGCAGCAGAAGCGGCAGAAAAGCTTATGAAAAATAAATACAAAGGTCTTGGCTCCGAATACAACTTTGTTCCATTCGGGGTTGAGACCTTTGGTCCGTGGGGCTCCAACCAGCGCAAAAAGTCTTTACAAAGATATTTGTAAACGGCTTTGTGACACTACAGGAGACCAAAGAGCTGGCAGCTACCTCGCACAACGTATCAGCATTGCTATACAGCGAGGTAATGCTGCCAGTGTCTTTGTGACACTACAGGAGACCAAAGAGCTGGCAGCTACCTCGCACAACGTATCAGCATTGCTATACAGCGAGGTAATGCTGCCAGTGTCTTTGTGACACTACAGGAGACCAAAGAGCTGGCAGCTACCTCGCACAACGTATCAGCATTGCTATACAGCGAGGTAATGCTGCCAGTGTCTTTGTGACACTACAGGAGACCAAAGAGCTGGCAGCTACCTCGCACAACGTATCAGCATTGCTATACAGCGAGGTAATGCTGCCAGTGTCTTTGTGACACTACAGGAGACCAAAGAGCTGGCAGCTACCTCGCACAACGTATCAGCATTGCTATACAGCGAGGTAATGCTGCCAGTGTCTTTGTGACACTACAGGAGACCAAAGAGCTGGCAGCTACCTCGCACAACGTATCAGCATTGCTATACAGCGAGGTAATGCTGCCAGTGTCTTTGTGACACTACAGGAGACCAAAGAGCTGGCAGCTACCTCGCACAACGTATCAGCATTGCTATACAGCGAGGTAATGCTGCCAGTGTCTTTGTGACACTACAGGAGACCAAAGAGCTGGCAGCTACCTCGCACAACGTATCAGCATTGCTATACAGCGAGGTAATGCTGCCAGTGTCTTTGTGACACTACAGGAGACCAAAGAGCTGGCAGCTACCTCGCACAACGTATCAGCATTGCTATACAGCGAGGTAATGCTGCCAGTGTCTTTGTGACACTACAGGAGACCAAAGAGCTGGCAGCTACCTCGCACAACGTATCAGCATTGCTATACAGCGAGGTAATGCTGCCAGTGTCTTTGTGACACTACAGGAGACCAAAGAGCTGGCAGCTACCTCGCACAACGTATCAGCATTGCTATACAGCGAGGTAATGCTGCCAGTGTCTTTGTGACACTACAGGAGACCAAAGAGCTGGCAGCTACCTCGCACAACGTATCAGCATTGCTATACAGCGAGGTAATGCTGCCAGTGTCTTTGTGACACTACAGGAGACCAAAGAGCTGGCAGCTACCTCGCACAACGTATCAGCATTGCTATACAGCGAGGTAATGCTGCCAGTGTCTTTGGGTCCATGCCGCGGGGGGAACCTTTTGTTAATTTTATTTAGTTTTAGTTTAAGTTAGTTTTATTTTATTTTTAGTTATAGTATTAATTTATTATTGTTATTGTTTCTTAATATTTGTATTTTAAAATGTAAAAAAAAAGTAAGAAAGTAATAGTTTAATCGCAGAAAATAATGTACAATAAGATAGTGAGCTGGAAATAAAGACACAACTATTCCACTACACAGTACTCCTACCTAAAAGGCCGGCAACGCACTTGTGACTCTTTTGGTGTCGCAGGTGTCCATGGGCGACGGTAATCGTTTACCATCAGGCGATCCGTCTGCTCGTTTGCCCCCTATATCATAAAAAAAAAAAAAACAGTAGCATGCAAAAATTTAAACAACTAACAAAAGGACTAAGTAAATAACTAAGTATTTAATGCAACGAAATTTTTTAATACGGTATACGTTATTTGAGAATAGAGATCGCCAATGCGGATCGGAATTATTTCCAAACATCCCTGTCCATGATATTATAGGCATTAATTTTTATAGCATCACGGCTATCAGAAATACGTGCTTATATTATTTTTTCTAACAATTCACTTACGAAACAACAATATGACAAACTCATACGAAAATACACTTATCGAAGTTTGAAGAACCAATAAGGTCGCGCTCACAGCGAAACCGCAGCCATAACTTCGTGTATACAGGGTGTCCCGACAACTAATGTTAACCCTGTAACTGGGGCAATATTTGACTAAATATGGCATATTGTTTCTCAGTTCCATGGTGGGTAAATCATAATTGTAATAATCCTAATCATAATTGTAATATGTGTAAGTTTGTGGGGGCGAGTGTAGTGTAGTATTTGTTGCTCATACACGCTTAAACGGTTAGCCGATCCGTCCGGACCTTCCAGACGGATTAAGATGAAATTTGGCACACCGATAGTTTAAAAACTAGCATACTATATAAATCTTTCATCAGAAAAATAATTATGGTTCATCCGAGATAGTGATAAACGAATACTTCGCAGACAAAATAGGGTTGTTGACGCCATTAAAAAACAATTCGAAGACACGACTTCAGCATAATAAACGCTTTATTTTAGCCCTGAAAATCAGATTGATTTTCGATTAACTACAAAATTTGATTTTTTTGTTGCTTTAAAATAAAATGTGACCACGAGGCGGTTGAAACGCTGTAAAAATACCCTAGTATTATTTGACATTAGCTACTCATACTATTGTAAAATGCATTGAAATATACGGCATTTTACTGCAGTTTAGGTATGATAGATCCTCTCCATTTTGTAATTTGCATGCCCAATATGTCCACAACTAACTATTCTCAAAAAATCGCGTTGAAATCAAGTGTGTGGAAGCAATGCAAACGGTCGGGGATTTGTATGAGAGTCGAAGCACTTAAAGCACACACTGCGTGCTGTTATCTTGACCGTTTTCCCATAGCCTTGAAGCCAGGGCTCAAAAATAAAAACACACATCTTTTTTCCAAATTTAGGCTGCTCATAGCATAGCTTTTGAAATACTCACTTCAACCAGAAAAGTACGTATAATTTTGAAGAGCAGCAGCCAAAATTACTAAAGTATTCTGCCCAGACATAATGCCCTCGAGCAAACGCACGGTTAAAATAATTCGGGGCACGCTGTATATAAATCAGTAGACTAATTCAATAAAGAGTTAGTAGGAGTTTGTTCCCTATGGAGTTTACTTATCGTGTAATAAGGACTTAACACAATTAGTATGGTATATTTACTGACGGCAACATAAATACTAACGAATCTCATGTGGGAATAGAGGTGATAAATAATCCGTCCGGAAAAGTAATTCCTTATCCTCCTAAGTTCCGGCCTTTTCTAATCAATGTAGAAGTTAAGACCTAGATAAGAGTCATACGTTTTGTAATTTTGGAACTTATTTCAAAGTCTTTGAAGTTCTTAGGGGTTGGACCGTAGTTCCCACGCTGGCCCAGTGCGAATTGGAAACTTCACACACACACCATTGAATTTCTTCGCAGGTGTATGCAGGTTTCCTCACGATGTTTTCCTTCACCGTAAAGCTCATGGTAAATTACAAATTAAATTTCGCACATAAATTCCGAAAAACTCAGAGGTGCGAGCCGGGATTTGAAGCCACGACCCTCTGCTTGTGAGGCCATGGTCAAACCACCTAGGCCACCACGGCTTTTTCTATCGGCTTCTTCTCGTGTTAGTAATTAAGTTGTTAAAATTAAGTATAATATAAATATGTATGTTAGTCTTTAAGGTATTTTTTATATCGGCCTATGCAGCCTGAAATAAAATTATTCTATTCTATTCTATTCTACAGTATAAGACTTTATACTATAAGAATTCCAGTATAAGACTTAGGGCCCACGCTAGCTGACGCGGATTACCCGGAACGGACGCCCGTCGTGCGCGCGTCTAATAAGAAATTGTATGAACAGCGCTAAGTGGCGCGGGCGCGTGCGACGGATTTTCAGTACATTTTGGACCCGCGAGCGGGCGCACGCGGCGGGCGTCCGCGTCAGCTAGCGTAGGCCCTTACATAATAAGTGTCAGTCAAAAAAATTACAAATGTCGTGAGCGTCCAGCAACGAGATGGACGGATGATTTGGTAGAAGCCCCAGGTTCACGGTGGATGCAAGTCCAGGCAGCGGACGTCCTACGGCTGAAATGATGATGAAGCTTAACGGGTGGAAAATATGGAAAAACTACGCGCTACAAAGTACCTAAATGAACTAAAACAATTACTTTGCTCACCCGCGACCTTACAATAGTTACGTTTATGCAAGAAATGTGCGTTCATGCAGTTCCTCCACCTCCACACTGTACGAACACACACAAATCACATAAACCCAACCATCACCACCACCAAGCTACACTGACGCGTTTCGAACTCAACCAGAGCTCATCTTCAGAGTTACCACAACCGTATGCTATGCTACCAAATGTTAAACTAACAAACCAAAACAAATGTTTTAACTTGTCACTGTAACTTCTCAAGTACCCACTTTATTTTTCTTATTCTCAAACTACCCCACAAAAATTAACTTTTATTGACATATTTAAAACTACCTTGAATTTTTTGTTTATTTATTTATAAGGCATATTTAATTAATACTAACTGTTCAAATTCGACCCAAGCCGCAGTAAAGGAGAAGATACTAAATTTACCTGTTCATTAATAATAGACCCCATAGTGTTGTACCTAATTATTTCCATGCATTCCAGAGCATCCAGACGCAACCCCTTGTCGCAATAATGTAACACTTCATAAGAATCTGAATCTAACAATGAATGATTTGATTCCAACAAATGTTTTGCAAAATTCGATCTATCTGGATGCTCATTCCTATATGCCGAAACATGCTCTTTAAATCTAGTATTAAAACTTCGGCCTGTCTGTCCTACGTATATCCCATTGCAGTCATTACATTGCATTACATTGCAGTTTTCTTGCATAAACGTAACTATTGTAAGGTCGCGGGTGAGCAAAGTAATTGTTTTAGTTCATTAATATGGACCTCCGCAAAGTAACGCCTGATTCAATAAAGTACCTTAAGTTAAAATGCGGAAAATGTTAAAAATTAACCAACTAACTAATTTGGCTCGGGGACCCAAAGAGGGTCTTGGCCTCCGAAACGAGAGCACACCATCTGTCCCGATCGTGCGCAGCCTCTTGCCAGTCGTCGACTTGAAGACGTCGCTGATCCGCCTGGACACTGTCCCCCCAGCGGCACCTGGGTCGCCCAACCGGGCGGCGACCAGTCGGTCGTCCCACGTACGCTCTCTTGGCAGCACGATCCTCTCCCATTCGGAGTAGGTGGCCGAACCAGCGAAGTCTGTGATTTTGTTACGCCGATGATGTTGGGTTCAGCCACCAGCTCCTGGATCTCTGTTTTTACGTTAAAAATTAAAATAAATATAAAATGGGAAAGTTGGGAAATTCAGATTAGGAATAAAAATCAGACATGGGTAAATAATTGACTTTAGTTTTATTGAACACATACAGTTTGAAACAAAAACGGATTTGAAACCAGTACCACTACCATGAGTTTGCAGTGACCGTGCTCGATAGCGACTGAATGATTTGTATGGATTCTACATACAAATCATTTACGCAGTCGCTATCGAGTGCGGTCAATGTGAACTCATGGTAGTGGTATAGTACGCTTAGTATAAGTTTTACTTCACCAAAATACTTCTCGATCGCGTTTACTTAAAAATTTCAATTCTATGGAAACATGGACGCGCGGCCGCGGAGGCGCTGTCCATGTTTCCCTAGTAATTGATTGTTTTACGTAAACGCGATCAAGAAGTATTTTGGTGAAGTAAAACTTATACTAAGCGTACCTACTGAGCATTAAACAGAAATACTTCAGGGTCGGTTTGTGCTAATGGTAGGACAGAATCACTGCTATGTGTTAGACCCAAATTCCCAATAAAATGTTGGCGAAAGTATATAAGCTCCTTTTTTCTCATTTTAGACTACGGGACCGTAAAAAGATACAAATAACGAAGTGGTTTAATACTACTTCCCTTCCCACAGATACTGCTAAGACCACAAAACTTAACTCGTTAACACTTTTGTCGCGGTTGTACTCAACAAAGTACAGTCAAGCGCGAAATTAAAGCTAAAACGACATCCGGTAATGTCGGCTGTTTATTTCTTGACTTCGTAATCGGAAAAGGAATTGAATTTTATATCGCTGCTTTGTAATAATCAAATTCTTACATTTCCAAAAGGCTTTAACTCTGTTTACGTTGTTTGTAGTTTCAACCTTATGTGGCAAGCTTTAGGTCTAAATTTATAAGTTACCTACTGAATGGATGAATGCATTGGTTTGGTAGATAAGATATGGATTCATAAGACTTTTTGTTTGGTACCTTTTGAAAAAATTGCTTCAGTTTCAGCTTGTGTGTGCGTGCGTGCGTGCGTGCGTGGCTGTGTGTGTCTGTGTGTGTGTGTGTGTGTGTGTGTGTGTGTGTGTGTGTGTGTGTGTGTGTGTATGTGTGTGTGTGTGTGTGTGTGTGTGTGTGTGTGTGCGCGGGTGTGTGTGTGAACGCATAGGCTGCTTTTACCCCGTTATTCCCCGGGATCTTAACTGATAAACAAAACAAGTCTGGAGAGATTAATTTGGGATCCACTGTATAATGAATGTTTGTAATCTACCGGTGTTGTAATAAACATTTCATTTTTTAGGATTCCGTACCCCTATGAGACTTCACTGTCCGTCCGTCCGTCCATCCGTCTGTCACCAGGCTGTATCTCATGAACCGTGATAGCTAGACAGTTGAAATTTTCATAGATGATGTATTTCGGTTGCTGCTATAATAACAAATACATACTAAAAAGCAGAATTAAAATAAATATTTATGGGGGGCTCCCATACAAGAAACGTCATTTTTTTGCCGTTTTTATAGATAATAGTACGGAACCCTTCGCGCGCAAGTTCGACTCGCACTTGACCGGTTTTGGAAATCGTACAGAATATTTTTTTGAAGTTTTTAAATATTTTTTTTTCTGTATATAATAGGAAAACGAGCATGTGGGTCGCCTGATGGGAAGCAATCGCAGCCGCCCATGGACACACGTCGACACGTAGGGTATCACGGGTGCGTCGTCCTTTTTTGAGATAGGCTTGCTTTTAAAGATCCTTAAGCTATAGTTATAGTTGTTTACTTTGCTTTTTAATTTGTACGGAACCCTCACTTCTCCGACTCGCGCTTGACCGGATTTCTCTCACGCGCTACTTTTACGGTTGAATAGAAGGCTTAATTTTGCCTACATTAAACATGGGAGAAACATCATTGATGGCGAAACTCTTGCAAAGTAAAACACTTAGTACGCATCGAGTTCAGGGGCTTCTGCGAAATTAGTGATTCGAAGTTCGTGTCGTGCTATCTCTTTCACTCCTTTGTTAAATACTATAAGCGTGGGTGGAATGGCACGTTACGAGGTTCGAAAATCGAATTCCGGAGGATATGGCCAGTTCGCGCTGAGCTCATTTGTTTTCTGAGTACATTCGGTGTTTCAAAGTTTGTTGTGTGGATTTTGGAAGCCACTTTGATAATTTAGACCCCGCTATCGGAGGTGCAATTTGGTAGCTGTCAAATCTTAGGGATGGGTAAAAATATTTATGATGTCGATATCGATAGGTATAGTATGTTCCAGTTAAAATGACCAAAATGCACTTAACATGGGATTTTACAACTTCTTTTGTTGCTGAAGATGAAAGGAAAAGATAACAAAGAGACGTAATAAAACTGACCGAAGTATGGCACGTGTACTGGAGTAGCTCAACCCTTCTTGATCTTTGAAATGAAAGATTTTAAAATTTATTTAAAATATGATGATTATTAATACACAAAAAATCAACAATTATACATATTACATATTCTTATGACTAACATTCAATATAATTTAAAATATGATTATTAATACAACATCCCCTCCTATTGATTATTTATTGTTTATTACCTGAGCTGGACACTTTTAAGTATAATAGGTGTATTGTTTTCCAAATACAATTACATTGCGGCTAACACTCAGGTAAAAATGTCTTATACCTACTATTAAAAAATTGTACAACATCAAATCTATCAAGATTGTTTGTTCACGGTATACTTTGGGCCTACCGATACACCTGCATAATTGTTTTACAACCCCACTTGAAGATAACAATTAAACAATAGATGTTGGTTTTAAGTACATTTCGTCATTTTAACTGGAACATACTATACTCTTACAACTATACAAATTATACAAAGTTTGTTGGATGGCAAAAGTGTCGAAATTACAGATGTTAATAAGAATACGGTACAAAGTTACGCCAAATGTAAATTTTTGCCTATTACTTCTGTCAAAGTAGAAAAGTCATTTTCCTTCTTAAAATGGATTTTCAGCAACAGAAGACAAAGTCTAACGTCCTCTAACTTAGAAAATTTTCTAGTAATGTGTTACGAGACATATATTTCCGAAAATGAATACGGCTAAGATGAATTTGGGTTTAATTACCGTTTATTAAGTTATTTTTTTTTTAATTAAAAATGTTAATACACATTAATATTGTAATAATTCCTGTTTTAAAAAATAAGCACGTTTAATTAAAGTCTTAGACTCTAAGACCGTCATTATGGTAAAGAAAAATTATCGACATGTAGGTAGTTATAGTATAAATCTTCCCAGCTGAATCGCTTCGAGCCATTACATTAAATTTGAACCTTAATACTATGACGATATCGTTTGTTTTGAAAGATAAGGGCTCGAAGCGAAAAATTCACCTGGGAAGATTTAGTACCTATTTTAAAATATTTTTTAGCCATCCCAAGACTTGAAAGCTACCAAATTGCACCTCCGATAGCGGGGTCTATTGATAATCTATAGCATCTTGTTTGAAACTAGGCTTCACCCGCGTCTCCGTACGTGTACATTGAATTGAAACACAGGAATTTTTTAAACTCAATTCCCGAAAATAATCATCGTCTCAGCCTATATATTGGGGAGAGATGGCTTGAAACGGACGCTTATTGAAAGGGATAATCTTCTAATCTAATAAACATATAAAAATCTCGTGTCACAATGTTTGCAAGCCAAATGGAAAAAACGGAACCCTTATGGATTTGTCATGTCTGTCTGTCTGTCTGTCTGTCCGTCCGTACGTCACAGTCACTTTTTTCCGAAACTATAAGAACTGTGCTGTTGAAACTTGGTAAGTAGATGTATTCTGTGAACCGCATTAAGATTTTCACACAAAAATAGAAAACAACAATAAATTTTGGGGTTCCTCATACTTAGAACTGAAACTCAAAAAATTTTTTTTTATCAAACCCATATGTGTGGGGTATTTGTGGATAGGTCTTCAAAAATGATATTGAGGTTTCTAATATTATTTTTTTCTAAACTGAACAGTTTGCGCGTGAGACACTTCCAAAGTGGTAAAATGTATGTCCCCCCTGTAACTTCTAAAATAAGAGAATGATATAACTAAAAAAATATATGATGTACATTTACCATGTGTAGTTTGCGATTAAATTGAAGTCGAGCTGCACTTATGGTGCAAAACACTTACTCGAAACTATTGAACTATCAAGATATATGCCACAGCAGTTAAAAGCAGTTATAGATAAATAAATAAATAAATAAATAAATATCACGGGACAATTCACACCAATTGACCTAGTCCCAAAGTAAGCTAGGCAAAGCTTGTGTTATGGGTACTAGGCAACGGATAAACATACTTATATAGATAGATACATACTTGAGTACATATTAAACACCCAAGACCCGAGAACAAACATTCGTATTTTTCATACAAATATCTGCACCGACACGGGAATCGAACCCGGGACCTCAAGCTTCTCAAGCTTTAGATCCTGTAATACAACGAAACGATTTTTTCGGTCATGTAGAAAATATATTGCTGGCGATGCTAGATGACGACAGACCAGAAATAAAATGTTTGGCATTGCAAAAAATACTCAAGTCACCAGAGTGTTTACAGTCGGACTTAAGGATCTTTAAACTACCAAAATTTGACTTTTGTTCTATGGATTACGTTGATATGATACCCTGGGACAGTAACAATTTCTGAGCCACCATTGCTTAAAATCCTCAGCACAGATATTTTAAGAGAGTGAAACGAAGACCTAAATAAAATTGATGAATTGATTTTACTACTACTGAAAGTATACTCAACTCAAAGTACTGAAAGATGTGTCAAAATAGTTACAGAGGCAGCTGTTTCTGTTTGTGGACCTATTAAACGTGATGGTTTTATTAATACAAGGCTTAAATCTCGAAAAATTATGCCTCTATTTAACTCCAAGAAAGACTATAAAATTGAACAATTTTAGTTATTTTCAGTTTAAATAAAAACAATTATCTTTCATGATGTTCGTGGTTTTCTAGTAACTTATGTTAACTGCCAATTTGAAGTGTAAAAATAAATTAAATTTAGATAGCAATAAGATGTTTTAATAATTTTTATATATATTATAGTTATCACTCTAAAATGGCGGTTCCATCACTTTTCAGTAAGCTTGGGGTAGTACTTCCTGAAATATTTCAGTTATTTTAATTATACAGATTTTAATGTTTTCATTAGTAGAAACTTTCTAATACCTGCCAAAATCATAGTTTGAAAAAAAAAACCAAAATCGATCCACCCTAATAAGAGGCCATTAGGTCAAACCACTGCTTAGTGGCTTCACCACGGTTTTGAACCAATAGTTACTAACTTAAAAATTTGGTACATTTTACAGGTACTTTACACGTCATAAAAATATGTAAGTATACTACCCTCGCATAAAATAAAAACTTTCGAAGATAACGCCACACAAATTACGTGCTCGTGTCTTTGGTTTGAGGGAGGGTTATCCTGTTTGCCGGCTCTACAGAAATATTCCTTTTGATCTCTCCTGTTTGGGAAGTTTAATTTTCGTGGAAAGATAGCCAGGTGTAATGCTTTTTAAATCGTATTCTGAAGTTTTTAATTTTTAATATAATGTAATGCGTTTATTACATATCAAATAAATAAGAAATGACATTTGACATTGTCGTGAAATGTAAGTTGTACTTTATTCTGTGTGGAATAGAATTATTTAGAATGCAAGCTGCTTCCAACCGTAATGATTCGGTAACAATGAGGGAGGCCTATGTCCAGCAGTGGACGTCCTACGGCTGAAATGATGATGATGATGGTAAAATTAATTTAATTTTGTAGTGAAGTAAATTAAAAAATATTGAAATTAGTTTCTTACAATTGACTTTTCGATACAAAAAAAAAAAAATCATGGGTAATATTTTTAGACATTCCCAATTTGATGTTTTAAAACGTACCTATCCAGTCCTGAGCATATTTTTTCTGTGTTAAATATGAATTATAAGAATTCCTTCCAGGAGAAACAGGCACTTCGAGATAACGTCACATAAATTATATGAATGCTTGCTCTGGAGCTACCTGTTACAGTTGCAGATAACAGTTACAGCCTTATTAATATCAACCGAGACTTAATCACGACTGTACATGTACAATTGTACAACCGAAGCAACTAAATCGCGTAGCAGAGTGGAACCTTTTCATTACAAATGTCATGTTGACATTCCATACATCTGCCAAATAAATTATCTTGAAGTTGATTGTGTAATTCAGTTTCCCTGACTGTACATACACCGTGGGCGGCTAATAATCAGAAAGAATTTAAACATAGATACATCAGGTCCAAGCTTAAAATGAAGCATAAAAACAGGACGCTTTGGGTTAGCTTGGGAGCCCTTTTTTATTTAAATTCAATTTTTTTGCAGTGGAACATACCCAAATAATGTTGCCACTCTTTAATCCTAAAAAGTCTATTAACGTCAGATAATGTCATAACAAATTGAATGCGTTGCCCTCGTTCTAAGGCCTTCTTATCTTGAAGTTCAAAATTACAAGTTTTGTTTGAAAAAGAAGGGAATCTAAAATTGCCGGTTAGACCCCAGAGGCCGTATTGTCTAACGCGCGGGCGCTTGCCATCGCCTTCACCATCTCTTTCTGTCACCATTATAAACCGTTTGACAGAAAGACATAGTGTGTGCGATAGCAAGTCCAGAATCTTACTTGGGGGAGGTGGTGGGTCTCAGCAAATATCACTTAATTTTTTTCTGGCAAAGAATAGTGTTAAAAATTACTTAAAATGCGAGAAAATTAAGTTAAATTTAAAAGTTTACAAAATATAATTGTGCACGTCTCTGACGAATCTCAAATACTAGTCTTTTCTAGTCTTAATAAAAGTAATTTGAAAATGTGTTTTTTAAATAAATCAACGCAATTATACTCAATATAAAATTTTTCAAAAATCTCACGGGAGATTAGAAGAGAGGGAGGGAGTCGAGGCGTATCACACGATATCTCACCAGGGGGAGGATGGGGTAAAAATCCTCAAAAACGCCTCACGTTATTAATAGACTCCCCCTAACAGTTACAGTCTTATTAATGTTACACTAAGGTTTTTAAGTGCCTTGTCATTTTTATATTCAAAAAAGTTAACTGAGTTATTAATTTATTAAGTAGCAATAAAATTTTATATCGATGACAAGGGAACATACACTCAAAACTATTTGGGTTCCGTTTTTGCCATTTTGATTACGGAACCCTAAAAAGTTATTTGTAACGATCCGCTAAGTTCTAAATTAACCTGAATAATAATTATGACCTTTCCCAAGTTCGAAGCTATTAATAATTTTGCTTTCAAGTTATAACACTGAGAGTCCTTCTCCTAAATAATTTGAGCATCTATTCAAAAATTCATATTTTGCACAACTAAATTTACGAGCTCTTCCTTTAGTTCATATTTCAAGGAAAGGGTACAACTACCATTTATAATATAACTAAGGATTCACAAAACCGGCCAATTGTGATTAGGAATCGCGCACCGAGGGTTCCGTACAAGCAAAACAAGCAAGCAAACGTGCTCATTCGTAGACCTCATCTCCGCTTTCCAGCAGGCGTGATTGTGATAAAACGCAAGCCTATATTGTATTACTAATAAAAATACGATTGAATGAAAGTACGGATAATGTCATCCAAACTCGCATTCGTTACTTTAAAAAGTAATATACTTACCTGCTACTTTTCAACCGACGAAAACAAAAGGAGGAGGTTCTCAAGTCGACGTGTATATTTTTTTTTTATGTATGACCACGCATAACTTTTTACAGAGTAGTCCCATTTTGATGATTCTTTTTTTATACCTAAGAACAATTAAAACGCACTCATATTATTAAGTACCAATAGTCAATTTGTTTTCTCATCTACCGTGGAACCGTTTCATAGTTAATAATTTAAAGTGTCTGTAAAAATAATGCTAACCCAGTAACGTAAATGTCATAATGACAATGTTCAATGCTGATCTAGGAATCGAATTGATTGATCACCAAGAATCGGCCAAGAAAACGGTCTACCAGTTTTGACAAAAGTTCCTGTGAGATTGAAATATCGCTAAGGTTGACATTTCTAACTGACAATGAGTGAAGTCTTTAGTCACCTCGTTGCATCATAGACGTTCAAATGAACTTCAACCGTAGGGTGGTAGACCATTTATGACCGACTGTACTTAATATTTTTCTATTTTTCATTTAGTGTTGTTTTTAAAATAACATAACACAAACACAGAAAATTTTTAAAAATCAAATAGACAAAATGAAATGTACAAGTCACTATCAAGTTTTATTTGTAAAAAGTGGAATTCGTAGATTTCGTTTCTTCTTCGTCACACACTGAACCATTATCTTCCTCTAGAATGTCCCAACAAGATAACCGCCTTTCCTTGTTCTCGACCGGTGTTATTTCTTCGATAACATCTCCAATTTGTACAGGGACTTTCAAACTGACATTTCTATATGGCAGAGGCAAGTAAATAGTTATCTTGACAAAATAATTTCTAGCAATCAACTTTGAATTTTCGATAGAATTTACGTCCTCAGGTATCGGCACTGTCACGTCTATAGTTTGACTTTCACCACTTCGTACTCCTGCCGTTTTTATATCACTAAGTACTTCATTCGAAAAGGTCCCATCGTAGTATCCTCGTGGTAAGTGCGTAACTTCAATTAGTTTGCTTTCCACGCTTTTGAAATTGACATTAGTGTCATTAAATACTTCGTAAGTTAACTCGGCTTTGCCACCTGGCGCAACCACAGGAGTGTTAATAGTCGCCTTTAGGGTTACAAAACTGTCACGTAGCAACTGTATCAGTTTCCTTTGTTTATCGTAGATTTTCGGCTCAGAATACAACGTAGGATTAACCCCTGGGCTGACTTTAATTTCGGTTTTGAAACGTTTCTTGCCTTCCGGGCCTTCAAATTCAATTTGCAAATAGTACCCAATACGGCATCGTATCGTGTGACTACTAACAATCTTGACATAGTCAAGACTAGGTGGTATGTTCAAAGGTAGTTGAAAGCAGAACTGTGTATCGTAGCTACCTATTGGTAAAACATGTCCTCTTTCATCATTAAGTACTTTTATATCTTCACTAACATAGTCTTCTTCGTCTTGAATGAGGCCGTCCGCGTCGTCTTTCGTTCTCATGTTTTGGACAGCTAAATTTCCTCTTCCTTTGAGTGAGATAGTTATTTTGTTGAAGACGATGTCATCATCTAATATGTATCGGGCGGTTCCTGTAACGATGCTTCCAGTTAAGAATAGCCCGTTGATCTGCTTCCGCAGGTTAATTTCGCAGTGTATCCCCATTGCAATCAGGGGCACTAGGCAAACTTCGCCCTGATTGTGCCGGAGTTTGTTCAAGACAGTGTGTTCGGTGTACCTTTTCTTTTGCCCTTTGTTATTCGTCAGCTTCTGAAATTATATTTAATAATTTAGGTGAATTTTTAATCAGTGCCGCGAAAACGTTTGATTCTTCCTTTCGTTTGGTTTTTTTCGTGTTTGGGAATGATTGTGTTTAATTTATCATAAGTTAATTGTGTTTAATTTGCCAGCGTGAAAATGAAATGATTTTTAAATCTCCTCTCTTCTACTCAAAATTTGACTTTCAGAGATCCCTTAAAAGGAAAAAAAATACCTTTGCATATTCTATATCTTGACAATTGTCAACAGTGTTTTTTTTTCTATATTTATACAATGAATGATTTACATACATACATACTTCTCCTAGTTTAACATAAGGCACCTAGGTAGATGAAAAATTGTGACTAAAATACGTTGAATCACACCTAGTCTATATTTGGTTTTAAAAGGGAAAAATAGTGCCAATATTTAAATCATGGGTTTGTTACGTAACTTTATTTCGACTTAAAATATTAGAAGTCAGTGTAGAAGATATTATACTTAAATTAAAATTAAAAAGTCATAAAACAGTGGAACATGTTCAAAGTTATCTATTGTCAAATAAAAACGCCTTGAGTATCATAATTGTGCAATATAAGGTACATTACATTATAATAACTTCCTGTTACCGTAATATTTCTATGATATTAATTTATACCTGAATACTATTGGTAATAAATAATTTACGATCACGCAATTCACAAAACATATTTTTTTGAGATTATGCAAATTAGTTGAAATATTTACCTTGATCAACACACTATAAGTCACTATTTAATTTCACTTCAAGTGTCAGTTTAGCAGCACCTTCAACATTTAATTAACAAATTTATTTATCCTTATCGTCATAACTATATGAAATAGTTGCCAATAGAACAACTAAAAAACGCCTTACACCTTTGAAATTAGGTCCAATTTTGTTACAATCGTTACAGTTGTCGCAGATAAGATAATACAACGATTAGATTATAGGTAATTTAAAAATTATCCGATAAGCAATCGTTTGTTTAGTGAAAACAGCGTTAATTTACAAATCGGTCTGCTCAAACACGCCACCAGACTATTAAAAACATTTTTCATCCAAGCAGAATGTCATAAGCAAACTACAAACAATTAAACAAAACTCTTATCTCTCGGACATAAGACTCACAATTCAATGCGACGCATTTAATTCGCCATGCGATATCTTTGTTTGTGTTAGTACGCGACCAGATGGCGGCTGGACTACACGTGCTTGTTTAAAGTGTATTTGTGTTTAATATGGGTGTATCTTGTCGAATTTACATTAAAAAACCACGTGAAGGGATTCACAGAGCTGGTCAACCTGTGACAGGCATTCTCAGCTACGCAATCGATAAACCAACGGAGTATCAAGCAGCCACTCTGTCACTCATTGGAAAAGCGAAATGCCAGTGGTGCGAGCACTCGGGCAAAACAACGCATACTTACACTGGGAACGAAACGTTCCTGTCCATGCATTTGGATATTTTAAACATACGCCCCGAAGAACCGGTAACTTTACCAGTCGGCGCTTATGAGTTCAGATTCCAGTTTACTTTGCCATTCGAAATACCCTCAAGCTTTAAAGACACGTACAGCGAAATAGAATATCATTTGCTGGCGAAATTCGAAAAGTCCAGCTTCTTCAGTTGGACCCGAAAATTCGATAGAAAAATAACTGTATACGGCAATGTTAACCCTACGGTTCCTATTGAACCCATAATGTATGGGATGAGGAAGGTACTGTTCAAAATGTTTTCGAGCAAAGAGCACGTAGTCGATATACAAGTGCAAATCACCAAATCACTCCTAATGCCAGGAGAGAACGCTGAATTGCAAATAACTGTAACTAACGATACAGACACAGAGATCAATTATGTCAGTGCCCAGTTGGTAAGCAAAACTTCGTACCACTCCACTGGATTCTTCGGTACAAATACGAAAATCGAGGAAAAATCTTATAACCCTTGCTTGGCTATTACTCCTCCTGTGCCTCAGAATAAAATTTCCAAGTTCACGTGCCTGGTTCCAACTTTACCAGAACTATATTCCCTTCAGCACTGTAAGATCATTATAAAGGAGTACTTTCTCCGAGTAACAGCAAACTTGAGTTTCCCTCATAGAGATCCTAGCGTGAACATCCCAATAGTGATTGGAGAAGGACGCTTTGGAGATTGCTCTGGGATACTTGAGCTGGGTGATTTGGATGAAGCTGATGAGGCTATACCTGGTGTGGTAGACTCGCCGCCCTCGTACTGGGAAGTTATGAATGAAGATAGGTCTGAAGAAAAAAGGGATGAGAAGAATTGATAAATTAGTGCTCTGGGCGTTTACCAGTTTTGTGATGTTTAAACAAGTTTTTATTAACAGACTTCAAAATAGGAGGAGGTTCTCTGTTTAACTTGCAACGATCGTATGTTTATTTATTTTTATGTAAGTGGTCTGTATTGCAAAACATTTTTTGGCCACTTCCCGATATCCGATTAAGCTGAAATTTAGAACAGTTATGTAAGTCCGGAGACAATATAATAATTTGGTAGTGAAATTATGGTAGTCATCCTCAACTTTTCAATGGTTAATGACATCGATTTAAGACTAGGTACGCATTTGTAGCTTGAGCGACAGTGAAAGTACAGTCAATCAACCTGAAATACCGTCAGCAAAAAATACTTTAACTGAAACTGAAAATTTGAATTAAAAGTCTAATCGAAGCTATGTTTATAGCTACTTGTGATTGCAGTATGATAACTATGCGGGTGGGTATTTATGCACATGCGCGGGGGAAAACCTTGTTTGAATATCCGGCATATGATTCATACGTATTTTAAATGTTGCGCCATGAAAGATACCTAGTAGGTATTTGATAATGACGGACCTACTTTTCCATATCCGGTCTAATTATGCTTAAGAAAATATGTATTTTTTAACGCAATTTTCATTTGATGTCAAATCTTTGAACATCGATCTATAATGTACCTACTGACCCAGTCAACCTCAGTTAAAAGTTCTAGGAGAACTTTTATATTTGCGTCTTGTCTAGGTCTTGCCCAGACAACGGCTGAAATATCTCGGATTCTTCTTGTGAAGCATTGTATATCATTCTGTGCAAATAAAACGAGTTAATTTTAT
Source organism: Archips crataeganus (assembly GCA_947859365.1). Taxonomy (NCBI): domain Eukaryota; kingdom Metazoa; phylum Arthropoda; class Insecta; order Lepidoptera; family Tortricidae; genus Archips; species Archips crataeganus. The sequence goes on along the minus strand of OX402053.1, from coordinate 3,080,289 downwards.
GCAATACAATAGATACAAATCGTGGGTGATAGCACAAATCCTCTTATCTATCACACGTAAATACCGCGTATCTGCACTACGCCGATTATCCAATGCCAGTCAAGCATATTTGCATTATTTAATTTTCATGTCACAACGGAACTATTTCCAATCGGTCGTTTTTTAAGTATCCAAAGTAGTAAGTACAGGTTTGTGGTCCAGCTATTGGTCACCACTCAGCTAATAATCATGTTAAAAACACAAAGTATGGTAGACAATAAAATATAAGCTGTTTTATTGTTATCTGTTACAATATCCTCAAATATGTAACATTATCTTACTCATGTATGACGTATGACACACTGTTATCGTCAATATTGTCCCTATCTATTATATATTTCTATACTAATATTAAATATACAAAAATGTGTAAAAGTGTCTGTCCGTCCGTCTGTCTGTTATCTTTTCACGTTTTAACCGCTAAACCGATTTAGATGAAATTTGGTGTAGAGATAATTTGAATCCCGGGAAAGGTCATAGGATTGAAGGCCCGGGAAAGGTCGGGTGAAAAGCGGTCAATTACGTGTAGGACCACGAGCATTATTTTACGTTCAGCTTACCTTTACGATTAGGTATCTTAGTGTAGTTTAGTGTTTTTCGATCTTTAGGTCGTTGAACAACTTTTAAAATAAATGCTCATTTAAAAATTATTTTTGTACTATACAGGGTGCTACAAAAGTACCTACTGCTAAAGCAAGAAGAGGGGTGAATGGTCCCTTGAAAAATGTCCACAGCCTGTAGTATGATTTTTGAAAAAAATATAAAATAATTTGTACTCTAGTTTTAGTAAATCTAAAGAGTAAACAACCTAACCTAGTGGTAAAAGTACCCGGCTACGACGTTTGTGCTCCCGGGTTCGATCTCAGAGATATATTTGCATGTAAAATACTAACGTTTGTGCCAATCATGGATCTTGAATTTAAGTGTGTATATAATCTTTATTGGTGTATTGATCTGGTGGCTACTATCCATAGTAGTTTAGGTATGTTTGTATCACGCTGTATATATAGTTATATGAAATCAATGTGATCTAAGATATTAAAAATTTTGTCAAGTAACATAATTTTTGTCATAAATAAATTTATACGATCTGATCTACTTTTTTTTCTTTGATATAACAATAGTAACTGAAAAGAGGTAATAGTTCGCTTTGGCCCAAAATATGGCTACTTTACAATATTACATACATTTGAAATTAATTACTGTGTCGGATAAGTAACGTTCAAATAAATTTACATTAAAAAGTTTTCCCTTCATTTAATTTACCATGTTTTTTAGAATTTTACATTTATTATTACCTCATCGACTGATGCTATAAAAGCATGGGTTGTTGCCATTTTATATTTTAGCCGGTTGGTCACCTGTGTGTGGCAAGCGTATTTCTAAAAATAATCAAATAATATTATGTAATTTTGAAAATAAGCTTGTCATTTGAGACTTTGTTTCTTTTAAAAATAGTGAAATGTTTCCTTTTTAACCCCCGACACAAAAAGAGGGGTGTTATAAGTTTGACCGCTATGTGTGTGTGTCTGTCTGTCTGTGTGTCTGTCTGTGGCATCATAGCTCTTAAGCGGGTGCACCGATTTGGATGCGGTTTTTTTTAATAGAAAGCAGGTTTCTTGGCGATCGTTCTTAGATATGTTTCATCAAAATCGGTGCAGCCGTTTCAAAGTTATCAGCTGTTTTGTTAGCTACGGAAGAGATCTTAGACGCATAACGGGCATTGACAGTGACATAATTGCGTTAAGGGTTTTTAAAAATTTTAATTTATAGTTATTTGTTAGCATTTTTAGTATTTCTACCTCCTCCAGACCTACTGAAAAGCTATAAATATTTTTTTTAATTTAATAAAAAATCACCTTGCTTTCCTAAGCTTTAACAAAAGCGAAGTAAAAAGATTTTTTCCGATGGGTTCATAAAATATCGGAGTACAGTCAAGTTAACCAATACAATACCTGTACAGTCAACCATCCATAAATATCTATACATAGACCTTATTCCCGTAATATAAGGTTCAAGTTTAGATATGTATGAACAGTTGTCTGAACAGACATTTAAAAACTCTGCTGTACTAAGTATAGGTACCTAATGAAATTCATCATCGTCATCATCATTTCAGCCGAAAGACGTCCACTGCTGAACTTGTTGAGGCCTGCTTGCGGGGACTTCAAAGGGGGTGGAAAAATTCATTAATTTTGCCGTAGGATGCACCGTTTTCAAGATATTTGACAAAAACACCGGTACTTGGATAGGTGACCGCCTGGTTTTTTATTTTTTAGGGCTCCGTACCTCAAAAGGAAAAAACGGAACCCTTATAGGATCACTTTGTTGTCCGTCCGTCCGTCCGTCTGTCAAGACCCTTGTTCTCAGGAACGCGTGAAGGTATCAAGCTGAAATTTATATCAAATACTCAGGCCTACTGTCCCTTGAAGCTGTGAAAAAATCAAACTTCTAAGCCAAGCCAATCAAAAGATACAGCCATTTATGCCGCAAATTTTCGAAACTCGCAAGGGAATCAAAACCTACAGGGTACTTCCCGTGAACTCAGAATCTTGAAATTTGGTACGAAGCAAGGTCTTATAGCACAGATAAAGGAAAAATTGCGAAAAACATATTTTTTTTGTGTGTCTGTCTATATCAGTAACCAATCTATTTAAGTATTTATGCCGCAAATTTTCGACACTCGCAAGGGAATCAAAACCTACAGGGTATTTCCCGTGAACTCAGAATCTTGAAATTTGGTACGAAGCAAGGTCTTATTGCACAGATAAAGGAAAAATTGCGAAAAATATATTTTTTTTTGTCTGTCTGTCTATATCGGCAACCAATCTACAATGATCCCACGCTGCGCACATTTTGCTTAGGAGCAGGGGTCAGCTAAGACTGGATGTTTAAAGATACATATAAATTTGTACGGAACCCTCGGTGCGCGAGTCCGACTCGCACTTGTTTTATTATGAAATTTCACTTCTTCCGCGCGGAGGGACTCCACGCACTAGTTTTTTTAGCCGCCTAGCCTATTTCGTAAACAATCTCTTAAGCCTTGCTGCTTTATCCTTCAATAATTTACGACTTAATGCCTACCAGCCCAACAATTCGTATGCCGCCGGGAAACAATTCTTTTCCGCTCCGTTTGAACTTAAACATAACGTTTACAGCTAACTGGTTACATAAATAACGGCCACCTTAAAGGCTTTTGGAGAAAAACGGATATTTGTTTGTCTTTCAACTGAATTGAAGAAGAAAGATAACACGGTGAAGTAAGGTAAATATTGTGTACGGCTTACGAACGACCCTTGCCGCATGCGGCGGTTCTTGCAGTGCCTTCTTAAGGTCACGGAATAGATTAGGAGCTCACCGATTTTTGACATATTGACGTGACAACGTCTAATAAATCGATGAACGCCGGCTGCACGCACGAATTAGGATGACGCAATGTAACATACCTAATCTATCAAATGTTCTAGCTATTTTATTTTTAGATACTCCTTGTAGGCAAAGCTCTGTTCCCAAAAGAAGAACCATGTACACTTCTCAGTTTTCGTAATATGGCGGTTTGTTTTTTTTCACTTTTTAATTATTTTCTTGAGACCAAAGTCTTTGCGATTTATTTGATTTTTTGGTAGGCTATGCTACATAATATTAAAACTCAACACTACAAAAAATATTGTCTGAAACTTTAGTTCAAATAATGTCAAAATAATGGAAACTATAATTCGTCAATTTTTTTTTTGGTGTTTTGGTATAGCGGCACCTACAGTTTATATTTCAATAATTGCCCATCTATATACCTACTACATATATTAAATTCAAAATATTAGCTTTGGTACTTCATACCATATGACTGCCCGGGAGGCGCGCCAGCCGAACATAGGGGAGACCGAGGAGAGTTGTGACATCGTCGATTTTTGGGAACTTATTTACTGCTAGCAAGCTCGCAACGACGCGTGTTTGATAGCTCGAGACTTGAACTAGAAAACGCGCGCTAGCAGTTAATAGGTTCTAAAAATTCAGACGTTGTCACTCTACTCTCCTCTGTCACAACTGTCCTGTCCTCGGTCTCCCCTACCTAAACTGCGGAGTGAAACCCCCCTGCCATTAGGCTTGGATATATAAATTATCTAAGTCACATCGTGCAGTGCTGACTTCGCCGAGTACGAGTACAAGCCAATTAGTGCTTCGCAGCTATAATAGTGCTGTTCACGTTAACAAATTTTCGGTTTCAGTTTTACGATATCTCACTAACCTAACCAATTTTCGAAACGAGAAAGTTTGGATGTTTGTAATTCTTTCACGCTAAAACGGTTTGACGGATTCTTATGAAATTCAGCACAGATAGTTTATAACCTGGATTAACATATAGGTTAGGTACTTTTTATCCCGTAAAATTCCATAGTTTCCGCGGGATAGCGATAAACGAATTCTTTGCAGACGAAATCGCGGGTAACAGCTAGTTTAATATAAATGCGAAAGTTTAAATGATTGTTCGTTACTCTCATTATCATCTTCAGGCCTCCTATTAGAATGAGAGAGCTTAAGCCGTAGTTCCCACCCGGCCCAGTGCGCATTGGAAACGTCACATACACCATTGAATTTCTTTGCTCGTGTGTGCAGGTTTCCTCACGATGTTTTTCTTCACCGTAAAACCCTTGGTAAATTCACATGCAATTTTGCACATAAATTCCAAATAATTCGTGCGAGCCCGGTCTTGAACTCACGACCAGACTTGAGGGGCCATAGGTTAAACCACTAGGCTGCCACCATCGCGCTACTACAGGCTTGGATGTGTTTTGACGTGACAACGTCTAATAAATCGATGAACGCCGGCTGCATACCACGAAAATGGATGACGCAATGTAACGTTACGTGTACATGTTCGTACATGTACGGTCGCGTGCTTTAATTTGGGACCCATTTCGAAAAATAATCCTTTGAATTCCTGTACAATCTGACAGGACTGTCAACCTTAAGTGGGTCCCAAATTAAAGCTCATGACTGTACCTACAGGCCTTATACTACAAAGTGCAAGATTCGAACTTCGTATCGTGCCATTCCTCTCACGCTAATAGTATTTAATACAAGAGCGAGCAAGACGATGCGATACGAACTTCGATTTTCGAATTTCGGAGTAGCCCCTCAGAGCCCCGAAGGCCAGTTGCAATAGAGCGGCGTAGGCCAGTTGCAATACAGCGGCAAAGCCCAGTTGCAATATTGCGTAAGTTTTTATTATTGAATGTTTTCTTATGACGTTGTCACGTTAAACTATCGTCCGTAAACCGACTTTACAGACAACCGGTTTTTTTTTTAACTTTCACGTTTCTCACTCTACGGTAAAATTACTCCGTCGTTTCGATGACATTCCAGCGGCCGTGGTTCCGAGTAGACACCGTTGGTGGTTGAGTAGAAAATGTCGAGATAATTTCAGCAAAATATAAACCCTACCTACCCTAGCCTACTTCAGCCGCGCCTGGTCACCACCCTAATAGGTTGAGCCAGGCCACCAAGCGATCCTCGTCATTTTCCCGCCTGTTGCCTATAGAATCCATTCTGGAAGAAGGGTCTGAGCAGTTGTGCAGCGCCGCGCGCGTACTGATTAAAGTGCTCCGTATTCGTTGTACGGTTTGCACTGCTTAGAGGCGTACGCAACACCAGGCTCAACTGCCTTCTTTCTGCTTATTCCCCTAAATTCAAGTATAGGGTGAATGAGCATTTACAAGGCAAGCGTGCTCCATCGTAGGCCTCGTCTTCGTTTTCCATCGGGCGTGATTGTGGTCAAACGCAAGCCTATATTATATAAAAAAAGCAACAAGACAGTCGTGACAAGTCCCAGGTAATATTAATTATTTCAGACGTAATTATTATGATGTGCTACCGTTAGTACTTTTAATTGTGAAAAACATGGTGTCATTTGTTTTTGTGAATTTTAAGTGGAACCCGTATCAAATCGGTATCAATCCGGTTTCCGTCTAGCCACAGCACTACCATCCGGCTTTATGAGGTAGGTATTACCCAGCTAACCGCTTAAACCGGCCGCTACGTGACGGAACATTTATTAACACTTGATTGACCTATGTGCCAGCAGCTTTGTCTTTATTTGGTCTTATACCCCATTTCAATGGGCTGTGATAAACCGATTAACAAGCATTCGGCTATCATCAGCTTTTGTAACGTCATCATAACCATTGACCACTGAAAGACTCATAAGTATTAAGTATTTACACTAAACGGGGCTTATCACGCAAACAATATTATTATTTACCTCGATTTTTTTTTTTTTTTTTTTTATGTTAGAAAGGCCAGACAAACGAACTAGTGGGTCACCTGATGTTAAATGATCACCACTGTCCATAGACACCCGCAGCGCTTTACGCGATGCCAGTGCGTTGTCGGCCCTAAAGGAAAGGGAATAGGGGAAGGGGTTGGGGGAGGGGAAGAGGGAAGGGGTGAGGTATTGGGCCCCCGGCACTCTCACTGACCGTATGAAACGCAAGCAGGATTACTGCTGCTTCACGCCGGTGTTCTGTGAGAGGGTGGTACTGCCCCGGACGAGCCGGCCCATTCGTGATGCAGCGGCTAGCTACAACATGGCTCTACCACTACTAACGACGTTTCAGCCACATTGCAGTAGCCGTGATCTCGAGTACATGAAGTGTAGGATGTCACGTTCGTTCGTTCGTTCGTTAGTAAGATTGTTGCAGGAAAAACAGTATTATGACGTGAGAATATTCCTGTTAAATAAGGTTTAATATTATTTATATGCTAATGTTGTCTAATTGTATTGAAATTGAATTTTGCATGTCATAGTGTAACAAAAGCGTGTTTTTTTTTTTTTTTTTTTTTTAATTATATTTAATTACAATCTAGCTCATAAAGGCTAATAAGCAATATTCATTTCACTTAATCTACTATTTTGTTTAAAGTCTCTAAGAATAACGTCCAATGACTTTTCTTAGTGTCTATTAAGGCGAAGCACTTTGTTCATGTGTTCTTCATTTACGTCACTATCACTGTAACACTATTTCGAGTATGATTAACACTACACTAACTCAAAGGGTTTAGTCCTTTTCAGTCTTCTCACTAGGTCCGTGTTGTCAAGGAGTTGGATTGCCTCAACGTTCACATGGTGATGAAGTCTGCGTTCATGAGCTTCGGCGTATTTAGATATTACCTCGTGGACGAACTCAACATTAAGGTCCCGATGGAGATCGTCGTTTCTTATGTACCAGGGCGCGTTTACTATGTCCCTGAGTACCTTATTTTGAAAACGTTGTATTATTCGTATATTACTTTGTTTGGTACAGCCCCAGAGCTGTATACCGTAAGTCCATACTGGCATCAGGACTTGCTTATACAACAGTAATTTGTTGTGCACTGACAACGAGGAGTGTCTACCGAGTAGCCAGTACATCCTTTTGTATCTTATTCCTAATTCTTCACGTTTTTTCTTGACATGAGCTTTCCAACGCAGCTTCGTGTCAAGCGTCATACCAAGATATTTGGCTGTGTTTGCGTACGGTATGGGTTGCCTATTTATACATATCGGATGGTACATAGGTCTCTTATTTGTGAAATCAATATGAATCGATTTGGATTCATTAAGGTTGATTCGCCATGTTCTGGTCCACTGATAAACACGGTCAATGGCTGTTTGGACTTTCCCTACTGCTTCCTCGTGACTATTTCCTGTTGCCATAATAGCGTGTGAAACTGTTTTATATCACCACTTGATTCCAATTAGAAACAGCACCGTATCTCGAACTACCCGCACTTGATTCCGATTAGAAACAGCACCGTATCTCGAACTACCCGCACTTGATCGTTATTTTACCGACACCCCATCACACCGACACACAACACTAACAACGTCCGACGGAACATTCATCCCGACGCCGACATTTATTAATTTCAGGATTCCATGAAGACGAAGGCTTATATCAATAATCTAGGTTGAAATGTCTTAACTGAAAGACTACCACTGCTTATTAGGGTTCCAGCATAAACCGCCATGCCGCCTGCATCCATCGGGCTTTTACGACATTCATCAGGTCCTCAGCCACCTTGTAAAGGGTCTACCCACGATGCGTCTTCCTGTACGTAGTAATCACTTGAAATGTGTCTTTGAATACCCGAACGATTTCTAAACCGCTTACATTATACTACTGAAGATCATAAACGAAAAAAAAAAACAGAGGATCGAGCATTACATACACGTCTGTAAAAGTATTTTAGTTATAAAATCAACGTTTGAAAAATGCAGAATTTGGGGTTAATGCCCAAAAAAAAATTTTTACACGAATAGACGTAACTGCCAAGACTTTCTATTAAGTTAGCAATGTAGCTATTTTCTTGTCATTAACATCATCATATCAGTTCTACTGCTCCTGGACGTAGACCTATCGTTGATAATCAATACTTAATTAAGGTTAGAAGCGACTTGAATCTATCTTGAACTCGCGACCTTTTCCAAATCAATTTCGAATGATCGATCGATTTTGTAGTAACCCTTTCAATTTAATTTTGGCTACGGAACTCAATATTATGTTCCAGCACGATTTTGGCCAATTGTTTTGTGATTCCTACGAAACAACACTAATATCAGGCCTCATGCATGCCATGTACTTACGCGCGATATTTACCTACCGCGGGGACGATCTGCTACGATCGAAATTTCAGTAGGTTGTCACAAGCGCGCGCCGACGCACGTTCATTCGTGTTCCACGGAAAAAATATGCCACCTGGACTTTTATAAGTGAAAATGGTGAAACAGGGGCAAACTTTAATATGACTATGCTAGAATTAATAGCTAATATAACAATTTGGAAGTTCGTATCGTGCTGTCCCTCTTACTCTTCTATAAAAAGCTATAAGCGTGAGCGGGATGGCACTATACGAAGTTCAAAAGTTGACCGTCGTATCTAGTATAACGTTAGGGTACTGTGAGCATGGCAATGTGTTCTGCGCATTACAATAAATATCCTTTTTTGTTAGGATTCCAGAGCTAAAATGGCAAAAACGGAACCTTTATAGTTTCGCCATGACCGTCTGTCCCTTTGTCCGTCCGTGGCTTAGCTTAGGGAATATTAGTGCTAGAAAGTTTGCATGGATATAATATATAGCAATTATCCCGACAAAATGGTAAAACAACATGTAGAGAAAAAAAATTTAATCCAAACTGCCAGCCCTTGTCACTGTCGGCACGCACACATTCTTAAGGAGACGGAGTAGTATAATCTGTGGCTACAATCGCGGTAAGTACCAAGATTTTGTACGGGATGCAGTATCTGTTACGAAGTAACTATTAAGTAATCTGTGCTAATATCTTCAACCAACCAACTTAAAAATGTAATACAAATCCATTAAAACAAGTAATTTCCGAATCTCATGCAATCAAAGTTTCTGTGTTGGGGAAGTTTTGGTGCTAAGCCAAATACACGTTTTAACGAGCTTGCAAACTGCAGTTAACAGCCTGTTAGCTGTTGGCAACACTAACGAAGGTATTATTAAAAGCTTTTGTTTTACCGAACTTTTCATCCCATCAATTGCGGGCCAAGTGCGAGTGGACTCGCACACGAAACTTTCATCTAACGTGAAATTGTATCTATCTGTCTTCAGCCATTGTCCGTCCACTGCTGGACGCAGGCCTCCCTCATATTGTGCCAACATTCGCGATACTGGGCTTCCCTCATTCATCCACTGCCAGCTTGTCCACATTAGGTCATCAGTCCAACGTGTCGCAGGGCGTCCCACACTAAATACGCTTTACCAAACGTGGTCTCCACTCCACGTGAATTACCATCATGAAAAACGTGTTTTTTATGGAGGCCCTGTCACCATACCCCCCTTACCACTCTAGCGTCTTTCGACCGTTGACGTTTTCTCAGCGTCAATGCGTCGAATGTCAGCGTCATGTTAAAGCTCGTGCAGCGCCAACGCAACGTTCATGACGCTACGCGAGCGTTAGTAGACGTTGACATTTGAAAGACAAGACAAGACAAGACGTCAGCGTCACGGCGTCACTGCGCGAACGTTAAGTTAAGGATCTACCGTGTTTTTGGCGCATTTATTGCATTCATTTAATCTCGTGCTGTATCATTACAAGTAAAGCTATAGTCTTGAAATTTATGTGTAAGATATTTGAGGATTCACACTAATGTTAAGTGTTTATGGACACACGATTACTTATAGTTCGCTCAATAGAAAAAAAATCCAAAGTCGTCTCTAAAAAATAAAATAAATTCGTAATACGACGCTAATACTGCACGGCAGGTCATGACTTTTTAGGGCGTAGTGTTGCTACATTTATAAAATTATGTATTTGTTTTAGTAATAAGATGAAAATACCCAAAAACACGTCCAGTCCAACCAACCTATCTTGAGCCATCGTGCCCCACGGCCGAAATAGCCCACCCTAAATCGATTAGCGCGAAAAGCTCGGTAGGCCCTTAATTTATTTATTTATTTATTTATTTATTTTATTTTCGGAGAACCAACAGCTACAAATTACAGAGTAGGTTAAACATGTAATAACATAGGAGCCAATTATAGGATCTCACAAATAGAACCAAGAGAAAAAAAAAAGAAAGAAAGCACGCGAACAATCGCAAAGCTGTGCCACACAAATTTTGATACAAAAAGATATCAGAACTAATCTCTATACAAAAATAAAACATATTAGTAAAAAGCAGTCACTACCTAGTACCTAAGCACGCTCAATCAAACAAACCACCCCCCCACCAACCGCAGATAATGCAGAGAACGCTTTAATAAAACGCTGAAGTTGCTGCTAATAAAACGCTTGACACTGTGCGGGTGCTGACATAAAGGCAACGCTCGAAAGACGCTAGTAATGGGCGCTCTAAAAATACCAGAAGATTTCAAAAGCGTCGCCAGCCTGGAGAACAAATGCACCAAAAAAATTAAACCCCTTTTATTATTAGTTCCGGACATTCCATACGAACAAAAAAACACCACAAACGGAAAAGCGGGGCGTGTGCGGGTTGCCGACGGAGAATCATTATATACGGTGACACACCGGCAGCACGGCGCAGTGTATATGATTCTGTATTATACAACGACCTGGGCCCGCTCCGTCAGTGTCATGCACACGACCCGCGCTGCGGTCTGTGGTGGTCTTTAACATTTTTTTTTTTATAAATAAATAAATAAATAAATAAATATGAGGGGACAATCTTACACAAATCGAACTAGTCCCAAACTAAGCAAAGCTTGTACTATGGGTACTAGACGACGATAAACATACTTATATAGATAAATAAATACTTAAATACATAGAAAACATCCATAACTCAGGAACAAATCGTGCTCATCACACAAATAAATGCCCTTACCGGGATTCGAACCCAGGACCTCATGCTTCGTAGGCAGGGTAACTACCAACCAGGCTAAAGCGGTCGTTAACGTTACATACTTTATTGACTTGTCGCTCTACCGCCGCGTCATTGACGCAGCGTTATTGAAGCCACTGAAGTTTACTTTCGAAGTTGACTTCCAAGCCCAGTCTAAACTTGCAAGATAATCATTTTAGGTGGTTCATCAAGTGGCAAAATGTACAGCTTGCACGATTTTTTATTGCAGATGTAATCTGGGCTATACTTTGAAATCCTGCTTTGCAAACAAACGACTTTGTTTTACCTATCTTTTCTTTTGTTTGAGGGCTGTTCACAAGATTTGCACGCTCATTACAATCAAAGAACAAAGCTGGAAAGTTGGAGCACTTCATAATTAATTAATTTTAACCGCGAGTGAGGAAAATTACACCACACCTCAGCATTTTGAGGGGTCATAATTAAGGCAGTGTTTTTATGCTTGCTATAATGGCAGGGCGGGCTAACGATTCGCTTTAATTATATCGTGCGGTTTTACTTTATTCTTTAATTGTAATCGATTTTGTGAAGAAAGCTTAGTTTTTACATTTCACATTGATAGTAATATTACTTTTATTATCTCTTTTCCTGTGCATCACTGTTGGCTACTGATTGGGAAAAATGGTAGAATAGTTGTCGTGCTGTTGTCAATGTAAATCTAATTGGAACTTTTCTATTGTTCATTTTATTTCTTTTTTTCTAAAAGCTTTGCAGCGCGCACTGTCAGTGTCGAATTACATTATAGTATAAATCTTCCCAGGTGAATTTTTCGCTTCGAGCCCTTATCTTTCAAAACAAACGTTATCGTCATAGTATTAAGGTTCAAATATTATTACATTGCCATTGTTTGTTTGTGTCATTCATGCCTAACTAAATTTGTCTATGTTTCCATGTTTTCGTTTTGGTTATAATAAGTGGCAAGGGCAAAGGCGTTCGGTCTATGCAGACACCATTGTGCGTTTTGAATTCTTGTATGCTTTTTATAGTTTCCTTTTGTATTTTTTTATTTTTCAGTTGTCGGTTTCACTGAACAGTTTATGTTTTATTGTTGGTGAAATGGTTCCAACGGAAGACCAGCGTCAGCTTCACGGCCGACATCATGCTGAGTTGGGACCATTTCGTGATAATGTTTGTATCTTTTACCGTTTTTCTTTGTTAATTTATTAAGATTATGTCACGAATAAATATTTTTCTTTCTTTCTTTCTTTCTTTCAAATTTAATGTAATGGCTCGATGCGAAAAATTCACCTGGGAATCAAATGTCATCTTATAGAATACGGTAGGTTAGTTTAGATTTGTTATTAATTATAACAACTCTGAAGAAAATACTGTTTCACAAATTTTTACCTATGTCGAATGAAATTTATAGCAAACTGTAGCGACTACTAGTAAAGATAGCGCCATCTAGACATCACAAGAGAAACTAATTACTACATCCCGCATCGCACTATCAAAGTTTCTCAACACGGCTGTATATAAATACAACTTCCAACTTCGCAGGGACAGGACTTAGGCGAATTGATATAGCTAGGTTATTTTTAGGTTAGTTTTTTTTTATTATTTATTTCAATTGTACCTATTTATCTGTTGTTTGTCTGCATTTATGTATTTTTCTCAGAAAATAACAGTAAATAGCTTCTGTGGTGCATTTTTATAATAGATGGCTTGGTCCTCACGTCTGAACCAGGATTCCGCACTACTCTACGAAGATTTATCTACTTCCAACTCTCTTCCTTCGGAATTCGATCCCCAGGCATAACATCTGCCTGAAGAGAGATCTCTCTATTGTACCGGGCAAACGATAGAGAACCCCCGCTTAGGGTATGTACACCATTTTTACCGTTGCAATGATAAGCCGTCTACACAACCCTCTTAAAACACCTGTATATTTTTCACCTGACTTATTAAAAGCCTATCTTCCAAACATAATAAGGGATGATGCTTAAAAGGGATCTCAAGAGACACAGGCTGTTTCATTTACCAAAGGGATTCTTTTCATCAGCTAATCCCGTAGAGATGGGAAAAATGTCCGTTCCGGTTAATTAGAAAAAACGGTATAAATTTTATTAACAAGATTTTTCTGATCTTTTTAGATGTAAACTAGCGACCCGTCCCGGTTTCACTTGTTGCAGATGGTGCAATGTAGATACTAGATATACTAATGTGCTTCGTTAATTTTCCTATTTTCGTTAAAACCTCATACAAAGTACTAGTAAACTTTAAAAAAAATCGGTAAAGTCGTCCTGAAGTTATAACGTGACCAATTTCCCAAAACTGAACAATAGCTCGAATAAGATAAAAAATTAATACTATTATAGGCTTGCGTTTGACCACAATCACGCCTGATAGAAAGAGAAGATGAGGCCTACATGGAGCAGCTTGCTTATCCTTGCCTTGCCTTCCCTATAGGGTATGTGTTTAACTACTTAAAAGAGTAGAAGTAACACGTGGGCGCTATTTTCTACTTAACTGGCACATTTTCTACACAAAAATAATATGGCAACAATTTCGTATGAAAATGTGTCTACAATCGATACATCGACTTCAACTTTCGCCCATCCCTATTCCGAATGAAATCCCCAATGTTGCCACTCTCCGGACAAACAATACCTCGCTAATTCATATTTTATCCACATTACGGTCTCATCTGTCACGAGGGTTGCCAGGAATATGCGGTTTTTCAAAGGGACAGGGTAATCATTGTAAAATTACAAAGGGCTAATGATTGAAAAGGACCCCGTGGCTATGCCGGCCAATGGGCAATTTGCATACCTTCAGATATCAAAAGAGTTTCAATTTGAACAGTTATATTTTTATGTGGATGAAAAGTGGGCAATTTATTCTACACTGACAAATTTTTCTGGATTATTTCAGTAGGTGGTTTGGCAAGTTTGATTTAACGCCCTTGTGAGTGTGTTTCTGAGTGACAAGGCAACAGTTACCACACTGGTCCATGTTCAGTGTACGGCTTCCGTTCAAGATGCTTTATTTTGCATTATATATTAAACTAGCTTTTGCCCGCGGCTTCGCTCGCGTGTACTATGAGTATTCCAAGGAACCAAGATATCAAGCAAGCAAGCATACAGGCAAGCAAGCAAGCAGGTCCACAATTGACCGAGAAATCGGTGAACATACCTACATAAAAAAATACATAAAGTGGAATGCATAACCTCCTCCTTTTTAAGAAATCGGTTAAAGAGCCCTTTGCGGCCTACTTACAGTATAAACTTATGAATTTTGAAATTTTAGTTTTCTACAACCAGTAAAACGCAAAATCCCGTTTTTTCCCGTTCCCGTAAGAATTTCGGGAAATGTTTTCTTAATCTTCCCCTACACTCCCCAACGAACCCACTTGCCAAACTTCAGCTTTCTATGACCAGTAAAACGAAAAATCCCGTTTTTCCCGTTCCCGTGGGAATTTTGGAAAGTCCTCTCTCAATGCTCCTCTACACTCCCCAAACAACCTACATGCCGAATTTCAGCTTTCTATGACCAGTAAAACGAAAAATCCCATATTTTCCCGTTCCCGTGGGAATTTGGGAAAATCCTCTCTCAATGCTCCTCTACACACCCCAAGCAACCTACATGCCGAATTTCAGCTTTCTACGACCAGTAAAACTAAAAATCCTGTTTTTTCCCGTTCCCGTGGGAATTTCGGAAAGTCTCTCTCAATCCAGCTCTACCTACACTCCCCAAGCAACCTACATGCCGAATTTCAGCTTTCTACGACCAGTAAAACGAAAAATCCCGTTTTTTCCTTATCCCGTGGGAATTTCCGATAATCCTTATAACGGTTTTTTAATTACCTACTTCTATGCCAAATTTGAAGAGTGTAGTAATTATAGTTCATAGGATCCCGTTGAACTGAATATATAAATCCCGTTTTTTCCTTATCCCGTGGGAATTGTGAAAAATCCTGAAATTTATGTTTTAACTAATGTAATACCTACTTGTGTATCAAATTTGAAGAGTCTAGTTATTATAGTTACTGAGATAGGGTCACTCGGAATCGAATATATAAATCCCGTTTTTTCCCGTTCCCGAGAGAATTCCCAAAAATCCTTCCTTAGTGGATGCCTACATTGTATAATGTATCTATGTGCAAAATTTCAAGTCTCTGTGTCCAGTGGTTTGGGCTGTGCGTTGATATATCAACAGTCATTTAGTTTATTTAGACATTTCAACCCCATCCACGGAGATGGTATTTTACGTCTGCCACGTAGGATTTTAAAACCGTTGTTGTTTTCATAACCAGCGACCCGATAACCATAGAAACAACACCCATGTTGATTTTCAGACTTTGTTACCCCTTTCCCCCCTTTTAGGGGTTGAATTCTCAAAAAACCTGGAACACGTGTTTACTCATTTATCATTAAGAGTACTTCTGTGAAGTTTCGAATAAAATAGTCGAACTAATCTTGTTTCCCCATACAAACTTTGGACCCCCGTTTCATCCCCTTAGGGTGTGAATTTTGAAAAATCCTTTCTTAGTGCACCCCTAGACCTTATAAGGAACCTACATGCCAAATTTTGAATCTCTAGGCCCAGTGGTTTGGGCTGTGCGTTGATATGTCAGTCAGTCAGTCAGTCAGTCAGTTTCTTCTTTTTTATATATATAGATGACAAAAGCCGTAAAACAAAAAACATTTGTTTAAGTGGTAGGAGTTTAGGGTTACAAGGATGCTAGTGAATTACAAATAACCCTGTATACGTCCTACTTTGCAAATTTTAAAACAAAAGTCATAAGTCCCTCGGGAGGAACAACTATCTGTAAATCCATAACTACCTTAAGAACAAATAGACCATTCTCCTTTAGTATACAGGCATGGAATAACTCCATTGACGAGCAAGTGCGATAAGAATAACTTAAAAATTAAAGGGCAGCATTAACGGAACTACAAACGCTAACTTTTTATCGTTACACCTTGTATACAAAGCTGAAACAACATAGAATAAGACCAAACATCCTCCGTTTAAGTTTGTAAGGTACTTGGCGAGTCATTATCATTAATAAGAACGAGGGGTCGTGGGAACCAACACGTGGGCGCCTGACAAAAACTGTCCGTCCGTAATGCCATACGAAACTTGCGCTCGTGTTATTTTATGTTGGATATTTTTAGTATGATAGAAGAAGGCGTAATTGGAAGCCTGTAGGAGTGTGAATGGCATGCACTAATCCTAATCTCACTAATCGATTTAAATAATTTATTGAATCAGGCGTTACTTTGCAGAGGTCCATAATTAATGAACTGAAACAATTACTTTGCTCACCCGCGACCTTACGATAGCTACATACGTTTCTGTAAAAAATGCGTGCTTATGCAGTTCCTCGAACAACACACTGTATGAACTGTGTATCACCATCACCAATCTTTACTGACGCGTTTCGAACTCAACCAGAGCTCTTCTTCAGAGTACCGCAACATTGGCCGTCAATTCTACGAGCGATGTGCCCTGCTTACTGCCACTTGAGTCTGGCGATTCTTAGAATTTGTCCGTGACTTTAGTTCTTGCGTTGATTTCATCATTTCTAATGCAATCCCGCAGAGAAACTCCGAGCAAACCACTTTGCTACTACGACTTTATTTACCTCAGTTTTATACATAAAACCATTTCAAACGAGAACCTTAAGAAAAATTCAAATTTCCGATGTTCTGAACACTCGCGTAATTGTTTCTCATCAAACTCCGCTTAATCGAAACTGCTTCCACTCAAGTTCCGGCAACTCCGAACTCCTTAGATACTCGTACCGCCTCCATCAGAACCTTTGAACACCTATAAAAACTTACAGTTACTTCTCAGAAATAACAAAACACCGTCGTCGAGGCAAAACCGACCGAAGGGTGAAGAGTTAACGCTCTCTTTCGACCTCCCTCTACCTCTTATAAAATAGGGCAGGCTGAAAAACCTCTTGTACAGTTACTGAGAGGCGACTAGCATCGACTAAGAGAGCTTAGAGTGCCTCTTCATAAGGCTGAGTCATGGATTTCTTTTCGTCACTCGAGTACGGAGGGCGTTGAGCTGTGTAAAGAAAATTTTGTCAAATTAGAAATCTCGTGAAGCGAAATTGAGTGTATTGAGGCCCGTAGGGTGTTTTTTTTTAGCTGAAGGATCCTAAACTTTGGAGGGCTTCAGCTATACACAGTTAAGCGCAAAAAACGTCGTTAACAGATTTCAAAATACAAAGCAGGAGCTCTTTAACTGTCATAAAAATATCACGGCTTTTCTTCCCGAATTATAGTTATTTACTAGAATTTCTCGCGTAAACTAGGTTTGACAGTCAAATCAAAATGTCATGTTATACACTAAAATTCCATGGTATACTCATAAACTTTCACAAAACACCTACATGTTTTTAGTTACGGTGTGATTAAGAAAAACCATACTAAGTTTTCAAACTAGGATAAAAATCAAAAGTCAAAATATATATTCAATTAAGGTTATAAATATGCAATTCTGAACGTCGTGGAATCTACCATCGGTTCGGAGAAATCCTGTTGAGAAGAATCTGGCAAAAAACTCAATCAGTATTTAACGCAAATATTTTTAACACGCTTGTAGATACGCTATTTGAAACTAGGGATCGCCAATGCGGATCGGAATAATTTCCTAACATCTCTGTTCCTGATAAAGAAAAGCTATGGTTTGAATCCGGTACATTTTGTGCTAAAAAATTCCACGAAAAGCAATGGAATGATGGCAACCAAATTGTACATTTGTAAATGCAGGTGAGAGTAACTCAAGTGCACATTACGAGAGCGTACCGCATGAGTTGTTAGTCCTTTTTTCTCCGTAAAAAGGATTTTTGCGCTAAAACTTCAAACGTGATTTCTAAAAGGCTTTTCGTTAACTGATGTTCAAATAGCGCTCGTTCGCGGAAAAATGCAAATGCGGCATACCTTTTAGTACGGTCAACGTCACGTCTAACGGGACATACAAATATGTACTACATTTTGTAGGGAGCCGCGGCAAAACCAAACCGAGACGAAATTTTTAGGGTTCCGTACCCAAAGGGTAAAAACGGGACCCTATTACTGAGACTTCGCTGTCCGTCCGTCCGTCAGTCCGTCAGACGCGTCAGCATCTACCGTGTTCCGCCGCGGTGAAAGGAACACTTGACTCGGAAACTCGAGTTATCCCAAAAGTTTGGGGACTATTGTTAAGTTCTCAGGATTTTTCCGATCTTTTACTAACGAACAATAAGGCCACTTACTACTTTGAACCGGGACTAAGCAGTTATGGAGTTCTAACCTTGCCAAATACTTTTTTAGGGTTGGTGCGCGCCTCATAAGAAGCGATGATATCATCATAAATGGATTGAGTTAAAAAGCTTGGACCGGGTACCTATTCGTTTATCTGTCACTTTGACATTTATAAATAACAAACTGAATGTTGCCCGCGACTCCATTTGTAAATTTATTTCATACTAAATACAAACTGAAATATAGATGCACAGAAAAAAACCCAATTAAATTAAAATAAAACAAATATTTAAGGGGGGCTCCCATACGACAAACGTGATTTTTTTTGCCGTTTTTATAGATAGTGGTACGGAACCCTTCGTGCGCGAGTCCGACTCGCACTTGGCCGGTTTTTTTACCACTATCTCTCCTGATGAGGTTGTGCAGATGAGACCAATGGTGTATTTTAGTGTGAAAGAGTAACAAACATTCACACATCCATCCATCATCCATGCAAACTTTTACGTTTTATAATTTATGGTAGAATTTTTTAGGATGCTGATAAGTAAATAACAGTCAAACCATACGAACCTCATTTAAGAAAATAGCCGCTAACCCTTAATAAGACCCCATATTTACTGGAGTACTTATACTACCACAGAATCAAAAGCAGCTATCGAATACATAGCTGAAAAAGGATATTTTGAAAGCTAGTAGTATTTTCAATTATTACAATGGATTTTGTGACTTATTACTAGAATAATAAGGTTGATATATTTCGTACTAAATACAAACTGAAATATAGATGCACAGAAAAAACCCCAGAAAAAAGACCAATGCTGGGAATCGAACCCAGGTCCTCAGCATTCCGTGCCGCGTGCCATACCCCTACACCACCACTGGTCTAGAGATTAGACACGAATCTTTCCTATACATCATACATTTCAATCTGCTAAATCATCACCTTATGCAGTGACAAAAACGTCCATCCATCCCATCCCCATCTCTCCATCTCCATCTCATCTCCATCTCTTGTCCAGGTGAGCGGTTAGTTCCGAAGGAGTGTTAAAATCTCTCGATGAGGGTGTAACATAGATGTGCGCTTGTCACTGCATAAGGTGATGATTTAGCAGATTGAAATGTATGATGTATAGGAAAGATTCGTGTCTAATCTCTAGACCAGTGGTGGTGTAGGGGTATGGCACGCGGCACGGAATGCTGAGGACCTGGGTTCGATTCCCAGCATTGGTCTTTTTTCTGGGGTTTTTTCTGTGCATCTATATTTCAGTTTGTATTTAGTACGAAATATATGATTTCACGGGATGACCGTAAAAGTAATAAAAAAATGAAGTTGAAAAAATAAGTACAAAAAAAGATACTTCATAGCTAACTTGTTTAAAGTTGCACAGTAGCGCCATCTCTTGTCCAGGTGAGCGGTTAGTTCCGAAGGAGTGTTAAAATCTCTCGATGAGGGTGTAACATAGATGTGCGCTTGTCACTGCATAAGGTGATGATTTAGCAGATTGAAATGTATGATGTATAGGAAAGATTCGTGTCTAATCTCTAGACCAGTGGTGGTGTAGGGGTATGGCACGCGGCACGGAATGCTGAGGACCTGGGTTCGATTCCCAGCATTGGTCTTTTTTCTGGGGTTTTTTCTGTGCATCTATATTTCAGTTTGTATTTAGTACGAAATATATGATTTCACGGGATGACCGTAAAAGTAATAAAAAAATGAAGTTGAAAAAATAAGTACAAAAAAAGATACTTCATAGCTAACTTGTAATAAGGTTGAATTTCCTAGTCAATGCTTGTGGCCGCTAAATCGCCTCTACCTTATTAAGGGTTAAAAATAATTCTATTTAGCAGTCAGAGCCACTGACCATTATGGTTATCTGATCGTCAAACTGCCTAAACCGGTTTCAGTTCAATGAGGAAAACCGGTTTTTCGGTTTTCTCCATAGAATAAAAATCGATTTTGGATGTTCTAGCCGTATGTTGATAAAATAAGCGTTAAAAGAATTATCTCCAGCATACGTACCTTCGAGTAACTGCTAAAAACTACGTTGATTGTGGAAATAGACTCGTGAAAAGTTTGTTTTCGGCCTACGGAAAAAGTGATAGTGACATTTTTTTTATAGAAACATTTCTATGATGGGATAAGTTCACTACTGTACTTTTTCTATTTATCTGTATTTTTATTTTTAACCGACTTCAAAAAAAGGAGGTTCTCAATTCATCTGTTTTTTTTTATTATTATTTGTATGTTTGTTACGCGATTACGCCCTTAATAATTAAGAACCGATTTTCAAAATTATTTTCTAGTTTGAAAGAGTATACTCCTTAGGTGGTCCCATTGTTATAAATGTTACTAGCTGTTGCCCGCGACTCCGTCCGCGAAGAATAGGAGTAGGTATAAAAAATAGCCTACGACCTATTCTCAGACCTACCGAATGCAGAGTAAAAAGTTTCATAAAAATCCGTCGAGGAGTTCGATAGCAAACACCGTGACACGAGATTTTTATATATTTAGATAAAGAGTTTACATACTAGGGGCGTTCAATAAAAAATGAGAATGAGTATGTTATAAACAACTTTTACTAAATGTCATTTTATTTTTCGACATAGTCACCTTTTAGCATAATACACTTAGTATATCTTTTTTCTAAACTTAAAATTCCATTTTTAAAAAAGGTCTCATCTTGAGTACTTAAAAAATCTTGTACTGCAGCGACTACCGCGTCGTCGTCTTCAAATTTCTGGCCTCTCAGGTATTGTTTCAATCTCGGAAATAGGTAGAAATCACTGGGAGCGAGATCTGGTGAATACGGAGGATGCTTAAGGATATCGAACCCAGCATCACGAATTGCAGCCATTGCAACGGCGGACTTGTGTGCCGGGGCATTGTCCTGGTGGAACAGCACAACTTTCGAGAGTTTACCTCGCCGTTTTTCGCGGATCTCATTGCGCAATGTTGCTATTTGTTTGGTGTATAATGTGCCCGTAATAGTGGCTCCATGCTCGAGATACTCAATCATTAATACCCCTTTACCATCCCAAAAAACAGAGCCCATGACCTTACAGGCAGATGGGCTCACCTTGAATTTCTTCGGAGTTGGAGATGATGGCCTTTTCCATGTCATAGACTGCAGTTTCGTTTCTGGGTCGTAATGATGGAGCCATGTTTCGTCCATTGTTATAAATCGCGCCAAAAAAAGTTCCCGGTCTTGCTGCATCAGGTTCAAAGCTTCTTGACAAATCATTAGTCTAGTTTGTTTTTGCGTGTCAGTAAGCATTCTTGGTACCCAACGCGCAGATACCTTTTTCATACCCAAGCGTTCATGTAAAATATTATGCACGCTCCCCGTTGAAATCTTTAGATTTTCAGCAATAAAACGAACCGTGACACGACGATCCACCAAAACTGAGTTTTCGACTTTTTTCACAATTTCTTCAGTTACTGCTGTAGTAGGGCGTCCGGAGCGGGGGTCGTCCATTGTCGATGTTCTTCCACGTCTAAATTCGGCGCACCAACGTGCGACTGTCGAATACGGAGGAGCATTAGACCCTAAAGTGTCCCGCAAATCCAAATTGACTTGGTCCGTAGAAAAATTTTTCAAACACAAGTATTTGATAACGGCGCGCAGTTCAATTTTCTCCATTTTCGCTAACGTACTCAATAGCATTGCAAAGAAATTACCGTATATTTTTTTAAACAAAAGACAGTTAGTTTTTTTTTCATAGCAATCAGCTAGATAGATTAGCTTTACCGGCCAGTATTTAATTTCGTAATATTAAAAGACTTTGCATCTCATTCTCACTTTATATTGAACGCCCCTCGTACATACATGCTTCTTTACAATCCACATCACAAACTAAGGAATCGCCGAATCAATTACCTCTCCCATTTTCCTGTTACGAAACTTCACGGATATCCTCACTAACGAAGTATCAAAGACATGTGTTCCCCATCCTTTGAGTTGAAAGTGCCCCAAAAAACGGGGTCAAAGACTTTCATCCTTTGAATCTAAGAGTCCAAAGTGACCCCGGAAAAGTTCAGGAACTTTAGCTAAATGGGTGAACTTAAGAAGTCTCTTCTGAATATTAAAGTGTTAACTTCTTTCAAACTTAAGAAATAAAGTCAGGGATAAAAATAAACCAAATTCATTTTTGGTTTGGTAAGAATAACTAAGGATTTCGTGAAAATTTAAAAAGAAACAGAAATAAATTGGATTTTCACGTAATAAAAAACAAAGTAGATAATTTTTGATTAAAGTGATTTTTGTACTTTTATTTCTTTACTTGGGCTGGTAGGCTTTACTTCTTGTCAGATGTCATAATTATATGTCAACGTTACCGGTTAAGGTTTTGTATGAAAACATAAATACTTTCAAAAAATTAGTATGTACATTTTAACTCGCTAAATATCATTGTTCCCGGGGGATAAGATCTTTGGACATAAAATCCCGAGCGACACCTAATAGTTCAAACTTACCAACTATTAATGTCTTATTTATTTTTATGTTTGAGACGACCGAATGGCCTAGTGGTTAGAGAACCTGACTACGAAGCATGAGGTCCCGGGTTTGATTTCCGCGTCGGGGCAGTTATTTGTATGAAAATTACGAATGTTTTTTCTCGAGTCTAGGGTATTTAATATGTATTTCAGTATGTGTCTATCTCTATCTACACACCGTGAAATTTTAGTGGTTGTTTTCCCGAAACGAGGTGATTTAGTATCGATTGTACAATCGATTTATAATAACTATTTTGACTAGAGTCAAAAATCCAATTGTGAAAAACGAAAGTCGAAAATGACCGCAAACCAATAGTAACGCTTCGTTGGTACCTAACCTATCGTACGATCGTACGCTACTTGTACCAACGAAGCGTTACTATTGGTTTGCGGTCATTTTCGACTTTCGTTTTTTACAATTGGATTTTTGACTCTAGTCAAAATAGTAATTATAAATCGATTGTACAATCGATACTAAATCACCTCGTTTCGGGAAAAAAACCACTAAAATTTCACGGTGTATATAAGTATGTTTATTCGCTGCCTAGTGCCCATAACAAAAGCTTTGCCTACTTTGGGATTATGCCGATTGGTGTGAATGATCCCGTGTTAATTTTTTTTATTTTGAGAGGTAGGCAAACGAGCAAGCGGGTCATCTGATGGAAAATGATCACCACCGCCCATAAATATCAACAACTCAAAGAGAGTCACCAATTTGTTGCCGGCCTTTAAAGTAAGTATAAGTAGGCTATGGGGTTGGGTTGGGATGTTGTGGACAGGATTACCAGGCTATGGAGTGAGATTATTATTATTTCATTCTTCTTGTAAATTTCCAAAAACTGGGTATTTTGGATTTATAACCCAAAAAAGCAATTTTTTGTACCTACCTACTGCTTTTTCAATACCTAATCTATACATATAATAAATCTGTAACAAGTCAGTGTCTGTACGTTGAAGATATTTGAGAAAAACTGTCACTAGGGCTATTTATTAGCACAATAGAACCCAAAACAATGATTTTTAGAATTATTGTCTGTTTGTCTGTGCGTTTGTGCACGCTAATCTCAAAAACGGCTTAACCTAGAAGGATGCGGTTTTCACTGATATGTTGGTATTTTCTTGGATTAACATTTAGTGTTTGTTTCATTTGAATCGGTTCACAAATAAGAAAGATACGTCTATTTTAAGAATTTATCGAACAGGTTTTTTGTTTGAACGCGCTAATCTCAGGAACTACTGCTCCGATTTGAATAATTCTTTCAGTGTTAGATAGCACATTTATCAAGGAAGGCTATAGGCTATATATCATCACGCTAACACCAATAGGAGCGGAGCGGAAGAATGTTTCCAAATCGGGGGTTTTGGAAGTAAAACGTCTATATCTCGGGAACTACTGCTCCGATTTGGAAAATTCTTTCCGTGTTAGATAGCCCAGTTAGATAGGGCGGGTTTTTTTGAATGAGTCGCCAGAGGGGCCAAAGACGCGAAGTCTTTGCTGTTTTTTACTTTAAGGATTGGAAGGGTGACTTGTGCTCGGGAAAAATCCCTTCGGACGAACTGGGAATGGAGGGCCCAGACAGTGTCCGACTTGCACGGACTAAAAAACCCGGTCACAAGTCCCCTTCTCTATTGGTTATCAAAACAAAAACGTGTGCTTTAAATTTTGAGGAGGGGAGGGTAGGGAGGGGACTTAATCTACCCACAGTGTCCTGCCTCAGCCATTTGCTGGAAGGCCGGGAGAGGAGCATGCATTCTCCCGCTGGGCACTGGGGGTGCTTGGGTCGGTCTTTTATGTTTTTACCCGTTGGTTACTTCCTTAACCGACCCTCGCCCGTTTCTGTACAATTACTTAGTCTTATTGGTTGGGTTGGTGGGATTTCCTGTCATATGCATTTATCTATGACTACAGGCTTCCTTTCTTTTGCCCTGCGATGGAAGGGTGGGTCGGAGATCTTTTGGACCCATTGTGTGGCTTTGGATGCCATCTTTTGGGTGGGGCTACCCTTTATGCCTGGTGGTTTTTTGGCATGCTGTGTGCTTTTTTGCGCTTGTCTCCTAGCGCTACCCTCTTTTCGTTTCCGCTTCCATCGATAGTTTTTCTGCTATAATAATACGGAGGGACGAGGAGTGCCCCCCGGACGGCTGGACGCCCC
The DNA here is from genome assembly GCA_947859365.1 of Archips crataeganus. Lineage (NCBI taxonomy): Eukaryota > Metazoa > Arthropoda > Insecta > Lepidoptera > Tortricidae > Archips > Archips crataeganus. The sequence goes on along the minus strand of OX402053.1, from coordinate 3,055,016 downwards.
AGTGTCTTAAAGGGATCATGCGGAGCTCGACAGACCCTTACCCCAGCCAATGCTGAAGGGCCAGAGAAGAAACTTTTAGTCTCGAGATAGGGCGGGTTGGGAGCGGTTGGGGGGGGGCGGGTTGAGAGCGGATTGGGGGCGGGTTGGTAGCGGGATGGGGGCGGGTTGGGGGCGGGTTGGGAGTGGGTTGGGGTGGGTTAGGAGCGGGTTGGGAGCGGGTTGGGGGCGAGTTGGGAGCGGGTTGGGGGCGGGTTAGGATCGGGTTGGGGGCGGGTTGAGAGCGAGTTGGGGGCGGGTTGGGAGTGGGTTTGGGGGTGGGTTAGGAGCGGGTTGGGGGTGGGTTGAGAGCGGGTTGGGAGCGGGTTGGGGGCGGGTTGAGAGCGGGTTGGGGGCGGGTGGGGGGCGAGTTGAGAGCGGGTTGGGATCGGGTTGGGGGCGGGTTGAGAGCGGGTTGGGGCGGATTGGGAGCGGGTTGATTTATTATGAAGTTACACTTCTTCCGGAAGGATCTAAGGAGAGCCATAATTGATGAAAAAGCAAATTGGATAAAAAAATAAGCTGCCCAAATTACTAATTCCACGCGGACGGAGTCGCGGGCAAAAGCTAGTATACAATATTATAATGAATATCATAGTAGGTATATTATGTAAGTCGAAACTTTTAATGGAGGCGCCATGTGGCGCCTTCGAGTTATGGCTGTAACTTATGGCTTAATATTTTACTAGTAAATAACAGCTAAAAGAGTTTACTTGCTTTATCACTTAACAATGAAACTATGTGTCTTTGGCAGATACAGACAAATGCTAAAAGACTTAGCTCTTGCTCGCGACTAGGTCCCATGGCAATTATGTGATTTTCCGGAATAAAAACTATCCTCTGTCCTTCCCAAGGTCTCAAACTACCTCCGTACCAAATTTCATGTAAATCGGTTGAGCGGTTGAACGTGAAGAGGTAACAGACAGATACACTTTCGAATTTTTAATATGCATGCATTAAACGGTATGACTATGACTATGGATATGGATTAGTATAGCTGAGTATTGATAATATAAATAGGAATATATAAAACAAGAGGATAATGTTAATTCAACGAGATACGCTGATCATTAATTAGTTATACTGAGCATAGTTCCCGCAACCTTAACGGCACCTTCACACGGGCAACATCCCGTTTTTTGCGGTATCCTGCAAACCGAATGCTCGTGTGAATGTTACCACAGTAGCACGTATGCTACTAAACGGGATCCTGCAAAAAACCGAACCCGCAAAAAACGGGACGTTGCCCGTGTGAAAGTGCCGTAACCTGGTTGTCGCTCCGTCTAGTATCATAGTAGGTAGTAGTATACTGCGTTTTCCAGTCCGAGGACGGCACTCGAGAACCTTTTGGCCCCATTGGCCATCAGTTCTGCCCACTGCCACTTGACTCTGGTCATGAGGCTTGCGGATGGCGCAGGTCCGATCTGTTTGGCAAGCCTTGGGGGAGGCCTGTGTTCAGCAGTGGAAGAATGAAGTGATGATGATGATGAGCATAGTTAAGTCAATATCCTGTTATTAAATTTAAGTTTATAATTAGAATATAAAAAAAATAGCATCCGGTAGTTCTGTGGCGATGTATTCAGCCTTGTTGTATCTAAATACCATCGCATAGAGTCCAATTTACAATGCAATGTTTTAGAGACATCAGATCTATCAGGTGATGATAGCTACATTGTTATAAACAGCTGTCAAGTATTTTTCCGCTATTCCAGGCTAGGTGGCAACACATTTTATGCAATTTTCATTTACATAAATGTACAGATTGTTGGAGCTCGGTCCAATGTAGGGTCTCGGATCCTATTTAGTTTGGTTGGGGTGTGGAAAACGGAGGAAATAAAATTGGTGCCTGTTTACCTGTCCGTGGTTTTATTGGATGAGGCTTTTGACAATCGCTATTTTGAATATTGTAAAGCGTCGTAGGTGGCGCCGTCTAACGCGTTTTGACTAAACTTCTAAGATGCCCAATTATCGAGCTAGATGGCATAATGACACGAAGTACATAAATGATCTAATAGATGGCGTCACCTGTGACACAGATCCATATCGTTATCGTATACATAGTTCTAATTATATTTTTCAGAAATAAGTTCGTCGGGCCATGAAAAAGGCTGAAAGCACTAGTTTAGGCTATACAAAAATATCAAAATGCTGTAACTACATAGTATACACGTACACTTGACAAAACAAAACGTTGTAACTCCATTACATGTATTTTTGCAATTTTATAAAACCACAATAGTATCACCAAAGCTTTTGCCTTTCTGTACAGAATTAATAAAAGAATGTCCAGAAAGAAAAAAAAAACACAAGCAAGGGCAACATCGTCTTAAATAAGACAAAGGCTATTACACGACCTTGGACGCACTATGTAATATTTAGGAGATATATGACGCTAGTAAAACGCACACAATATGAGAGAGTACGGAATTAAATCGCGATGAGATGTTCAGGGGTGAATTGGGTTTTTTCTGGCACGCATGCTTAGGAAATTTTTTATTCGCTTCTTTAATCCGTCCATCGAATAACTCTTTACAGCTTTCTCCGTTTCTTCAATGTCACAGAAAAATGGAATATTGGAATGAAATTTTGATATGAATAAAACTTAGGCAGGGAATGGTAATTTTAATTTTTTTGGTTTTTCATTTTTATTATTTCAGAAAAAACGTATAGCTCATTATAATGAAAAATAGATGATATTTAACTGATCATTCTTCATAATTAACGTTAGTCATTCAGTAATTTATTTCTAAAACAGTATTCTCTTTCAGGACTTTTTTAAATGCCATCTTATTGAATGCAGTATTTAGGTAAGTTTTAAACATGAAACTACCGTGAGACTCACTTATACTCAGTGAAAATAAAGTGCACTCAACACGTTTGGCAGCCGCCGTGACGTGTGGCTCCGGGAAGAAGGGCTATGGATAAGCCCGAAACATATCGATTGAAACTCTTTTTAAGACGTAAGTGATCCGTATATTTTCACTATGAGGTTAGGTAAGGTTTGTTTTATAATAATACCGAAAAAAAAACTGTTTCAGAAATAAATCACTTTATACCTAACGTTGAACCGTTAACTTCATCTGCAATCAACAGAGGCCGTTATCCGAGCAAACGTCATGCTTTTAAAATGCTACCGTAGTTTTTTTTTACAAACAACACGTGCAAATCTGCTCGCATAGATTTTTAAACTCGAAATGTTCTTGCAATTTTGTTCATCACTAACAATTTTCGATGTAATTAAGTATGTTTTGGTTTTACTTACGGCACTGACCATCCCAAAATGGCCGTGGAGCTTCTCAAGTCAGGCCCTGGACAGTCTGGGCGCTGCGTGCCTCCGGACCATTAGGCAGCGAGGCAATAACACACGGATTACGCCCGCCACAATGAAAGAAGACCTGCCAACTAGGGCTGTCTCTGTTATTAACTGAGACAAAGGATTTATTTAAGAATTAGGTTTCGTATTAGAAACACAGGCGTGATTGAGGCGTTTTTAATATTTGTAAACCATTTTATAGCCGACTAACGAGACAGCGAGATGGATGGACGATTTGGTGAAGGGTCTTAAATTATCTAAGGGTGAAGGCCGCAGGTTCAGGGTGGATGCAAGTCGCTTCCAACTGTAATGATTGGGCGTCAATGAGGGAGGCCTATCCAGCGGCTGAAATACTTAATGATGATGTTATTAAATTTTAATAGAACAGTTATTTCCAAAAATAAGCTACAAATAAGCTAGTTATTTCCAAAAATAACCATTGAAATTTAGTAACATTTCAGAAAAAACAACGGACAAAACGCACGATGCTCATAAAATCATCATCATCATTAAAGTTACGTCGTAGTCTTCCGATTTCGTGGAAATGTCGCGAAAAAAATTAGTAGCCTACCTAACGTTCTATCTTAAACAACGACCCCTAAAGCCTCGGAAGCAGGTCGTTTAGAAAGATTGCTTTGAGAACGAAGGTAACTTTTACAAAATTAATACAATGTAGTCACAAAGTAGTAACAAATGTTCGCCTGTCAGAATAAAAGTAGCAGTAAAACTTATTTAATGATCTGCGGCAAAGCTACCCGACGACAGCAGGCGTAGACAATTTCAAACACTGTTGTTGTAACTAAATGTAATTTACTGATAACCTAAACGATTTAACATTTCGTACTAAATACAAACTGAAATATAGATGCACAGAAAAAACTCCAGAAAAAAAAAAAAAAAAAAAAAAAAAAAAAAAAAAAAAAAAAAAAAAAAAAAAAAAAAAACTGGGGTGTGGGGTTTTTTCTGTGCATCTATATTTCAGTTTGTATTTAGTACGAAATGTATGATTTCACGGGATGACCGTAAAAGTAATAAAAAAAATGAAGTTGAAAAAATAAGTACAAAAAAAGATACTTCATAGCTAACTTGTTTAAACGATTTAACTTTTGTATGTCCTCTTCCTGTTGCCTTTTCGCGCTCAAGATATCACTGGCGATATGCGAACGTAGGGGAGACCAGACAGGTATAAAAGTAACACGGGATGAACGTAGCAATTGAGTTTTCAAACGAACTATGTTGGTTGCATTGATGGCTGTATCACCGATATACCCCATTTTGAACCCCCCTCTTGCCTCAGTAGCGCTCATGGTGCTGTACCGCCAGGTTATGGATATAGCGAGTCGATGCCGCAAAAATACCTCCAAAGTAAGGTTATACTTAGGTATCTTTTTTTTAAAGTGTGTTTGTTTTTATTATGGTCATTTTAATCTTGCGTGTCAAGTTTCAGTTACTTAGTATAATAGCTATTCATCTTTCTATCTTGGCGTTCGAAACGGTGTTTGTCAAATTCGGGAAATTTTGAAAGTAGGGATTAAAGTAACAACTTGTTACTTTCATCCCGATTATGATTGTGATATCTTAAAGCTGCTTTTCTTGTATTTATATACATTTCAAATTACTATAGACTTATTTTCTTATTCTGGAATTGGGGATGTCTATTTTTTGCAATGTATAGTAAACTAGCCTTCCGTCCGCAGCTTCGCCCGCGATAAATTAATTTTCCCGTAGGAAAAGGTATTTCCCGCGGTAAAAAGTAGCCTATGTCACTCAGTGATAATGTAGCATTCTAACGGCAAAATAATTTTTGAAATCGGTCCAGTAGTTTTTGAGTTTCTTCGTTATATACAAAAATACAAATCTTTCCTCTTTATAATATACTAGCTTTTGCCCGCGACTTCGTCCGCGTAGAATTCCAATTTGTGGTAAAGCTTCTTCATCTCTTTCATTGTATAAAACAAAAATCCGGCAACGGCAACATCCATTATTATTATCATTTCATCATCATCAGTATCAGTTAGTGAATATTGTAAATCCCGTTTGTTCACTATCCCGTGGGAATTTCAACAAATTTGTCCTTATTCTATGCAAATTTTCGCTTATATTTATCCCGCGGGAATTTTGCATTTTCTCCGAGAAAAAGTAGTATGTCCTTAAAGGTGTAGCTTTCTACCGGTAAAAGAAATTTTAAAATCAGCCCCGTAGTAGTTGAATTCACTTATTTTTTTCCCGTGTGAATTTTGCTTTTTCACGGCGTCTATGTAAATAATGGTTGGTGTAACTTCCTATTGGTGAAAGAAATTTTCAAATCAGCCCTCAAGTGATGTTCACTTCTTAGAATAAATAGTAGGTAGCCTAGCCTATACCAACAAAGGATAGTGTAGCTTTCTATTGGTCATTTTTTTTAAACTCAGCCCCGAAGTTAAGTTTACTATTTTCTATACCGCGGGAATTTTGCATTTATCCGGAAAATAGCATCCTATGTTAATCAAGGACAGTGTATCTTTTCTATTGGTGAAAGACATTGTAAAATGAGCTCCGAAGTTGAATTTTTATTTCTATCCCTTGGGAATTTTGCATTTTTCCGGAAAAAAGTAGCCTATGTCAATAAAGGAGGATTTTTTTTTAAATCGGCTCGGAAGTTTCAGAGATTATCTATCCCACAGGAATTTCCAAAAATCCTGCAATAAGTTTTTTTGCTGTTATGTATGACCATTTACGTTTATACTGAATTTGAAAAGTTTAGTACTTAATTGTAGTTATGGAGATAGGATCCAGTTGATTTGAGTATATAAATCCTGCCTGATTTATCCTTATCCCGTGGATATTTTCAAAATTATTGAAATTAGCTTTATACCTTGTCTAATAGTCTACTTGCATGCCCAATTTGAACAGTTTAGTAATCTTCGTTATGGGGATAGGGTCACTCTTGATTGATGAAATATATACATCCCGTATATTCCTTATCCCGTAGGAATTCCGGAAAATTCTTTCTTATCGGATGCCTACGTCATACACAAAGAACACATCCTCCAAGTTTCAGGTCTCTACATACAGCGGTTTCGGCTGTGCGTTAATCCGCCAGTTAGTCATTTAGGACTTCAGGACAAATCATTTTATATGTATTTGCATTGCACCAAGCTTTTATGCGAGTTCAAAAATGATGTTTGAATACTCAATTTGATTTTAATTGAAAAAGGTTGAACTCACATAAAAGCTTCATCATCATCATCATCATTTCAGCCGTAGGACGTCCACTGCTAGACATAGGCCTCCCTCATTGACGCCCAATCATTACGTTTGGAAGCGACATGCATCCACCCCGAACCTGCGGCCTTCACCAAAAAGTCCGTCCATCTCGTTGGTGGACGTCCCACGCTGCGCTTGTAAAAGCAAAAGCTTGGTGAAATGCAAATACTTATTATAATTAGTTATTATCAGAGATCAGATCAAGAAGTGGTTGACAAACGTAGACAAATGGTTTGCAAAATTTGAAGTTTCGTTTCGTTTACATTGTGTCAAAATAAAAAGTAATTTAAATCAAAAGCACTAAGGAGTATTGATATCAACTTCGAAGCAAATCACCCCCAAAATAACTTTCTACTCCTTTTTAACCCCGTCAAGGGATGAATATCAATAAAATACGAAACACGTCTTCCATCAATTCTGTTAAAGAATGTTTATGCAAAATTTGAAGTAGATTGGACCAAGGAATCACGTTGTCCCATACAAACTTTGCCCCCCTTTTTTACCCGCTTAGGAGTAGAACTACGAAAAATCCTTTCTTATCGGATGCCTACGTCATACAAAGAACACACCCTCCAAGTTTCAGGTCTCTACGATCAGCGGTTTAGGCTGTGCGTTGATCCGTCAGTCAGGACAAAGGATTTTATATGTATAGATTAGTATAGATTGAAAACCATTTCGAGATAAATGCTTTTTAACTCGTTTTCTGTAGTTATTTAATTTTAATATTATGTAATGAATTTATTATTATTACATAACAAATAAGCTTCATTTGACAGTGGTGTAAATTGCGTGACCGATCCAAGTCGTACTGTATTCCTGTGTGGTTAGTATTCTTCACAATTTACGCGTGGATTATACTACGGAGTTTGATTTGGACCCGCTGTCTGACATCTAGCAAGCACTTTGACAGCGCCAGTAAAGTGACACTAGTTATAGTGTACCACTACGCAAAAAATAAAGGGTTTGCCTTATCGTACGCATTTAGATAGATTTAGAAATCTGGCAGTGTGGGAGCCCTCAATATTATAATCTGACGTCATCGACCAAAATAGTTTCTATACTTAATTTTGAAAAAAGTAGTGAACTAAATGACAAAATATTGAAATTAGTTTCTTTTGATCGACTTATCTATACAAAAAAATATAAAACCACTGGTAATTTAATTTAAAAAATGTTTCATAAAAATCGGTCCTGCCGTTTCGGTGGAGTTCGATAACAAACACCGTGACACGAGTTTTTTATATATAATAGATTTACACTAAAATAATTTAACAGAGTGCGGATAGAACGAGCATTCGCACGTTAAGTAAATCAGCCTATTGGAAGTGTAGAAGACGACTTTAAAAAATTCCTAAATACCTAGTTGCATGTATTTTTGAATATTGGTATTGGTGGTTTTAGACGACCATATGGCCTTGTGGTTAGAGAACCTGACTACGAAGCTTGAGGTCCCGGGTTAGATTCCCGTGTCGGGGCAGATATTTGTATGAAAAATACGAATAGTAGTGGTAGAGCCATGTTGTAGCTAGCCGCTGCATCACGAATGGGCCGGCTCGTCCGGGGCAGTACCACCCTCTCACAGAACACCGGCGTGAAGCAGCAGTAATCCTGCTTGCGTTTCGCACGGTCAGTGAGAGTGCCGGGGGCCCAATACCTCACCCCTTCCCTCTCCCCCTCCTTCACCCCCTTCCCCTATTCCCTTTCCTTTAGGGCCGACAACGCACTGGCATCGCGTAAAGCGCTGCGGGTGTCTATGGACAGTGGTGATCATTTAACATCAGATGACCCACTAGTTCGTTTGTCTGGCCTTTCCAACATAAAAAAAAAATATATTTGCTCTCGGGTCTTGGGTGTTTAATATGTATTTAAGTATGTATCTATCTATATAATTATGTTTATCTTTTGCCTAGTACCCATAACACAAGCTTTGCTTAGCTTACTTTGGGACTGGGTCAATTGGTGTGAATTGTCCCGTGATGATATTTTATTTTATTGGTTGAAACAGAATGAAAGGGGCGACATGATACAAACTTTGAATTTTATAGTAGCCCAGCTACGTTTTCAGACTAGGTGGGCCATTCTACTTTTCGTTGACCAGTCATTTTTAGTAATGTGCTCTTCAAATATTTTTTTTACAAAAACGGTAAAGTGCTCGGTTTTATCATTAAAGATTTAAATAGGCACATAATTAAGCTTATATTTAAAATTATCACTACGCATAAAAAGTAATCATTATTATCTATAAAGTAGGTAACGCAGTGGACATGCGTGTCCCCGCCATTTGTATGGAAATTGGTGTATTTTCCGCTGAGTTACCAATTTTTTCCACAAAATTTCTTTGAATTTAAAGTTTGTTTGCTTTAAAATATTAAATTTAGTTATTTCAGTTTTCATATAAGTTATTTACACTTGAAAAAAATCACCAGGTATGCCTTATATTTCACGAAAGATTAATGGTTACTTAAAAGTAGAAGTGCCCAGGTACGTAGGTCACAGGTTAAGTGGTAGCCCTAGTCCGTTGAGAAAAAGCATACGGCACTTAGTCCGATGTTTCTTTTATGACGAGAAACAACGTGATATGTGTACAGATCGTCGTTAACTTGTCGTGTTTATAGTTATCATTTAATGCTTTGAGTGCGCATGTTATGGCACTCAATAATGTTCGGAAATGATAATGGGGCAAGAGTCTTCTCTGATTGTAGGAATAAGGAAAGGAAATAAATGATGCGCTGAAAATTCGTATGAGGAGATGATTGGTGTGTGCTACAAGGTGTACCTAATTAAATGCAACAATTTCGTATAATTTCGTATAATATACTTCGGTCTGCTCAGTATTACAGAATAGTATTAGTTATGAAGATAATAAAGCATTTTATTTATCACAAACAATAAAATAAAAATTATCGCAGCTTAAAAGTAACAAATTGCAAAATTAACAAGTTTGATGAAGTATTTGAAAAAATAAAAATACAAAAGATACTTAATATCAAACTTGTTAAAGTTGGCTTAGTAGCGACATCTCTTGTCCGTGTAAGCGGATAGTTCTGAAGGAGTGTTGAAGTCTCTCGATGAGGGTATAACATAGATGGCGCTGTATCACTGCAAAAAGTGATTATCTAACAGACTAAGATGTGCGATGTATGAGAAAAATTCGTGCCTAAACTCCTGACCAGTGGTGGTGTAGGGGAATAGCACGCGGCACGAAATGCTGAGGACCTGGGTTCGATTCCCAGCGCTAGTATTTTTTCTGGGGTTTTTTTCTGTGCATCCATGTTTCATTTTGTATTTAGTTAAAAAATAAATTGCAAAATGTGTAAATACAAGACTAAATACAAGAATAAACTCAGTACAATACAAGACTTACGAAATGTCATAAATTATATTCAAATAATTATCTTTAGAATAATTATCATTAATATTTGTGACCTAATTGCGTTGAGGGTTTAAAAATTTTAAATTATAGTTATCATTACAGAAACGCTACAGTAAATACAATAATGTTTAAACATGAAACTACCGCGAGACTCACTAATAGTGAAAATATACGGGTCACTCACGTCTTAAAGAAGAAAAAGGGCTAGGTCTTGAAAAAGAAGGGCTAAGGATTAGCCCAAAGCATGTATGTATGTATGTATGTATGTATGTATGTATGTAAAACTCTTTATTGTACGTAAAACATGAAAATTAACAGTGAACAAGAGAAACAGATGTACAAAGGCAAACTTATCCCTTAAAGGGATCTCTTCCAGTTAACCTTAAGCATGTTAAGTTTAACTCGTTTTAAGAAGTCAGTGATCCGTATATTTTCACTAAAACAATGTTTCTTGTGTTCTCAAACACCCACCGTTTTATTAAATTTCTTGCGCTCATCAGTTATTTACCTCTGACACCTCAAAAGCGCAATAAAATATAATTCGCGCCCCAGTCACGTCAACAAACAACAATGGGGGCTAATCCAGACAAATTGACATAAAAATGGCGACGGCATCCATAATTTGCCGGATATTGATTCGTTACGTTCGTTTCGCCGGCACACGGCACGGCGACGACACGGTTACGACACCGCAACGCAACGACTAAAGGATTTTCATCATATCATATACTTATACGTCCCACTGCAGGGCACAGGCCTCCTCTCCGAATGAGGGGCCGTAGTTCCCACGCGGACCCAGTGCGGATTGGGAACTTCACACACACCATTTAATTTCTTCGTAGGTGTATGCAGGTTTCCTTCACCGTAAAGCTCATGGTAAATTATAAATGTACTTTCGCACATAAATTCCGAAAAACTCAGAGGTGCGAGCTGGGAATTGAACCCACGACCCCCTGCTTGAGATGCCAATACCAAAACCGATACCAATACAATACCAATACTTTAAGTTCTAATTTATATTATTCAAGATGTATCTACATTTTGTGTGAATAAAATAGTTCGTAAACTAGATTGTCCTGCCGACATTGGATTTTCAAATGGACCTTTCCTCTAGGGGATAAAGAGAATATTAACCCATCGTTTTTGGGTCAAATTACATTACAGGGTAGTGGGAATCATAAGGGTGATGACATGGGTGCAGCTACAGGATGTTTGATTACACGTGAAGAGTAAAAGGAAGCGTATAAAGTGTTCATTTCTTGTTACTAGCTTTGTTTATGTTTGGTAGTGTTTTGTTATAGATCTTAACTAAGTATAGTAATTCGTCTATTTTAGCTTAAAGGTTAACAATCTTGACGAGTCTTTTTAAACCCCCGACACAAAAAGAGGGGTGTTATAAGTTTGACCGCTATGTGAGTATGTCTGTCTGTCTGTCTGTGGCATCATAGCTCTTAAACGGGTGGACCGATTCGGATGCGGTTTTTTTTATTTAATATTTAATAATAAATATATATTAGGGGACAATCTTACACAAATCGACCTAGTCCCAAACTAAGCAAAGGTTGTACTATGGGTACTAGACGACGATAAAAGCATAGGTACTTATATACAGGGTTATTTGTAATTCACTAGCATCCTTTTAACCCTAAACTCCTACCACTTAAACAAATGTTTTTTGTTTTACGGCTTTTGTCATAACTTAATATTTTTGGTGTAATAACGTTTTGAAAATTTGAGATTACCTCTTATTTTTACGATACTCTGTGTATTTGTATGGGAAAAAAAGTGCTTCATTTTAAAAATTCGTAAAACAAAAAACATTTGTTTGAGTGATTGGAATTCAGGGTTAAGAGGATGTCAGTGAATTACAAATAACCCTGTAGATAAATAAATACTTAAATACATAGAAAACATCCATAACTCAGGAACAAATATTCGTGCTCATCACACAAATAAATGCCCTTACCGGGATTCAAACCCGAGACCTCTTGAAAGCTGGTTTCTTGGCGATGGTTCTTAGACATGTTTCCTCAAAATCGGTTTAGCCATTTCAAAGTTATCAGCTCTTTTGCTAGCTGCGGAAGGGATCTTAGATGCATAATAGGCATTTACTTTACTTTCAAAATATGTGTGACCAAATTGCGTCGGGGCTTTTTAAAATTTTCAGTTTATAATTATTATTACGTAAAGGCCGCAGGTTCAAGGTGGATGCAAGTCGCTTCCAACTGTAAGGATAGGATATCAATGAGGGAGGCCTATTTCCAGCAGTGGACGTCCTGCGGCTGTAATGATGATGATGATGAGTGTCCAGAACCAGTTCTTTTTATTACGTATGCTCTAAATTTATTACTCTGGAAAGGTCCAGGCTAAGGTAGGCAATTTGCATCAAAGGCATTACTTAACGATTATAGCCCATACAGCGAAAATACTGGCCAGAAACATCAAGAGAACCTTCTTTGTCGTTCCAACCCTTTGATTCATAACAGCTTTTACCGAAAAAGAACCTAATATTAAATACCCCACGCTTCAAATCTGCACAACGTTTTAGGTAAGCCATTACCAGCCGAGACGGGATTAAATTCGCGAAATTTTCATGCATCGCTTGATTTTTTTTGACGCCAGAAATCTCCTCTGCTCGTTGAGTGTTCTTTGTGGTTTATTGGGATCTTTTGTTGAGTGGATACCGATTTAAATGTAGAAAGTGTTATGTTTAGTTCGCTTGACTGTAATCTGTCTGTATATTTACGAATTGTTCTACCCTCAGATCAAATAAAAAGTAAAGATAGAGCGCGGCGAGCAGCCGAGTGAGGCCGGTTTTATAAACATGTGTGCGTAGGCCGGTGTTGCCATAATAATTCTTAATACCCCGATCACAGGAATAAATAAACGGAACAGAAGAAAAACTTCCGAACAGAGCTCGAAATTCTTACCTATTATCATAGGGTTGCAACTCGGTAAAAAAAAAATTAAAAATCAAAATATTTTATTCAAACAAGTACTTAAGTATCTAATATCTGTATATCTACAAACACTACAACAGGTAGGCATCTTTAAAAACAACCGAACACCCGAACTATGTAGCTAAACGCTAAACGGTCGCGTCGTCCCTGGCGGCACACCTGAACTTTTTCTACTCACGGAGCTAGTTCAAACCGGTTTGTCTCCAAGCGGGCGCCGGTGCACGCCCCCTTCCCCCCCCCGGCCTGTCTGTGCAGGTCACGCACACATTATGTTGTGCGTGTAGTAGTGTTATGCATGCGCGGCGTTGTTTGAAGCGTTTATTCTGTTCCGTTTATTTATTCCTGTGCCCCGATACTACGTTACGTGTCACGTTGATACCGTCACTACAATAAAAAACGTTAATAAACTTTTACAAGAAACAAATAAATTTACGTTGCGTGTCACGTTCTCACGTTTTAAGCCGCGCCGTGCTAATAAAGAATAGAATTAAAAATGAAAAAAGAAAAGGTTGTATTACGTAGGCGGCATTTACCCAATAATAGGGTAACTACAACATTATAATGGCAACACTAGTGTTGACGTTTTGGGTTCTAAGCAAAATTTGGTGTAGTTTGGTTGCAAGTGTGTAAGCACACGGATTGGTATATTTTGACTGGCCTCACTTCGTTGTTCGCAGCGCTATATCTTTACTTTTTATTTGATCTGAGGTTCTACCATGTCACTCGTAGCGTAGGGCAAGTGTGTACAGTCGAGCTCATAACAGTTATTTATGTGTTTGGTGCATAATCAGAGGGTTTAAAACACGAGTGTGGTTTTAACGACTGCTTTAGCCTAGTTGGTAGTGACCCTGCCTACGAAGCAAGAGGTCCTGGGTTCAAATCCCGGTAAGGGCATTTATTTGTGTGATGAGCACGAATATTTGTTCCTGAGTTATGGATGTTTTCTATGTATTTAAGTATTTATTTATCTATATAAGTATGTTTATCGTCGTCTAGTACCCATAGTACAAGCTTTGCTTAGTTTGGGACTAGGTCGATTTGTGTAAGATTGTCCCCTAATATTTATTTATTATTTATTTATTATTTTATTTATGAAACGAACGAAGTGAGTTAAGTGAGTTTCATAATAAGATCACACGATTGTTTTCATCATCATCATCATCAGCCTATGTTCGTCCACTGCTGCACATAGGCCTCTCCCATGGCACGTCACTGAGCACGATCCTCGGCCACTCTCATCCAGCTGTTGCCAGCCGCCTTGCGAAGATCATCGCTCCACCGAGTCCGAGGACGTCCCACGCTACGTTTGCCAATCCGTGGTCTCCACTCAAGAACTCGTTGTTGTTGTTGTTTTGATCCTAAGTAATTATGCACAGTATCATACATAATTTGATAATTCTATCTACATGCATAAGACAAGACAAGACTCCATTATAATTTTCACTAGATAATTCACATACCGTAACTTCATTTTCCGTTCTTTGACAGTTCGGATTCGAAACAATTGACTGGCATTTTCATATTTTTTAAATTCATAAACAGCCTAGACTTGAGTCGATTCCGACTCTTAAACCGATGATTGTAATATTCGAGATTCAAAAAAAATTTTGGGACAAGACAAATAACAATATTTGGGGGCTTTGTATTCAGGTTTTAATGGCGGCTCTTTCGGATTCTTTGTGAGTTACAGATATTTATGTAGCACCTGAGATGCTATGATTTAATATTCTCGGATGGCAGACTCCGCCGGGGTAAAGAGAAAGGCACCAGAATCGCTTCAGAGTAGTATCGATCGGGTTTTATATACACAAATAGAATGAATCCTACTAATATTATAAGGTAGCTGTTACCCGCGACTCTGTCTGTGAGAATAGGGGTAATTATAAAAAATAGCCTACGACCTATTCTCAGACCTATTAAATGTAGACAAAAAGGTTCATAAAAATCGGTCAAGGCTTTTCGGAAGTGTTCGATAACAAACACTGTGACACGAGATTTTTATATATTAGATAGTTAGACTGGCTGTTGCCCGTGACTCCGTCTGCGAAGAATAGGTGTATAACAATCAAAGACATTTAAAAGTGCACGTATTATGCAGAGAAACAAAAATATGTTGGACTCGGCGTGTTGTCGACTTGCGAAATCCAGGAAAACTGTGGATATTGCGGGGCCAGGAATCTATAGTAGACTACCCGACAGCATCAAAAATATTCAGAACGACCTGACATTTTTCAACCAATTAAAAAAATGGCTAACAAAAAATTATTTTTATGAAATGTCAGAATATAATAATAATAATAATGATGATTTAATTTTAATTTCATTTTTATATTTTTAATTGAAATTTTTTATAATTGATTTAATTTTAGATTGTTTTGATTGTTTCTTGTATTGAATTATTTTTTTTATTTAAATGGAATGATGAATATTATTATTATCATCAATTAATATATATTATAATTTAAGTGTAATTAATTGTAATTTTATGAATTTATACGTATAATAATTTGACATGTAATTTTTTAAATGTTATTAATAAATGAATATGAATATAAAAAATAGCCTACGACCTATTCTCAGGCCTGCCAAATATAGAGAGAAAAAATTGATAAAAATCAGTCAAGCCGTTTCGGAGGAGTTCGATAACAAACAACGTGACACGAGATTTTTGTATAATTAGATTTGAAATTTTGCGAGCGCTTTTTTTTTTTATTTATACAGGGTGAAAACATCCACGGGCTCTGGAGGGAAACTACCTAAAAATCTTTTAGTTAGCTCATTTTACTTCAAAGGAAAATTCTTGTTTTTATTTTTATTTTTAGCTAGTTCTATTCCCGGATGAGACAAGCACACACTTATTTGTACTTACGGCTTATTACAATGGGTTAGTGGTATTTCGTGTGATTTTTTGGAAATATAATCAATGTCGTTATTAATTTATAGTAACATTTGCCCGACTATTTGTAGAATTAAGACACTACAATATTCATCATCATCATCATCATCAGCCTATGTTTGTCACTGCTGGACATAGGCCTCTCCCATGGCACGCCACTGAGCACGATCCTCGGCCGCTCTCATCCAGCTCTTGCCAGCCGCCTTGCGAAGATCATCGCTCCACCGAGTCTGAGGACGTCCCACGCTACGTTTGCCGATCCGTGGTCTCCACTCAAGAACTCGTCTACTACAATAATTAAATTCGAAGAATCGCCAGACTCAAGTGGCAGTGGGCAGGGCACATCGCTCGTAGAACTGATGGTCAATGGGGCAAAAAGGTTCTCGAGTGGCGTCCACGGACCGGAAGACACAGTGTAGGTAGGCCTCCAACAAGATGGAGTGACGAACTGGTTAAGGTTGTGAGATTATTCTATGTCACTCGCGAAGCTGAGACGAATCTAATGACACCTCATACTTCAAAATCCATTGAGCCGTTTAGGCTGCAGGGCGTGCCAAGGAATGATACATACATAAATAAATGGGTCAATCAACTTTTTTTTGTAAACGATTTTCTGCTACTTTCTATGAAAACCGAAATAATTAAAAAACTGATTGTTTTTCCTTATTTAAAGTATACTTTTCAAAACCCTAGATTTTTGTAGTCAATAATGGTATAATTGCCATATTTATTTTATTTTGTTTAGCTTCTATTTCGTGGGTTACCCAGGGGACAATGTTGTCCCCGAAATTTGTATGAAAATAGTGGTATGTCCCCTGGGTGACCGGATTTTTTCATAGAAATACTTATTTTTTTGGTTTTCACATACGCACTATGATAAACAGTTTATCTAATTACTGCAAAATCATGGTTTCACTAACCAAAGATTACAGAGTTAATTGTAAAGGAGTAAACAGAAATTTACAAAAAAAAGTTGATTGACCCAAATATTAAAAATATTAGGGGACTATCTTACACAATGTAGGTAGGTACATAAATACATACGCTCGACAGCTCCTTCGGCAGTCGGATGAAAAGAGAAAATCAACCTTTCATTCAGCCCAAAGTATTCTGAGATAATAGAAATACACAAAAGAACTGAGAAAATTCGTGTATAAAGAGAAAATATTGCGTGTAGTAATCCATTAAGAAGCAGGAGATGTCTTTCTTTAAGATATTATTTACTTACGAGCTAAACTTGCTTGGGTAGTCAAGTAAATCACAAAAATTTGTTATTTTATATGTCGAACAAAGCCAGGGGCTAAATTCAGGAACGGCCCAACACGGTTTCCGAGCGGTAATTCAGTCGTTTGGGAGAGGATAGGAATGGGTTGAGCTTGGGATGAGCCTTATTTTCCTGTCAATTCACTTATAAATAATGTAAATAAATAAATAGGTAAGCAAATAAATAAGACTCATCCCAAACTCAGCCCAAACTTCTCGCAAACCAGTGATTTTTGGCGTTCCTGAATAGCAGTTCAAACCAAACCCAACCCAAACGATTGAATTACCGCTACCAAACCCGTGAAAGCCCGTTCCTGAATTTAGCCCCTGGTGCCTAGTGGTTTGACCTACACGGCTTCTTTAGCAGAGGGTCGTGAATTTATGTGCAAAATTAAATTTAAAATTTACCATGCCCTTTATACGGTGACAGGTCGGTGTTTTCATATAGTATTGAAATTAATGTTATTCTTTTACTAATCTCCTAACACAGCAGTTAGTACACACAAACATTGCCAAATTTGTCATTGCTGACGTCACGTAAAAATTTACGCAACTCGTTTGGATTCGAGTTGTTACGGCCCCACGCCACTGGCAGGTAGTAAACTGTCCCGATAGAAGATTCCTTGTAACAGCGTTAAAAAAAATCGTGCGTGACCTCCTCCGCGCGGAAGAAGTGAAACATCGTAATGTGGAAATGAAAAGGGCACTTATACATCAATATGAACCTTATTGCAATAACTTAAAGAACTGAATTTACTTATGCATCTATATGTTTAAATTACTCACTAGATGGCGCTTTTATCAAGTCTCATACAAATTTGCAAAGACAGTATGAGTTCTGCATCGCACTGTCGAAGTTTTTAACATCCGTTAGTATATATACAATTCGAGATTACTTGTTTCGGCAGTACATATACTAATGCTTTCATAGCCCCTCCATGGTAGCGTTAAACGTTTAACGCGACCTTGTTGGAAGTCGCATTAGAAGTTTCACTTCAAAAACATTTCGCCCGATTTTCTTCTCATAAAAAATCAAATTATAACTCTAATCGTGTTTGAAGCCTAGACAGACTTACTCGTAAAAGTATAGAAAAAGTAACCAATAGAATGTAAATCCTACTAATCCTAATAATACAGTGGAAACTCGATAGTTCGAATGTCAAGGGAAATGCGAAAAAGTCGAGTTAATGAGTTTCGACTTAATAAGAATTACGAGATAAAAAGATTTAACTGCTAAACTTTCGACTTTGTATGCCACTTCTTACCGCATTGATAACGTCTATTTTTTTTTCACGTAAAAAGTCTTTAGTTTCCTTTTAGTACTCATATTGTTGCCAGTAAACAGCCACATAAATACTGACCGACATGGAACATGAGGTACACTGCTGTGTTACTTAGAAAGTTTAAAGAATGCATGCAACAAACAATAGATCAGAAGCCCCGAACTTGCCCTGAACATTCCCTTTGGATTTCATTGCCATGATTTCGGGGAATTCCAAATAAGACGTCACTATATTTTACTAACTAGTAACTAGTTTAGTCTCCTTTTTGAAATTAGAGTTGTAGAGTATAAAATTTATCATCAATACCTCGCAGGGAAATAACATTTTGTTCGAGTTACAAAGTCTAAATAATTCGAGAAAGGTACCGCGTATTTAGGGGTCCCGCGAAAGGTACCCCTAAATACGCGTTTTTTTCGACTTACTGTGCATCACGACTTAACGAGATTCCAGTCATAGAGATTCCACTGTACCTACCGTAAACCAGAGTGACTTTGAACTTCGGGGCGAATTTTATTTAAAAAGTAGTTTGCTGACCAACTCACACATTTGCATTTTTGTTAGCATTCGATGTCTTCATCAATCCTCTTTTTGATTACATGTCAACCATTTACCTCATATAGGCAATGTCGACTTTATGGCGATTTTAAAACTATCAAAGTTGCCCCAATTAAATCAAAACGCACCCTGGCTTATGGTAATATAAATGCGAAAATATTTTTTAAGTGCTTGTTACTCCTTCACGTTAAACCAGCAGGACGTATTTAAAAAACCCTATTAAGAAAAGTAGCCGTCGTGGCTTAGCGGTTTGACCAATGGCCTCTCAAGCAGAGGGAACCTGCATACACCTGCGTAGAAATTCAATGGGGTGTGTGAAGTTCCCAATCCGCACTGGGCCCGCGTGGGAACTACGGCCCAACCCCTCTCATTCTGAGAGGAGGCTTGTGTCCTGCTGTGGGACGTACCTATATAGGCTAGGATACACTTTAAATTCGAAATGCCCAGATGGCGCTAGAATTCGCTACCTACACCATATCACCACTCTATTGGTTAATTTATCTATATCGTAAAAGCGTCACAGTATAACAGAAACAAAATGTCTACGATTTTACAGCGAGGAAATTATAAAAGGAATTTTTAATTAACGTCAAGTCCCGATTTAAAGAGCGCAGGGCTTTGAAAGCTCCCGCCTTTAAAAGGCTTTCGCGGTTATCCGCAGACGGAAGTGCTGAGTACGTCAAGCTCTGTCGATGGATTACTTATTTCCGGTTAAAATCTTACCCTAAAGCTGAGTGTATACCTGAGGCCGTATTGTCTAACGCTTCTGACGCTTGCCTTCGCTTTCACCATCTGTTTCTGTCATCATTTTACACCGTTTGACACACGGGCGTAGCCAGGGAGGGGGAGGGTATCGGGGGTGCTACAAGACCTTGCGTCGTACCAAATTTCAAGATTCTGAGTTCACGGGAAGTACCCTGTAGGTTTTGATTCCCTTGCGAGTGATTTGATAATAGCCCGCTGTAAGAAACGTTAGACAATAGCCCGCTGTAAGAAAAATCATGCAAGTTCCATTACATTGCTAGGTTGTACGAACAAATTTGCAGTGATCGATGGATTACCGCAATGTAATACAACTTGCACGATTTTTCTTGCAGTTCGAAACTGGGCTTAAGGGTGCCTTCCCACCAGAGAATTGTGCTATGCTACGTTGCTATGGGGTGCGTTTGATATCCGCCAATCACAGTAATTGGTCCACAAAGCATAGCTTGGAAGGAAACGGGTTCAACTAATTGTAAGCTATGTTTTTATAATGTTGGTAGTAGTTTTTGTAGTGTTAGAGCCACGTTGTAGCTAGCCGCTGCATCACGAATGGGCCGGCTCGTCCGGGGCAGTACCATCCTTTCACAGAATACCACCGGCGTGAAACAGTACTCCTGCGCTTCATACAGTCAGATGACAGCGCCCGGGGGCCCAATGCCTCTCCCCCTCCCCCTTCCCTATTTCCTCTCCTTTTTTATGGCCGGCAACAGACCAATAACTTTTTGAGTTGTTGATAATTTATGGGCGTGATCATTTTCCACCAGATGACCCACTCGTTTGCCACCCTCTCATACCTAGGTAATAAAAAAAAAAAAAGAAAAAAAATATGGAAGGATGCGTGCGCCGGATCTTCCTCGAACAGCTACATAGATTAGTCATTTTTAGGGTTCCGTACCCAAAGAGTAAAAACGGGATCCTATTACTGAGGCTTCGCTGTCCGTCCGTCCGTCCGTCCGTCTGTCACCAGGCTGTATCTCATGAACCGTGATAGCTAGACAGTTGAAATTTTCAACTGATGATGATTTTCGGTTTCTGCTATAACAACAAATACTAAAAACTAGAATAAAATAAATATTTATGGGGGCTCCCATACAACAAACGTGATTTTTTTGCTCGTTTTTGCTCGATATTGATAACGGCAACAGGTAGACGCTTGAAATATTCATAGAATATTTAGTTATAATATTCACTTTAAAAATAAATAATTAAATTAAAATAAAACAAATATTTAAGGGGTGCTCCAATACAAAAAACGTGATTTTTTTTGCCGTGTTAATAGATAATGGTACGGAACCCTTCGTGCGCGAGTCTGACTCGCACTTGGCCGGTTTTTAAACTATGATATATAGGATACCTGGAACTTTTATGAATTCCATAGTGTTAGGTGTTTCTAGGGCGTAATGTGGCTTTATGATACAGGCATGTGTGGGAGCGATCGGTGCTCCCGTGGCTCTCATACATTACCTGTCGATGACACATTAGGCAAATCAGACCCCAGATATTCTGTTTCTGCAATCCATAAGTTTCAGGCCGGCTACCTTCGGGAATTTATTCGTAATTATCTCAATATCATAATTGCGCGAGTTTGTGTTACATTATCCATCATGGTAAGCTGATGGTGTGTTTTTGAAATGGAGTTAAGGGTGTTTGATACACTTTCATGCTAAAACGGTAGGTAATAGCAGTAATAGGGAATGGTCACAATGACGAGAGAATATGCGTAACCCTCTCGGACTAACGTATCGATATCCCGGAGTGTTAAAAATTAAATACTTTAAATAATATTCGTCAATGTGTTATGTGAATGTCAGAAAACTAAGTAGAAAGAAAGATGGACTGGACTGACGCCAGAATGAACGTGTAACCGATGCCATAGAAATTTAATAAAACCTCGGAAATACTTTAAGCGAGTAATGGCGTGGATAACGGCTAATCGTCTTAATTTAATATCCCAGCCGGAGGAACAAAAACTAATTTAATACTTAGTTGCTAAAACTACTTATAATCCAAGATGTTTTCACAGACAAGAAGCAATTTAACCGAAATTGCGAGCAATTATAATTTAAGTACGAAAGATACTATATATGTATTACCCGGCCTGGGGCAACTTATTACGATCATTCCGAAATGAATTTTAGCTGACATTTAGGTTATGGTTTACTTAACGTTATTACTACTGGTATTACGAATAGTAGATATGCGCTGGAAGTTCAGCATGCTCGTCGAAGGAACAGATCTAGACGTCTAACTGTGTACTAATGAATGATTTGTAGTTATGTAATTAAAGCTTAAACCACACATAGAATGGCAACGGGTTGGGAACCGTTGAGTCGTCCAGCTGTTCATATACCGCCACGTATACCTAGGTAACGCCACAGAGTTGAGGCGAATGATTACACACTCAGCTACAAAAAAAGTATTGAATTAATGAAATGAGTGAGTAAATGAAAATGTGAGTTGAGTGATCATGGTGAAATACCTACGCAATACTATGCATATTATAATTTTTCTTTTTTCATATTATAACCTATTTATGATATTTAACTTCTCATGCTTGTACACTTGTACAGTACCCGGCCATAAAGAATGCACATCGGTCTTTGGAAAAATACTCGGCAAATGTCGGCTTCGTATAGCGTTGTCACACACTACTTATGTGACGTTTGTCAGTCGAAGTCGTGAAGTCGTGAAAATATATAATATAGAGTTATTGAAACCCCCCAACTTTAAATAGTATGATGGATTACACTGATAGACTAATAATAAATACGGCTGATAGTGACAGTGATATTGACCAAATTGAGAGCACAGATAGTGAAATGGAAGGAATTGAGATTTTTTGAAAATTTAAATTTATGAAAAAATAGGTGTCTTTTAATATACTCTAATCTCTTTTTTGACTATCCTTTTTCTAGTAGTTGCAACAACCCTCTATAGATATCAAAACTTTACATGTCATTAATTTGACGTAAACTAATTAAGTCCATGGAGTGCAGTATTTATTTGATATCAAACGTCATTTAATAAATACGGCTATTGATGGACGGTCGCCAGTGTTCGGAAATCGTCGTAAACTGCGAATTGTCTCTTGCTAAAGGCCGATGTGCATTCTTTATCGCCGGGTACTGTAAAGTTGTTCTTTGTTTCGAGAGAATGCTGTATAAAATGGCTTTTTATGCCCTAGTGCATGAAATGATTTTTTTATGGTATACATAGAGAGCAAACGAGCAGACGGATCGCCTGATGGTTATCGATTACCGTCTTATCTTCGTCTTTATAAAACATAACTAGTGCTATTTTTTATATTACTGGTGTTTTGTATTACGAAATTAATAAAACTAGGCAATTCTATTATATTATTAAAAATATTGCAATGCATGAAAAATAAGAGCTACCTGGTAAATTTTATATACCTACTTACCCCCTGCTTCACCATCCATTGATCAAATTATTTGACGGATAAAATGTGATGCCGTCTCTGTTTGTTTTGTTCGAATAGACGGAGACGGAATCACATTTATCCGTCAGTTAAAATTAATCAATGGGTGGTGAAACAGCCCCTTAGTATTGCTGTTTACTTTCCTTGCAATTGAAGTGAAGTTTTCCCCTCGACGGGTCTATCCCGGGTCTATCCACTCTCGCCGTAGCGGTTCGGGAGGCTCTATGGACGTCTCGGGTAAAATGGCTCGTTTCATGCTCTCGTTGTAAAATCAACTATTTATAACAAAGCTTGTTTTTCTCGACTCAAAAGTTATGTGTCAATTTATGCTTTACGTATTGGAAAGGGATCCCAGCAATCCCTCTGGACCCCCAACTAAAAGGCAACCCCAACTTTTGTAATAACATTATGTATGATCTGAAATATTAATCGAATTCATAAACAGTAAAAGCTGCGTCCCAGTGTGTAGGTATGTCGATTACATGTGACGTCATGAGATAATAATATAAGGAATGTAGGTAGCACCCGCCTGGGAGGTGGCGGCGCAGCAAGACACTTGACTTGGCGAGCGTACGCGTGCCACCCTGACATTCAAAATCCAGATTATTGTGTTCGCTTATTTCCCTAAGACCTACGTGAAAGACAGGACATCACAATACATACCGACGCTTGAAAGGAGAAATTATCTAAGCGACATTTTGGTTTAAATGTAGTTCGATCTCAATATGTTTTTACATGGTACGTATTATAAAGAGGAAACTCAATACTTAATTGTTAATGGAAATAGTTGCCTACCTTTTGATCGCCATTTGTTTTGGCCAGGTGATCGATATTTGCATGAAAGTTTCGTGCGAATGGGTTGAAAAAATTGTGTTCAATTGAAATACGAGCAGAGTAGGTACCGTAAAACTGGAGGACGGTATGTTTGGGCTACATGAAAATCACGTTTACTATTTATTTATTTATCAATAAATAATACAGCATTATACTTCGTTTTTAAAGAAGGTAAACGACCTTGACGTGGCTTTTTATTGTAAAGCACTTATGTCAGAGCAGATTATGCAACAATGAGCAAGGACACATGGTAATTACAATACAATACTCCTACAATCAATACTCTTTATTGTACACCAGAAATAGTAAGCGATACTTACAGAAAACAGGTACACAGAGAGAAAGTTACAAGGTCATTTACATTCTTTTGCTTTCATAAGTAATGTTTATTTTTGCCTTTTTTTAAAAAGACTTAAATTTAAATAATTTAAAAAGACTCATTAAGATTGCTATTTCTAATTCTAAAAAAATACGAATTATAGACACGGTTAAAAACCAATGCGTTGTAAAATTATATTTTACATGGTAATATATCATTCACGAGTTCCTTCGCGCCTCCAGGAGCCTTAATTAGATAATATGTATAACAGTTAGGATGAGCTCTGCCTCTTAAAGGCAATCTCCGTAAAGGAAAATGAAGATGTCAATGAGCTTTACGATAGCTTAGATGAAATTGAAGACGAATGCATCTAACGTTATCGATTTTCTGTCAAATTGTCAACAGAATGTGGTTGTTGTTTCTCATCAACAAAAAAAAAGAATGATGCTAACTTTGAACATAAAACTACCGTGAGAGTCACTCATAGTGAAAAAAAAACACGTATAAGTATTGGTTAGTCGACATCACAGGAGACCGAAGAGCTGGCAGCTACCTCGGATAAAGAATTAGTCTAGCTATTCAAAGGGGGAACGCTGCCAGTATCTTCGGAACCTTGCCTAAAGGGACCCCCTTTAATAATATATTTTAGTTATGATATTATATTTTTTAAGGTTTTTAGTTTTAGGTTCATTGTTCTACTTAGTATATATTTTTTATTTCTGTATATTTTATAGTATTTTGGTCCATGTGATGATTCAAGTTCGAGTTCAAGTTGATTCGTATTTTATTCCGCTATGAATGGTGTTAATTGTTAAATAAATACAGATATATATATTAAGTTAATTTGCCTTTAAACACTTGTTTTCTTTTCTTCTGCGATCACCGCCTTCAATTACCTAGACAGTAATTTTTGCTCTAAACGGCACACATTTACCATTTTGATTACGAAACTCTAAAAAGGTTCAATCATTTTTATTCGGCCCTCTTACTCCGAGCCATAAAGTAAACTATTCCCGGAACATTCGCACTTATATCTCATTTATGCGGCCGTAAAGTTCATTTTATTCGATAATAAATTGAATTGGCTCAGCTTTAGTTCTATTGGTTTATAAGTTAATACTTCTATAAAAACTTTTATACCTAAGTTATGGGCATTTTTGCACTTTATTTAGAATGAGGGTTTTCTATGAGAGGCTATTTGGCGCTAGTATCGTCAGGTCCGTTTGACAACTTTGACATTTGTTGTACCTATGTGTAACGTCAAATAGACCTTACGATACTAACGCCATCTAGCGATATTCCACCTGCCAGAAAACCCTCATTGGGTGCGTCCAGCAAAATGTAACAACATTTTACCTCATATCACTGTAATAACATTTACACCATAAAATAATCAATAGATGTAAACTGAAATCGCATTTTACGCATGTAGTCTTTATGTAGCTATTACATTACATACACACTTATTAAGTACAGTTATTCATTATCTAGGTAGGCCGTACCTGACAAGCTTTATTATTACCCACAGGTAGCTTCCACTATGTAAAAACCATAATAAACTGATCCCTAAAATATGAAATTACGGGCCGGAAGTCCTTTCCAAATACAATTGTACGTAGCAATAGCAAAAGAGCCAAGGTTCATACCTCTCGATATGTGATTGTCAGCTCAGTGTCTTCAGGAAAGGGTCTATTTTAGAACACATCTAATTTGGACTTAGTTTTTTTTTGACGTTCAACTATTCAATTTCGCTGCCAGAAGTCAAGTTCGTTAAGGTTGGGTGAATTAATTTAGATCCTTTGATGTATTCCATCTTGGCTACCGACTGTTATGTCTAATGTCCATGTTGTCCATGTCCCCATTGTGGTCGAGAACTCGGTTCTTGAAGTTGTTGACGCATATGTATACCTAGGACAAACCGTCCAACTAGGTAGGTCCAACTTCGAGAAGGAGGTCAATCGGCGAATCCAACTCGGATGGGCAGCTTTTGGGAAGCTCCGCAACATCTTTTCGTCCAAAATACCTCAGTGCCTCAAAACAAAAGTCTTTAATCAGCGTGTGTTGCCAGTGATGACATATGGATCCGAGACGTAGTGCTTCACTATGGGCCTGATGAATAGGCTCAGAGTCGCTCAACGAGCTATGGAGAGGGCTATGCTTGGAGTTTCTCTACGGCATCGAATCAGAAACGGGGAGATCCGTAGAAGAACCGGGGTCACCGACATAGCCAAACGGATTAGCTCGTTGAAATGGCAAATGGGCAGGCCATATAGCACGCAGAATAGATGGCTGTTGGGGCCCAAAAGCAGGGGGGGTTCACTCCGCAGTTTAGGTATGTTCGGCCGGCGCTCCGCCCGGGCGGAGTATGGCAGTAGGTTGTCAATTGGCCTTCAGTTCGCACGCTAGCCGCGTCGCGCGTAATTAAGAATCTTTTTTTTTGTGATTTTTGCAACAAACAATGACTTCTAAACGATCTTATAAATAACTTACTTACTTACTAAAGGTGGTTTACTGAATTAATACACACTGTTATCTTTCTTGATTTTTATACCCAAACATCGGCGAGTCGGAACCCTGTGCCCTTGCCCTTGGTTTCGGATCAGCGGTGCCCAACGGAATATGAACGCTCGGATCACACGATAAGTTTCAATTTCGCATGCAAGCAGTAATAATAGACAAGTTTTTATACCTAACTTGCTACATAAAATATGTTTTAGAGTTCCTCGTGTTAATTCTAGGCGCACTAACTGTTTGTTTTATATTCCGTTGACTCGTAGTAAATATGCTTCTAATACTTTTATATCCAGAGCTTGTAAAACATATAATAATTCATTTTTTGAACTAGATATTTTTAATCTTTCACTTAGCAGGTTTAAAGGTTCTCTGTCAAAACTTTAGATTTATACATATATTTAGACATACTATTTATTTAACGCCCGTTCCACTTTTTCTCATTTTTGGCTGTTTGTATTTTTACGTGTTACTTCATTAGCATAAATTAACTGTGGCATATTTGCTGGCCTATGTATTACTTAAGTTTTTCTAAGTTTACTCATTATATTGTGCCGTTTTTTGCCGAAATAAACATTAAACATTAAACATTAAACATTAAACATTAAAGTTGACTTTTGTTCGAGAGTGATCCTTCTGTACGTTAGTACTATTACTTATTCTGTGCCAAAAGTTCTGGAATGGAGACCACGGACTGGCAAGCGCAGCGTGGGACGTCCACCAACGAGATGGACGGACGATTTGGTGAAGGCCGCAGTTTCAGGGCGGATGCAAGTAGCATCCAATCGTAATGACCCTTCCGTAGTGATACATTTTAAATTGCTATAAATCGTACAGAGAAAAATAAATAAATAACAGCACGCGTACAAAAACGAATAGAGAAGTAGTTACCTTACCTAACTCATCAAATAAGGCATAATATGCACTATTACTGTGAGAGATGTACGTGTGCGCGTGTGTGTGTGTGTGTGTGTGTGTGTTACAAGGTAGAGCGACGACCTGAGGGCGTTATTGTCTAAAGCGCGGGCGCTTGCCATTGCTTTCACTATCTCTTTCTCTTATACCGTTTGACAGAAGGAAAGAGTAAATGCAATAGCAAGCTTCCGCGCATTAGAAAATACGCCCTCTGACTGAGGCAATAGATTCTCAAACCGATTGTAATATTCGAGATTCAAAAAAATGTTTGCAACAAGAGTTTCACATTGAATTAAATTTAACTTGAAATTTCAAATCGAAAGCAACCCAACGTGATTCTTTTGTTTGAGAAGATGTTCGAAATTTAAATGTAATTAAAGTATCGATTTCGATACTTTGAAAACATTCTGATGCAGCCACAGATAAACGTTTCTTAATACAGGTCATTTGACTACGCTTCTGAACATTAAGTATTATAGGGAAGTTATTATTATTTACTAATTTATTAATGAATATTATTATTATTATTTATTTAAAAATATGGCTTCTGTCCTATTTTAGGTAGGACAATTTCGTCAGTGTCAAAGTAAGCTCTCTTGGGAGCGACGTTGTACGGTGATTGTAGTTTCTGCAACTTGATAGAAAAATTCCAGAAACCACGT
Organism: Archips crataeganus; assembly: GCA_947859365.1. NCBI lineage: Eukaryota > Metazoa > Arthropoda > Insecta > Lepidoptera > Tortricidae > Archips > Archips crataeganus. The sequence continues at coordinate 3,026,649 of OX402053.1, read as the reverse complement.
GGAGACAACTTGCGCATTAAAAAATGACAGACACGAGAGCAATACAGAATTTTGTGATCACTGTTAAGTAAGGTTAATCACCGCATAAAACACTATCAAAATTATACTTCAACTAGCCAAAGAAACAGAAATACCAAAATTAGATACTGTCTACATCCGCCATGTTCGAATGCTACAAATCGAATCATTAATCAATATAAAATTACAGCATTACAGTATACAGCAGTATACAGCACCAATGCGATTTGAAATTCAATAATAAACAAATTTCGGTACCTACATTATAAACTATTTAGGGATTTTTGAAGTACCCAGTCTTCGTCGCCTAAATTTTAGGGAAACGACGAAGCCTAAAACGACGGAACACCACACTCTCCGGCCAGAAGTCTGAGCGCAGCAACATTTGCTGGTGCTTGGCAGGCACTTGGAGTCTAAAGCAGCTGAAGTTATTAGCCTTTTGAGACTCGAGCGGGCTGATGAACAGCTGCTGAAGTTATGATATGGATGTAGACAAAACAATATAAATGTGTGTTAAAATAAATAACCAGTTGTACCTCGCGATCCATCAACGCCTGTACATTTGAATATTATGTTTTAAAAAATGCAAATACATGCAACACAATACAAGCAATTTACATATGAAAGCCGCGCGGATTGGGTTTTAATGTAATTTTAACATACATTTTTGCGGGGTTGTTTCAAAATGTGTTTTGTTTTGAATTTGTAAATATGTTTCTAAATGCGTCGTGCGAATGAGTCAGTTACTTTACTTATTACCAGCTTTTATTAATCCCAGCCTATATAGGTCTCACTGCAGGGCACAGGCCTCTTCTCTGATTGAGAGGCTGTAGTTCCAACGCGGTTCCAGTGCAAATTGGAAATTTCACACGCCATTGAATTTCTTCCCAGATAATGCAATGCAGTCAGCAAAAAATCTTGTATTAAAATGTCTTTTTTCCATAAATACTTACTTAATTAAGTAATAAAGCGATTTTTTTTGCACATGAGTTAGTTAGTGAAGGTGTTTGGATGTATGTTACAATCTTTAGATTATAATAGCTGATCATACAAAAAATGTAGTCAAAATTATCATTCTCGTTCTTTCTCTGTAGCCAGTTAAAAACGTAATAAAATGGCTACCAAATCGCGTCACGTTGGTCGCCTTATCCTTCTAAATACCAAAATCCTTTTATATCTGTTACGGATAGCGCCCCAAAATAATTTGAGGAACGTCCCACAAAGCTCTGGTAGGCTGAATCTGATAACTTAATTTTACCGCCAAAAATCCTTCACATCTCTCCATCGGCGGTTTATTTAGCCGACGTTACCATTCAAAAAGCAACCCACAGGCACAGAGTTACGCTACAATTTTGTTTGGCTCCATGCAACTGTCAAATTACTCTTCGTGTTTACTATTACGCATAAATTTCTTTTAGGAAAATGTATTCGCGTCTTGCGTTGAAAGTAACCAATTTTATGGGCGATGTTATGGTTTTCAAATGCGTGACGAGATGAATGACTGAGGGAAATGAGAGACATATGATACAAAGTGAGCCATGTAGCGATTCGAATTTTCCTTTTTTAGGGTACTCTAGTTCTAAAATGGAACCTATGTAGTTTCGCCATGTCCGTCCATCTGTCTGCGGCTTAGATTAGGGACTGTTAGTGCTAAAAAGCTGTCATTTTACACGAGTATAATAAGATAATAACTAGCACCGGTAAATACTGCGTATCTACACAATACCCACAGTGCAAAACTACGTAACTGGTACTAGAAAATACTGCGTATCTACACAACACCCAACTTTACAGGAAAAGCTTAAACCGGTCTTAATCAGGATTTTACGTTCGTTGGCGAGAAATCTTAATTTGGCTACATTTGTTAGATACGCGGTATTAATCAATGCCAGTTACGCGGATTTTCCCTATCGGCTCGACCACGACTTCACGCGTTTAGCGGCGCGACGAGCGTTTTATCAGTTCATTGCGTGTGCCGCCAGGTAACCACTGTATGGCGAGCGTCTCGGCCGCGCAATGAACACAGAAAACGCTCGAAAACGGTGGTGTGCACTGTGCAGATACACAGTATTTACCAGTGCTAGTTACGCGGTATTGCACTATCCCCGACGATATACGTTTTATTTCATATTTCAAGCCGTGGTGGCCTAGTGGTTTGACCTATGGCCTCTCAAGCAGAGGGTCGTGGGTTAAAATCCCGGCTTGCACCGGCTTGAGTTTTTTGGAATTTATGTGCGAAATTACATTTGTAATTTACCATGAGCTTTACGGTAAAGAAAACAAATTTAAAGTTGCTCAACGTGCTATAGAAAGGGCTATGCTCGGAGTTTCTCTGAAAGATCGAATTCGTAACGAAGTGATCCGACAGAGAACCAAAGTTATCGACATAGCCCACCACATTAGCACGCTGAAGTGGCAATGGGCCGGCCATATAACTCGTAGAACCGATAACCGTTGGGTAGACGAGTTCTTGTGTGGAGACCAACGGATTGGCAAACGTAGCGTGGGACGTCCTCAGACTCGGTGGAGCGATGATCTTCGCAAGGCGGCTGGCAAGAGCTGGATGAGAGTGGCCGAGGATCGTGCACAGGGGCGTGCCATGGGAGTCGCCTATGTCCAGCAGTGGACGAGGCTGATGATGATGATGATATAACAGACACTTACTCATTTTCTGGCAGCATTTTCTCGCTGTGTAGCAATTATTACTTCTTATTTAAGAATAAGAATAAGAATAATTTATTAACCAATGAAGTTGCACTGTACACGAAATTACTTATCACACATTATTACTTAAGTGATAACATAGGTACCTATTATGTGACATTGCAGCGGCCTTCGCACTAGACTCTGGGCACATGAATAAATACGGAGCAGAATAAAAAGTTCAAACAACGTCGCGCACGCATTACACTACTACACGCACAACATATGTGTGCGTGACCTATCACAGACAAGACGGGGGGGGGGGCGTGCACCGGCGCCCGCTCGGAGACAAACCGGTTTGAACTAGCTCAGTGAGTAGACAAAGTTCAGGTGTGCCGCAAGCGACGACGCGACCGTTTAGCGTTTAGCTACATAGTTCGGGTATTCGGTTGTTTTTAAAGATGCCTACCTGTTGTAGTGTTTGTAGATATACAGATATTAGATACTTAGGTACTTGTTTGAATAAAATATTTTAATTTTTAATTTTTGTTTTTACCTAGCGACAACCCTATGATAATAGGTAAGAATTTCGAGCACTGTTCGGAAGCTTTTCTTCTGCTCCGTATTTATTCATATGCTCTGGGTATGTATCGCGAGTGCCAAGTATTATATTTTAAACTGCCACAAACCTTCCAATAACTTGCCTCGTTTACACTCAAGGCTCAGGGGGGCTCACGTCGCCGAAATTAATAATGGGTAGATAATTAAATTGTGAAGGCTCTGCTTAAAAGGTTCTGTTCTGAGTGCTGTAACTTTTCAACGCAAATTGCTCCGCTCAGTTAACAGACTTGGCTGCGCTTAATGGTTTTTTAAATGCCCCTGCGTGGATAAGCATCACATTAATATAACGTTGATAAAGCAATTAAAACCTTAGGTCTTAAATGTGACAATTTGTCGCTATAGCTAGACCGTTTAAATAAAGTTCTTGCCTGCGCGGTACAGGGGTTGCGGGGTAAGAGAGAGAGAGGTGCGGGCGGCGAGCGCGCCTCGTGTGCCTGCCGCCCGCACCTCTCCCTGCCCCCTTTGTCGTCATACCCCCAGCCCCTGTACCACGCGGGCGTGAACTCGTTTAAACGGTTTAGCTATAATTTAGCAGTAAATTATCGCGATAAGTCCTGGGTGGAAGGAGCCACAATGGCCTAGTGCTTTGAACTATGGCCTCTCAAGCAGAGGGTCATGGGTTCAAATCCCGGCTTGCACCTCTGAGTTTATCAGAATTTGTGTGCAAAATTACATGTTTAATAGACGACTAGATGGCGCTAGAGGTCGCTTAATTTTATTTATTACCTTTTGAAACCGTACAACATTGAAGCTTCTAGGTTATTGTGATCAAAAGATACAAACTTTTGAAAGTGTATCATCAATTCATCATTCAAAAACCGCAGAAATCAATGAAATTTTATTACAAGACATCATAGCATAAGTAGAGAAAAAAAATCGAAAATTGCACTGCACCTCAAAAAATAAGTTATTTTTTCATAAAAATACTACAATGAATTTTTTTATTAGAGAGAGAGAGAGAGAGAGAGAGATTTATTTAAGTACACATATATTCGATACAAAGGAGAATAAAAATTGGAAGGAAAAGATATAAATAAAAAAAATATCGAATAGTATAAATTGGTCCCCCCCCCCCTCAGCATATTGTTGCGGCAAGCCGCAACGCTTTTCAGTGGGACCCATTTAAAAACTAAACATAAAAAAAACATAGACACAACAACAAATATTTATTATTATTAAACACATACAAATATTAAGAAAAAATATATTAAATATATTACAACATTAAATTTAATTATCTTCTCTTCTGTAAATATAAAAGGCAACCGTTACTGATCTATCAACGCACCGCTCAAACCGCTGAACTGATTATGCTGAAATTTGGCGCATAGACAGCTATTATGACGTAGGCATCCGCTAAGTTCTCAATCCGCACTGGACCTGCGTGAGAACTACGGTCCAAGCCCTCTCATTCTGAGAGGAGGCTTGTGCCCTGCAGTGGCATATAGGCTGAGATGATGATGATGATGATGATGAGCCGCTAAGAAGGGATTTTTTGTAACTTTCACAGGAAAGGGAATAAATGGGATTTATATTTTCCCTTCAAAGTGGCCCATCTCCGTAACTAGAATAATTAGTAACTTCAAATTTTACATTCAACGGTAATTAATTACAACTGTGAAATACTAATTTCAAGAATTATGGGTAATCCCACGGGATAAGGAGAAACCGGGTTTATATTATTAACTTACTGATATCGACGATGATGATGATGGATTTTAGGAAACTTGAATTCTGCGCGGACGAAGGTGCAAGTAAAAGTAAGTTGTAAGCAAAAATACGAACGAGTCCAAAGCGTTGGATGCGGATGGCGCAGGCGCAGGACCGATCTGTTTGGCCTATGTTCAGCAGTGGAGTGATGTGATGACGAAAATACGAGTAGTAACCTTATAAAGACGTTTTTAGGGTTCCGTAGCCAAATGGCAAAAAACGGAACCCTTATGGATTCGTCATGTTTGTCCGTCTGTCCGTTCGTATGTCACAGCCACTTTTTTCCGAAACTATAAGAACTATGCTGTTGAAACTTGGTAAATAATAGATGTATTCTGTGAACCGCATTAAAATTTTCACACAAAAATAGAAAAAAACAATAAATTTTTGGGATTCCCCATACTTAGAACTGAAACAGAATTTTTTTTTTCATCAAACCCATACCTGTAGAGTATCTGTAGATAGGTCTTCAAAAATGATATTGAGGTTTCTAATATCATTTTTTTCTAAACTGAATAGTTTGCGCGAGAGATACTTCCAAATGGTAAAATGTGTAACTTCCCCTGTAACTTCTAAAATAAGAGAATGATAAAACTAAAAAAAAATATATAATGTATACAACACCATGTAAACTTCCACCGAAAATTGGTTTGAACGTGATCTAGTAAGTAGTTTTTTTTTAATACGTCATAAATCGTAAACCGCATTTTTTTTTATAGAATATATTATAGAATGGTTCGTGCGCGAGTCCGACTCGCACTTGGCCGGTTTTTTTTAGTAGATTATTTTTGAAGCGTTATGGAACATTGATCGTCAGTCTAGGTCTCTTCAAGGCTAGAGTGAATAGGCTGTTACTGAACCAGTGAGGTACACCTTTGGCCTCATCTACACTTTTCACCAGGCGAGATAGTGGTCAATCACGGGTCAGTTTTATGTAAAAAAAAAAGTATCATTTTAGGTTGGACCGTCTAGTCTTCTCTGTGAACATGCGTTACAAACTTGTTTTTGATTGCTTGTAAAATATCCGGGACCCTCAAAGCCCAAGTCCGACTCACACTTTACCGGTTTTTTAATGGCGGCCATTTTTCAAGGCATCCCCTCTCAAACGACTGCCAATGAACAATACCGATTGGTGTCATTACGAGGCTTTGCCTCCCAGAAAGTTGAATTTAGACTGAAGTGATTAAATCAAACACCCTGTGCCTAAGAGCCTAATTAGAGTGAATCTACAAATTTAAAAAAATATATATAGTTTCCTTATTTCAAAATGTTATTTTAGTAGCTTACTGATATTTATGGAAACTGTTATTAAACTAAGTAATATATTTCTTAGTAAGTAAGGACAACAAGGATGTCACTTCAAACAACTGCTTTACATAGGCCATAGGCTGTCCCATAGGCCAGGATACGTCCCACTGCAGGGCACAGGCCTTCTCTCAGAATGAGAGGGGTTATTCCGTTGTTCTCACGCGGGCCCAGTGCGGATTAGGAGCTTCACACACACCATTGAATTTATTCGTAGGTGTATGAAGGTTTGCTCGCGATGTTTTACTTCGCCGTAAAACTCATGGTAAATTACAAATGTAATTTCGCATATAAAGTCCGAAAAACTCAGAGGTGCTAGCCCGGGATTTGAACCCACGACCGTCTGCTTGAGAGCCCATAGTTCAAATCACTAGACCTTTTTAGTTTACCTTATTTATTAATGAATATAAATAAAATTATGTAGAAGCACCCGGCAAATCAGCTCTATTGTGATTTGTGAAGTCCCGTAATAGCCCCGGGATCAGATTAAATTTAGGATCCCGGGAAATTCGAGCCACTTGTGAAAAATTCCGGCAAATCAAGCGTTTAATTCGACGTGTAAATATTTTATTTCAGTTCTTCCGGGGGACAGAATGTCTACAAGCTATAGCCTGTAGCGGATGGAAGTTATCGTGTAGTTAGCTATATTGCGCCGGGAAAACAACTTTCTATGGCCTCTCAAGTCGTGGTTTTAAAGTCGGGTTGCTTCTTGAGTTTGACGGAACTTACGTGCGAAAATTACATTTGAAATTTACCGTAAGGGCGAACATAGTGAGGAAACTTGCATACACCTGCGAAGAAGTTCAATGGTGTGTGAAGTTTCCAATCCACACTGGGTCCGCTCAATCTTCTTCTCAATTTATTCTTCCTTTCTTATAAATATTTTTATCCCCCGACACTAAAAGAGGGGTTTTGTTAAGTTTGATCGCTATGTGTGTGTATATGTCTGTCTGTCAGTCTGTGTTTCTGTCTGTGGCATCATAACTCTTAAACGGGTAAGTCGATTCGGATGCAGTTTTTTAATTTAAAACAGGTGTCTTGGCGATGGTTCTTAGACATGTTTCATCAAAATTGGTTCAGCCGTTTCAAAGTTATTAGCTCTTTTGACATGCTGCGGAAGGGATCTTAGACTTAATTGCGTTGGGGGCTATAAAAATTTTAGTTTAGGAGGTTTCAGAAAAAACGTACCCGTTTCCATCCTTAATTTTTCTTAATTTTTCTTAATCCTTAATTTTCCATACAAAATTTATTAGTCAGTTTTGTGACGGTCCATACAACATGTACGGTCTACGTCACAAAACTGACAATTAAAAGAGGGACACTTTTTTTATTGCTTAAATCGATAGTGCTTGTGATTCTGAGTGAAATTGGTAAGGTTTTAAAAAAAAATACAGGTTACACTTTTTTCTGAAAATGCCCATTAACATGTTTCTCCGCTACCGATCAAACGCTGCCAGTCTAACCTTTTGGTGGCGGAGAAACAAAATACAAATGTTTATTTCACCAAAAATACGTAAAGAATTATGGAAATAGAATAGAAGAATTATGGATGGATGCTGAGTCAGCGACCCGTTTCTTTTTTGCGGGGACACACATGCAGAGCTGTGTATGTACATGTTTATTACTTCATTTTATGTAATCTTCGTTTTTTTTTGTGTGAAATTGTGTGTACTTTCTTGTATAATGTGTGTATTGTAAAAGTGAATAAATGTCTTCTTTCTTTCTTTCTTTCTTTAAATCGCTGCTCGCTCGTGGCTTAAAAGTACAACTTGTAACACCGCTTACTCAGAGAGACTCTGAAATTAAAGTTTGCGAATCAAGAGTGCGGCGTTCCTATAGCTAAACCGTTTATCTCCCTCCCGGCCCCCTTGTCGTCATACCCCCAGCCCCTGTACCGTGCGGGCGAGGACTCAGTTAAACGGTTTAGCTATAGTAACGCCGCACTCTTGAGTTGCAACTTTAAACGGTTTAGCTATAGTAACGCCGCACTCTTGAGTCGCAACTTTAAACGGTTTAGCTATAGTAACGCCGCACTCTTGAGTCGCAACTTTAATTTCAGAGTCTAGCTACACGAGCTGAGGGACTCAGGCAGTCGTTCGATGTCTGAGTCGATCGGAGTTTAGTGATGCGTCAAATTACAGTTGGTGTAAGTTTTCGACCGACTTTAAAAAAGGAGGGGTTCTCAATTTAACTGTACTATGTTTTTAGGGTTACCCAAATGGTAAAAACGGAACCCTATTACTGAGACTCCGTTGTCTGTCTGTCACCAGGCTGTATCTCATGAATTTGATAGCTAGACAGTTGAAATTTTCACAGATGATGTATTTCTGTTGCCGCTATAACAAAAAATACTAATAAACAAATAATAATAATAAACTTAAACAAAAGTAATACATTAGAGATTAAACTTAACATAGATCTACAGTTTCTTAAATGTGCCTGAACTAGGATAAACCTGTATCTCAGGCAAATAAAATAAGTGCAATGTAATTACGTTAATTAGTTGATCAATTAAATAACATATAGTACAAGTTTTTAAATAAAGTTAAAAATTAAAGGGGGTCGTAATATAATAGCCTTAACTAGACACTTGAAAACTTCGCCGATTATGTATAAATGTGGCTGGTACAGCAACATATAAAAAATATAATTGGGAATGTCTATTTTTTTGCAATGTATAGTAAATTGAAAACCATTTCGAAATAAATGCTTTTTAAATCGTTTTCTGTAGTTATTTCATTTTAATATTATGTAATGTTTTATTATAGACCAAATAAGCAATGACCTTCATTTGACATTGGTGTAAATTGCGTGACCGGTTCAAGTCGTACTTTATTCTGTGTGGTTAGAATTCTTCACAATTTACGCGTGGATTATACTACGGAGTTTAATTTGGACCCGCTGTCTGACATCTAGCACTTTGACAGTGCCAGTAAAATGACACAGTGTATAGTGTACCACTACGCAAAAAAAAATTAAAGGGGTTGCCTTATCGTACGCATTTAGATAGATTTAGAAATTTGACATTGTGGGAGCCCTCAATTATAATCTGACGTCATCAACTAAAATAGTTTCAATAATTAATTTTGAAAAAAGTAGAGAACTAAATGACAAAATATTGAAATTAGTTTCTTATAATTGACTTTTCTATACAAAAAAAATATAAAAACCACTGGTAATTTTTTTTAGACATTCCCAATTATATCAAATATTAAGGGGGGTTCTGACTAACCAATATAAAATGATCTCACACTGCGTACATTTTACTTAGAAGCACTACTGCTAACACTGGATTTTATAGTTACGAATGTTTACGATAGATATAGATGTGAATTCGTGAATAGAAACTGTATAAAAGAATATTATTTTGTCTGCCACGTACACGTGTCTGACACGCTCGGTGTCCCTAGATATGAGTCAACCTTAATTTCCACCAGAGATGCGCTACGCTACGTTGCCGTTGCTATGGATGTGTCTGATGTCCACCAATCATGTTCATTGATCCACATAGCATAGCACTGGTGGAAACGGGTTCAACTAAGCTATGATATTTATTGAAGTGAAACTTCTAATGCGACTTCCAACAAGGTTGCGTTAAACGTTTAACGCTACCATGGAGGGTGTATGAAAGCATTAGTATATGTACTGCCGAAGCAAGTAATCTCGCATTGTACGAGTATATATACTAACGGATGTTAAAAACTTCGACAGTGCGATGCAGAACTTATACTGTCTGTGCAAATTTGTATGAGACTTGATAAAAGCGCCATCTAGTGAGTAATTTAAACACATAGATGCATAAGTAAATTTAGTTCTTTAAGTTATTGCAATAAGGTTCATATTGATGCATAAGTGCCTTTTTCATTTCCACATTACGAAGTTTCACTTCTTCCGCGCGGAGGAACTGCACGCACGATTTTATATGGAATGATGTGTGCCTTGGATCCTTGCTATGGATGCGTGCTATGGATGGTTGCGAGGCGGTGCAAGTATCTCCCGCGCCGCCGCTTCGCGCGCCCCTGTCGATACATCGCACAGCTCGAACTACGCATCTTCTTCGCACAGCTGCCTCGCGGCTGCTCATCTACACAGCGCATCTTCCTCGCACAGCTATATAGCTTAGCATTGGTGGAAACGGTCACACGGTTTCGTAGTGTAGTTTTCACATCTTCGCAGCATAGCTGCATGTATCTCTGGTGGAAAGGCACCCTAAGAGGCCTCATCGCTTTATGGGTGTGTAATACGAGTACTTAGTCGTACCACCAAATCACCTCCTAAATAAACCGCCCTTAAAGCCATCTTGCATTTAAAAAGCACAAATTAAACGAGATTCGATTTATACTGCGAACTCCTTTCAGCATATAAATGGGTTTTTAACGTGTAAAGATTGCAGCCATTTTTGAGACGGCTTTGAGTTCACTTTACGCTTGTTAGACCTTAAATTTTCTGCTTGAAGCGACTCCAGGCAGCTGGAAAGCTAATTTATTTTATATCAATTTCTACTCAGATATAGAAAATAACAGAAAAATAAAGCTGGGCCGTAGTTCCTACGCGGGACCAGTGCGGATAGGGAACTTCAATGTTATTTTTTTGCAGATACTTACAATGACAAAGGATACATATTTTTTTTTTATTAAGTATTATTTTATAACCTAAGTACTAAAATCAAGTTTTCTTCTATTTTATGCAAATTTTTACACAGGATCATCCTAGTTCAGGCATAAATGTTACTCTTTCCTATAAGTTTAATAGTAAAATTGTAAGAAAGTATTCTGAATAATGATTTATTTATGATCACTGTGCCCTTCCTCAAGACTCAAACTATCTCTATACCAAATTTCATCTAAATCGCTTCAGCGGTTTAAGCGTGAAGAGGCTACAGAGAGACAGATACACACTTTAGCATTTATTATTAGTACCTAGTATTATATATATATACACCGTGAAATTTTAGTGGTTGTTTTCCCGAAACGAGGTGATTTAGTATCGATTGTACAATCGATTTATAATTACTATTTTGACTAGAGTCAAAAATCCAATTGTGAAAAACGAAAGTCGAAAATGACCGCAAACCAATAGTAACGCTTCGTTGGTACCTAACCTATCGTACGGTCGTACGCCACTTGTACCAACGAAGCGTTACTATTGGTTTGCGGTCATTTTCGACTTTCGTTTTTCACAATTGGATTTTTGACTCTAGTCAAAATAGTAATTATAAATCGATTGTACAATCGAAACTAAATCACCTCGTTTCGGGAAAACAACCACTAAAATTTCACGGTGTATACATATAATATGCTCGTCATCGAAACCGATGAGGAGGACTATTTCGATGACGGCGACCCCACTATTCTATAAATTAAGACGCCTATCATGGGCTCTGATATGGCTGGCTAGGCCGAATTAATAATAATAATAGTACTTAGTAATAATAGTATGGATATAGATTAGTATGGATTTAGGTGAATTAACCAAAATCTGTTTTCTTTTTCCTCCAACTTCCATACAGCAAATTCTCATTCAATAAGTTTGTTACTGAAGTCACAATCGGCTCATCACGTCTAAGAATGAGCCGGACTCGCGGCCATTCAATTTCCTACCCTATTTTCCAGGATTCAGGAAACAAATTTGATTAAGAGGGTACGATGCGCACCATTTCTCCATACAAACGTAATCCCCTGTTTCCTCCCTGGATAAGGGCTTTAGAGCCAAATTTTTTTTACTGTGTAATCTGTATTTACCACAGCTATGCCCCTATGTTTCGTTTTTTTCCATATTTCAATTAACATAAGAAATATGAGCTTTCAAAAACTGAAAAAATTGCCCAATTTCAACGTCATTTTCAGACACTCATCAAAAAAGAATCCCTCCTATAAACAAAAAAAGGAAAACATAGGGGCATAACTAAATCTGTCCTCTAATTATTTATGAAAAAAAAAATTTACTATTTTTATTTATTATTATTATTATTTAATTTATTGGTTGGGATTACGAAATGCTGTTTTGATCAATTTTACGCGTCTATTAAGTCTGAGGTGCAGTTGTCCCGCTCTCGCTGTACTGACACGGAGGGGTTCGGGCGAGACAGCGACATTTCATTAAAATACCTATTTCTCAAAATTCTCTGAGCCATCGTACCCTCTTAATAGAGTATTCAGATCTCTATTCTCTATTGAATAGGGCAGGGATTCCCAAACTGAGTCACGACGATGCCCGCGAAACGGTACACTTGGGTCATCTGTGCCTTAAAGTCAAAGCATAATTTTAAAACAGAATGTAAAATTCACTTTCTCGCGCTGAATGTATAACCTAAACAGAACACTATACTTACCTTGCTCCAACTCCAACAAGACATCTGGCTGGCTTGGATGACGCTCTTAGGGCAACACGTACATTGAGCGCATTTGACACAGACTTTTTAATTGTTTTTAATTATTCGTTGGGATATATTTATATATTTTTTGTTAGTTGTTATTTGCTAAGTTATTTGCTAAGTATTTATTTTTTTCACACGAAATGGCGGTAGCTTAAATTTATTGTGAACGACTTTACAAAGGGCCGGCTGCGTTCCCGCCTAACCTTAAGTCATTAGAATGTTTTGTTGTTTTTAAGTTTGTTTTATCGAAGGTTGAGTGAATGCGTCACAATATCAAAATTTGTGAAATTGCTGATAATTCACTACAGTAGCCAGAATAATCCTTGGTGTAATTTGTTGCGATTTAAAGGTTCTGATACGATTAAACTGATCAAGTGTTGCCATACATACTTCCGGTTAGTATACCTATCTAAGTTTTGTTGCGAACTACATTTTCCGCTGGCGTTCGTGTCATCACAATGTGTTGTTTGTTTTTTTTAGTGTTTAGTTTTTAAATGGGTCCCACTTAAAAACAGCGTTGCGGCTTGCCGCAACATTATGCTGAGTGGGGCCCAATTTATACTATTCGATGATTTTTATTTGTATCTTTTCCTGTCAACTGTATTTCCTGTGTATCGAATATGTGTAAATAAACATCGCTCTCTCTCTCTCTCTCTCTTTCTCTCTCTCTCTCTCTCTCTCTCTCTTTCTCTCTCTCTCTCTCTCTCTCTCTCTCTCATCTGTATACGTATTTATATGTAGAGCTACACGGAGGACTTTTGTAAGAGCGTCGCAAAAAAATTGCAACATTTAAAGAGAGTCGTAGTCTTCGTTTTAGTCGAGAAGATTGGGAATCCCAGGAATTGGGTATGGCTAAGTGGAGGCTTATTTATTGGCTCGGTCTCGTCCTTCTCAATGAAAGTGCGTGCACTCTTATTTCTATCATCAGTTGAACAATGTATACCTAAGAATTTATACAGGATTTTTTTTAGTTTTTTTTTTCAAAATACGGCAACATTAAGGCTTGTAGGGGCGGACACTTTAAACTTACTGAAGTTTAATATATAGTATTTTAAAAATTTAAGTAAGCAATCATGTTACACAAGAGCATGTTTAGGGGAAAGGCGGCATGAAAAGTACACGTATTGAAACGGAAAATTCAAAATAAAAGTCCTATGAAAGGGAAAATACCATTTCTAAAGATGCGAAATTGAACAACTAAGAATCAATTAATGACAATTATTGCATTTCATTCCAATAGTTTAAATAATAAGCTTCCTAAATTTGAGTTGTCCCTTTCATGCCACCTCTCTCCTATGTATTTTTAAGAGACCAAAAAAAAGGAGATGTATATAAAATATTATATAGAGTTTAACCAAAAATTGTTTACTTCGGATTACTCAGCCCTCGCAATGAGTCCTTTCTCAAAAATGTAATTTAAATAACTCTTATCAGATCAACGTTTGCGTTAAGCACCATTTAACCGGAAATTAAGAGCCATATCAGTATCGTTTAATGGGCAGTTAATATAAACCATTAAATTTCTGGATAACCTAAATGTCTTCTTAACAGACTGGAAGGTCACCGTCCAAATTCGGGACGAATGGATAAAATGGGGGAGGCCTTTGCCCAGCATTGGGACACTTTTTCAGGTTACGCAGACTTGTAATAATAATAAATTGTAAGGTTAAATTATAACTCTCCTATTCAACAGTAGATGGCACTGTATAAAAATGTGCATCATGCATGATAAGGGAATGTCGCCTTAGAAGCTCTAAATAAATGAAACACCTACAGGCACCTGCAGGCACCTACTTCAGCTTAATGCTGAGTCAAATTCCTTTTCGACATCTCAATTATGTTTTTTGTTTTAATTATTATTATTGTTTTCTTTTTTATTATTATTTTTCTCCTGCATTAGTCAGTGTATTTTTCTTTTTTTGATGTCGAATAAAGTTATGTCTATGTCTATGTCTAAATACTAATGACAACTGCTACCTAATTGTTTCCAAATTGTACCCATCAAAATTTTAAAAATCCAATGAAGAACAGGCTGTTTTCGTGTTCTTTTATCCATACTAAAATTTGTGTAATAGAACCTGCACTTACTTGTGTTTAAAGTTCCCAATTCATACTGGGCCCCCATGGGAACTACGGCCCAAGCCCTCACGTTCCGAGAAGCCTGTGTCCGCAATGATAGGTATTGATGAATAAAAAATCACTTTTTATTCACTATATTCTTGTCATGGGAGCAATCTCCATCCCTCTTACAACCTTTTATTAACAGTAAGTAAAGTTTTAATCTATTGTTCTTAAAGGTTTTTTTTTCTTTACAGCATAGCTGAAGTGCCATCCTGGCATGAGGCGACCGCCGCGCCGCTCGCACCACTTCCACTATTCTCCCCTCTACGGACCAACCTTGAACAACTCCTGCCCCCTACCTTTCATCCTAATACTTTCCCTACTACCCATTGCAAATACACAAATGACTAATAACAACACACTAGGTCTTAGCTTTACTAAATCGAGTGAAGAATCAACAGATTTTAATAAAACAAACGTAGACGCTAAAGAACTTTACACATCTGTAAATAGTAAAGAATATCAAGTATTTTTAGATAGGTTTAGAAGAAAAGATGAAGACAATGACACAATTGTTGAAAAAAGCAATATTAATAATAGTAATGATAGTGATGATTTAAACGGTACTAAAAGCAATTCTTTAGGGCATTATTACGAAAAATACTCATCTACTTTCGATTCCATAGAATTAGTAGGCACAAAGGATGCAGAAAAACTAAAGATAGACGATGCAACTAGAACAAAAATATTCCATGATTATTATTCCACAGTCAACAAAGTAAATAGGTTTAACGAAAACGAACAGAATACTAATGATTCCATTACGGTAGACGTTTTAGATTACAATGAGACACTCGACATACTTTTAAATGAAACTGAGATCCCAGAAGCAGATACCAAAATCCGTAGGCGGTTTTCGAACGACTCATTAGTGTTCCCTGATAACCTTTCCTCTCCCCACGTTCCCTCATTTACAAGAATGCAAACACCGAGGCCTGGATTAGTAGAAGGTAAGATAGACATAACAAAATTACGGTTTATTTTTGGTGGAAATAAAATTTCGAGAGATACTTTTTTGTGTAATTGCAATGATTTATGTATGGCGCGTGACACGGTTGACGAATATTTATTTTAAGCGGCCTGTTTTTAGAGAAAATATTTTTTCATGCGATGTGTAATAACTTACCTGAGTTATGGGGGGTGAAGAAAATGCTTTAATTTTCAGGAAAATCCCTGAATACAAAATAGAATGTTGCTTTAAGGCTGCGTGTGTAAATTTTATTATCTTGCTTTTTTTAGAACCTGGTTTCAGTGGATTTGGCTTGAAATAATTTTAACTTTTTTGTCGAAATGGAAACATTAACAGACTTTTCATGTAGATTTCAAAAGAGCTTATCTAAATTAAAATGGCTGAATTTGATAACTTTTATTTGGCGTCGTCTCGAAAACAAACAAGAAATCGTAATTGGACGTAGATAATTTTCGAAGTGACTGTATTCAGTCAAGGAATTTAATTTCCGACCCACCTAAGTTTGAATATCGTACACTACAGAAAATTCACACCATAAGAGCTAGCTACCATGTTGCTTTGACGTGTTGCATTTGTCATTTCGACCGTAATGCTTTGCGAATATTAAACAAAATTTTTACGAAATGTGTACGGAATTAAATTCAAGACATCAATATCTATACAGCCATCGTGCCAAATATATTCAAACACCAACCTTATAATTAGTGCCATAGAGGTGTACAGATATGTTTGACGTCTTGATAACGTGGCGGCCAAGAAAGTGGGCTACCAGTTTTGACAAAAGTTTCTGTGTGATATAAATATCGCTAAAGGCTTGAAAAAGAAATCAAAATAAAATCAAAACGTTTATTCTGCAAATAGGCCGCAAAGGGCTCTTTTAAATGTCACTTTTTTAAACTACCAGAGCTTTCGTAAGGACTATCATTGCCAAGAAGAATGCGCCGCAAGAAACTTGGCAGGAAGTCATCTTTTCAAATTAAAATATAATAAATTACAAACTAAAAAACCATACAAATATAGAATTAAATGAGTATCTACTCGACCAATTTTTTGGTGTTCAGTCACGTTTAGCTACTAAATTACTCGCTACCTAGACTAAAATACTAGCCTAGTCCGTATATAGGCAAGATGTAGGTATAGTTTAAGTTTTTTTTTTAACTAAGGGACCCAATACATCCCTGTATTGTTTTATTTTTTATACAATTTTTTTTTATTTAATTCTATACCTAAGTAGTTTAGTGGTGTACAGAGCCATGGTTCTTCCGATTCTTTTGTATGCTTCGGAGACATGGTGTTTGTACAAAGGCGACATTCGCTTGCTAGACACGTTCCACCTACGCTGTCTACTTTCCATTCTGCGTATAAAATGGCAAGATCGCGTCCCCAACACTGAAGTACTTCGTCGTTGCAAGATGTCTAGCATGGAGGCGCTCTTGATGAAGGGTCAGTTAAGGTGGCGTGGGCGTGAGTGATTGCAGACTACCGAAAGCCGTTTTCTACTCCCAGCTATCAGCTGGTAAACGGAAACAAGGTGGGCAGCACTTACGTTATAAGGACGTGCTTAAGCGCCACCTAACTGCCTGCGATATACCACCTAACAAATGGGAGGAGTATGCTTCTCAGCGGCCGGAATGGCGTTCTCGTGTTAAGGTGAGCGTAAAGAACTTTGATGACGCTCATTGACCTTGATGCGAAACGTCAGGCACGTAAATCCCTACTGAAACCCTCGTATAATTACATATACCTACAATAATGCTGGACAACTTCTACTGCCCCACCTACGATAGAGTTTTTAAAAGTAAGTTTGGCTTTGCCAGCCCCATTAGAGCTCACGCTCGTAATTAAGTAGCTAGGGTCGCCGTTGCCGATTACGGCATGGATAGCTATATATATATAATTTAGTCGAGTCAATCCATTTTATTCTACTTTTTAACCGACTTCAAAAAAAGGAGGAGGTTCTCAATTCGGTTGTATGTTCTTTTTTTTTTTTTTTTAACGTGTGTTACCTCAGAACTCCGTCATTTATGAACCGATTTGGAAAATTCTTTCGTTGTTTGAAAGCATATGCTTCAAGGTTGGTCCCGTTGTTACCGGAATCCAGTTCTGATGATGGGATCCATGAGGAATTGAAGGAACTCTTCAAAAGTTCAAGGGAAATGTAAAGCGATTTTAGTATTTTCAGTGACAAATCGAGCATTTGCATTCATAAAGTGTCATTTGGTAAACTAGATCTGATGAAGAAGACCGCAGATGGCCAACGGAACTCCTCAACGGGTCAAATCTTGCAAGTTGAATTTGACTCACTTCCCGGTTTCTGATTGATTTCATATTTTACATGCATGTGTAAATCAGGTGACAATGCAATATTATTGTGACATGGAGCTAATCTGATGATGGAGTTGGAAGGTGGCCATAGAAACTCTGTAATAAAACAAGACAACCCCGTCGAGTTTGGGTTCATTTGAAACGTCTTGACGAGCACTTTGATCCCAGATGGTAACCAGGGTCTGATGATGGAGCTGGAAGGTGGCCAAAGTTACTCCATAAAGTAACGGCACTTACCCCATCGAGTACGGACTCATTTGACTCGTCTCAACGAGTACTTTGGTCCTAGATGGTAACCAGGGTCTGACAATGAAGTTGGATGGTGACCATAAGAACTCCGTAGTAAAACGACATAACCCCATCAAGTTTGGTCTCGTTTGATTCGTCTTGATAAGTACTTTGGTAACCAGAGGCAAAAAGTACAGTCAGTAAAGAGTGCCAGTCCAGGCCATTAGCAACAACTAAAAAGAAAAAAATAAAAAATTTTAAATAAAAAATAAAACCGCCTTCAAAAAACACCCAAAAAAAAATTGGAAATAAAAAAAAATTAAATAAAAAATAAAACCTCCTTCAAAAAACCCCCAAAAAAACATAAAATAATAATTGATTGAACCGACCACAATAAGCATGAAAATATCTTTCTACTAATCTGTTTGAAGTTGGTGCCTCAGCACGAGCCAGCAGGAGTGGACCTAGTAATCTAACTTACCTACATACCTATTATAGGGCTTCTACACTCCTGCTGGCTCGTGCTGAGGCACCAACTTCAAACAGATTAGTAGAAAGATATTTTCATGCTTATTGTGGTCGGTTCAATCAATTATTATTTTATGTTTTTTTGGGGGTTTTTTGAAGGAGGTTTTATTTTTTATTTAAATTTTTTTTATTTCCAAGTTTTTTTTGGGTGTTTTTTGAAGGCGGTTTTATTTTTTATTTATATTAGTAGTTTAGTAGTGAGTAGCACCCCCCACCACGCGTCCGTGCTTACTCGGCCGCCGGCTAAACAAGTCCGAACCTGTCGATTTAGTCGAGTTCATTAGTTTATTATTAGTTTTCATTAGTATTTACTCGACTGTAATGCGAACGATTTTTAGGCAGTAGCGAATAGTTTAGCTACTAAATTACTCGCTACTAGACTAAAATACTAGCCTAGTCCGAACAATCCTTAAGGTTGACTTTTCTGAGTGAAGTCTTTAGTCACTGTCATCATACTCGTATTATTGCAAGGGAACTCAAGGGAATATCGACCTCATTGTATCATGACGTGCAAATGAACTTCAACCGTAGGGTGTTAGACCATATTTTTTGGCTGACTGTACATGTACACGTAAATAATCCGGGTTATTGCATTAATATACAATTATAGGAAGAAAATTAAAATTTCTCATTGGACGGTGTTTAGGAGAGTCATTTTTAAACTGAAAGAGTTAAGTACTTGTTGACTTTCCGGCAAAGGCAAGTAATACCTGACCTGGCAAAGTAACGCCTGATTCAATAAACTACATTTTATTCAATTAATCTGCTCTACGTCGCACCTTAGTCGTGGTAGCATAGTGGTTTGACCAACTGGCCTCTCAAGCAGAAGGTCGCGGGTTCAAGCCCGAGCTCGTACCTACCTCTGAAATTTCAAAATTATACATTTGAAATTTGCCTAAGATTGAAAGCAAAAGGGAAGAAACTTAGGTGTGACTTTCATCGTTCATCGTTTTCTCCATCCCACTGTAGGACACAGGTATCCTCTCAGAGTGAAAGGGCTTGTGCCGTAGTTCCCACGCGCGCCCAGTGCAGATTGGGAACTTCACATGTACCATTGAATTTTGTGTGTAAAGTTTTTCTCATGATGTTTTTCTTCTCCGTTAATCTCATGATAAATTTCAAATGTAATTTCGCACGTAAATTCCGAAGAGTGCGAGCCTGGGCTCGAACCCACGACCCTCTGCGTGAGGATCCATAAGAGCAAACCACTGGTCCACCACGGTTTAATATGAAAAATAATTAAGCTATTCAAATTCTAAATATTTATTTCTGACAGAGTCCATAAAATGGTTAGTACTCGTAGTACACTAGATCTTATAAAGTAGGGGTTAACACAGATTAAAATACACAACAACAATAAAACTAACAAATACAATGGCAACCTTCCTTCTTGTTAACTTTAGCGCCTTTCTTTTAACTGATCCATTTAATATTAGACAATTTTGGATTGGTGGGTGGATGGATGGATATTAAGAAAAAAAAAAGTAACACTTTAATTTGCAATAAACAGATTAAATTTAAAAATTTAAAATTTTCTGTCGCCCGCTGTTAAATAGTAAATTTAGCTATGCAATACACATTCAGAATGTTGTTTCTCATAGAAGTGTGTGTTTGTATTTAGTAACTGCAAGAGTTTCGCAACACAACTTCGCAATTTTCTCATCGATCAGGTGCCAAGCCAATCATCAATCATCTATCATACAAAATCCATGTATTAAATTTATAACAAAGTTGTGAGTTAGGGTAAATCTTGGAATATAATAGATATAATATACAGGGTGGCCAACTTGGAGGTATTTTTTGCCGCCATTTTGTTTTGGCGGCAAATATGACAGTTGTTGCATGAAAATTACTTTGTGTGGATACGGCAAATTTGTTATGGAGCTTTTTACGACTGAAAAACTTGTATTAAATATTAAAACGTTTTACTCAACCCAATAATGTTTTGCGGAAACTCTTAGAAAAGTGATTGAACGGTGACATTGATTGGCCCCCAAGATCGCCTGTTTTAACAGTTCCTGACTTTTTTCTGTGGGGATATATAAAGGGACGTGTTTATGCTAACAGGACAATGAAACTTCAGTAGTTAAAACAAAATATTAGTGACACAGTCACTGAGATAACGCAGGAAATGTGTGAAAATGTGATGAAAAACGCGATGAAAAGGGCTCACATCTGCATGCCGCTAGAGGTCTGACATTATCTTCCGTATTTAATTGCCGGACCTTAATAATATATTTAACAAATAAATACTTAATATTTTAAATATTTAGTAGAATAAAATTACACAACTAAAGTGTATACCTGTTATTTGGCCACCCTGTAGAAGTATTCTTGATAATCTTTACTTGTAACATGATTGTTTATTGCAGGCTTTTATTTAATTTTCCGTCACGAGGCTTAGATGCGTGTGTCAAATCTTGTTAGACGAATTTATCCCACATCCAGAGGTAGGATTGACTTGAAATTCGGTATGCATGCATGTTAGATGATACTGGTAATACAAGTACTGCCAGTAAAAAAAGTTTAAGATTCATAGGGGTTGAAATTGCTCGCGTCCGTATGTTTACCCTTGAAACCCTATACATGACCTCTGGGTGGTGCAAAACGAGCGATACAACTCCGGTGGTAGGCTTCGGCCGTGGCTGGTCACCACCCTGTAGGTTAAGCCAGGCCGCCAAGCTACTTGTCTATAGAAGCCAGGAGGAAGGGTCTGAGCAGTTGTGCAGCGCGCGCGTACCGATTACAGTGCCCCGTATAATCCCGTAAGCCCTGCAGATCCTAAAACGCAGTAAGTGCAAAAAAGCGATTAGACCATTATGTTCCTTACTCTTTGCTTGTTATAGTTCAATATTACAAACGTAAACACCCACTTACTGTGTTTTAGAGTCTGCAGGACAGATTTTGTTGTACGGTTTGCACTGCTTGGGGGCGCGCGCAACACCGCGCTCAACTGCCTTCTTCCTGCTTATTCCCCTAAATTCAAGTCTAGAATGAATGAGCATTTACTAGCACGCGTGCGCCATCATAGGCCTCATCTTCGTTTTCCATCAGGCGTGATTGTGGTCAATCAAACGCAAGCTTATATTGTATAAAAGGAAAGAGATGTACCTACCTACTTACTACCTACTTATTTTTTCGAGATACCTTTTTCTTCAGTTTTTTTAACAAAATAAAGATACAAACGACCGCCTTAACGACCGCTTTAGCCTAGTTGGTAGTGACCCTGCCTACGAAGCAAGAGGTCCTGGGTTCGAATCCCGGTAAGGGCATTTATTTGTGTGATGAGCACGAATATTTGTTCCTGAGTTATGGATGTTTTCTATGTATTTAAGTATTTATTTATCTATATAAGTATGTTTATCGTCGTCTAGTACCCATAGCTTAGTTAGCTTTCCTTAGTTTGGGACTAGGTCGATTTGTGTAAGATTGTCCCCTAATATTTATTAATTATTATTATATTATTAAAGGCAATGACGATTGAGGCCGTATATCAGAAAAAAATATACGAAATTTTGCCGGTTTATCTAATTTACGTGATTTTACAATAAAAAAATGTATCCACAACAATAACCACGTGTTTTTTTACTATAATTTTAATTAATTGTTTTCAAGTTCAATTCTTGTTTTGGCAAAACGTTTGTTTACGTGTTTCTTTTTTTTATAAAAGAGACTTCCAAGTAACCAAAATTACCCGCTATTTAGTGCCAATTTAGTCCAACTTTTTCAGCACATCGCAAAAATTACATCGAGATTTATTTTCTTCCAGCAAGTAGCCATTAGTACGTCGATGACTTTAAGCAAGGCATTACTGGGTTTAGCATAATTATTTCATTGTTTACAGAATTAAATTTTCGAACGTGACTTGATGCTCGGAAGGCGTTCAGCTAAATTCAAATTTATTTTGTAATGCAAAGGCGGATTTATTCCATTTATCGTGGATTAATTGAATTAAGATCCGGATGCAGAAGCCATTAATCCGAAATAAACCGGATAACTGAGTTAAATCTGTTGCCTGTTGTAGTCGCGCTTGACTGTACCGTTGGTTCGGAACCTATCTCTAACCCCCGACATCAAAAGAGGGGTGTTATAAGTTTGACCGCTATGTGCGTGTGTGTGTCTGTCTGTCTATGGGTCTGTCTGTGGCATCATAGCTCTTAAATGGGTGAACAGATTCGGATGCGGTTTTATTTTATTTGAAAGCAGGTTTCTTGGCGATGGTTTTTGATCAAAATTGGTTCAACAGTTTCAGATTCATTATTATTATTAGAAAGTTATCAGCTCGTTTGTTAGCTGCGAAAGGGATCTTAGACGCGGAATGGGTATTTACTTTACTTTCAAAGTAATATGTGTGACCAAATTGCGTCGGGGGTTATTAAAAATTTTAATTAACAATTTTTTTTTATGAAATAAGGTGGCATAATGTACGATCAAGTGCAAAAATATGTATCGATTTAATCCTTTCATCGATATGTAGCGATACCTTAATTTGACGACATAAGAGCTATGAGACATATTTATGAGGAAGTTGTATACAACCCATATTCAAAACTTGACTGTACAAGTGGATCAGTGGAAAAATTAAGGAAACTTATGTTGATGATGATGATGATGGATGTTAGGATATTGCTTTGCCGGTTTTTGAAGTGAAACTTCTATTGCGACTTCCAACAAGGTTGCGTTAAACGTTTAACGCTACCATGGAGGGGGTATGAAAGCATTAGTATATGTACTGCCGAAGCAAGTAATCTCGCATTGTATATATACTAACGGATGTTAAAAACTTCGATAGTGCGATGCAGAACTCATACTGTCTGTGCAAATGTATGAGACTTGATAAAAGCGCCATCTATTGAGTAATTTAAACACATAGATGCATAAGTAAATTTAGTTCTTTAAGTTATTGCAATAAGGTTCATATTGATGCATAAGTGCCTTTTTCATTTCCACATTACGAAGTTTCACTTCTTCCGCGCGGAGGAACTGCACACACGATTTTTTTTATTCGATGAAGGAGGTGAAGGCCTTACCACAAATTTGAATTCTGCGCGGATAAAGTCTTGGGCAAAAGCTGGTGCAAAATATAAGCTTTATTGCTTTCCTTTGCGAAGGATATATCCCATGAGATGGGTCATTTTCATTACATACTTTAAACATGAAACTACCGTGAGACTCATTCATAGTGAAAATAAACGGATCACTCACGTCCTAAAACGAGTTTAACTCGACATGTCGATCATGATGATGATGACGATGATGTCGAGTTAAATGAAATTAAATAATTTATTTTGCTAGAAAAGGGGTGGTTTACTTACAGGGTGTTGTCTTAAAATTATAAACTCGTTTTCAGACGTGAGTGATGCGTTTATTTTCACTATGGGTCATACATATCGTAAGAAACAAAAGTTGTCTCTCCTGTGGACATAATTAGCGACTCTGAGTCAGCACACTTAAGATTTCTTTATATATTTGTGTGATGAGCACGAATATTTGTTCCTGAGTTATGGATGTTTTCTATGTATTTAAGTATTTATTTATCTATATAAGTACCTATGTTTATCGTCGTCTAGTACCCATAGTACAACCTTTGCTTAGTTTGGGACTAGGTCGATTTGTGTAAGATTGTCCCCTAATATTTATTTATTTCTTTATATGGGCTGAAAGTTGGGTATGCGTCCCACACGCCGACGTCGACTTGACTAAATAATATTGGCTATAAACCCTTAAAGTCCACAGGAGAGACGGAAACAAAAACAAGTGCGACTCGGACTCGCGCACCAAGGGTTCCGTACCATTATCTTTAAAAACAGCAAAAAATCACGTTCGTTGTATGGGAGCCCCCTTAAATATTTATTTTATTGTGTTTTTTAGTATTTTTTATTCTAGCGGCAAACGAAATACATCATCTGTGAAAATTTCAACTGTCTAGCTATCACGGTTCATGAGATACAGCTTTGTGACAGACGGACGGACGACAGCGAAGTCTCAGTAATAGGGTCCCGTTTTTACCATTTGGGTACGGAACCCTAAAAAGCGTATGACCCAGATACGTTGTTCTGCAATAGGGGAAAACCCGCGGGAGTGAGCTAGTAGGCAATTAAGAAACTACCTAATCTAACGCGCCCCACAACTTCAGGTCAAGTCGACCCCTAACTTTGAAGCTGTCGTATCTAATAGATAAGTGTCTATCTAATACTAATAGATAAAGGTATTGTCCAACGTTCAATGAACCGTTACGAACCCCTGAAGCGAGATACGAAGAGGGTTTCTTGAGTTCTAGGAAGGGATGGGGTTCGAATCATTAGAGTAAATGCTTAACGCTTGTATTTGCTTAACGCTTTTGATGCTATCAGGAGATGATGGAAAATACTGCATTGGATGGTAACTATTTATTACGGCCCTACTGAGTTTTTGACGCATTTATTGCATTCATATAATCTCGTGCTGTATCATTACTAGCATAGCTATATAGTCCTGAAATTCACGTGTAAGATATTTGTGGATTCACTCTAATGACAAGTGTTTAACGAAACACGATTACTTGTAGTTCGCTCAATAGAAAAAAAATCCAAAATCGTCTTAAAAAAAAAAATTGTAGTACGACGTAAATACTGCAGGGCTCGGTAGGGCCTTAAAGACTCACACAGAAGGAAATATACAAGAACAAAGTTAGGCTATGCAATTTTTTAAGCTTTCGTTCGTTTTTATATTTTTTTTTACACCCGGGACTTATTACTCTAAACCTGGAATGTGGCCGAAACGTCGAGGTACCTAAATATTACTTGTTTATCGAACCTGGGAGGGACTTCAAGCTTCGTAGTCAGGTCCTTTAACCACCAGGCCAGGTCGAATTTATCTGAAACATTACGACGACGGGGTGTTATAAGTTTGACGTGTCTGTGTGTATGTGTGTCTGTCTGTGGCATCGTAGCTCCCGAACGGATGATCCGATTTTGTTTTTGTTTGAAAGGTGAATTAGTCGGGAGTGTTCTTAGCTATGTTTGATGAAAATCGGTCCAAGATGGCCGCCACCACAAAATAGCGGATTACATATTTTTTCACAACTCCCTCATTATTACTTCTTAATGATATTATCTTTTAGTAGAACGGACAGAAACATCTCACTGAAATAACTAATGTCACTTTACATATTATTATTTACAGACGTATTTGGGCATTTCTATTTTTCGTTGTACCCAATTAAGAAATTGTTAACAGGGAGTTAAAATTAGTCCGTAAGTAATTACGCACTTTTTCAAGCCTTTACAATAAAAAAAGTAACAAATCGGACAAGTTTAACAATGTGTACTTAACATAACGAGAAGTGAAGTATGGTCCGATTTGTTAAGTTTTTTTTATTGTAAAGACTTGAAAAAATGCGTACCAAACGGACTAAATTTAACTCCCTGTTAACAATTTCTTAATTGGGTACAACGAAAAATAGAAATGCCCATTTTCTTTGCTGTTAGCCCACAGAACTCACGCAATGAGGTCACCGCAATTAGCTATGTTAATTGCAAATGAGGGTCTCATTTACACATTAACAGTCTCGGTAAATTGACGTGTAACAAACAGATAAACATACATGGGGTTAGTTGCGAGGTCGATGGTTATGGAGCGTGTTATGCAACATTTTGTTTTTAAAATTAATCCAAAACATGCCAGCGGATGGTTGAGGTTAATTGAGCACCCTTGTAAAGATTTTACATCGGATTATTTTATTCAAAACTAGCCGGCCGCCTGGCTTCGCACAGGTGTACAACCGGTTTTAAAATATCTTTCATACAAACCTTCTCTCAATAGTTAATAAGACAAAAAAATAGACAAAGAGGTGTAGCCGTTCTAAAATTATATCCATACGTACACTTTTTGCATTTTTTTTCTTTTTATTATAATGATATGACAAACAAGCAAGCAAGGCAATCTGATGGAAAATGATCACCGCCGCCCGTGAATGTAAACAACACCTCGTGTACTTTGAATATCAGCCAATGTGTGGAGTAGTCAATAGTCAATTCGTTGAATGAATTGCCACG
Organism: Archips crataeganus; assembly: GCA_947859365.1. Taxonomy (NCBI): domain Eukaryota; kingdom Metazoa; phylum Arthropoda; class Insecta; order Lepidoptera; family Tortricidae; genus Archips; species Archips crataeganus. Next base: position 2,999,768 of record OX402053.1, on the reverse strand, counting down.
AATAATTATTTATTGGGATTTTTGGGATACCTCATTAACTTTTCTCGAATCCGAATAAAATAACGAATAAAGCATTCGTCATTTAAAATGCGGTAGACTGATTATTTATTCGAGGATAAATTGTTCGCGAATGAATTATTCGCGAATTAAAAAACCGGCCAAGTGCGAGTCGGACTCTCGCAGGAAGGGTTCCGTACCATTATCTATAAAACCGGCCAAGTGCAAGTCGGACTCGCGCACGAAGGGTTCCGTACCAATATCAATAAAAACGGCAAAACTCAGGTTTTTTTGTATGGTAGCCCCCAGTAAATATTTGATTTATTTTAATTTAATTATTTATTTTAAAAGTGAATATATAACTTAATATTCTGTGAACATTTCAAGCGTCTACATGTTGCCGTTATCAATATCGAGCAAAAACGAGTAAAAAAATCACGTCTGTTGTATGGACCCCTAAATATTAATTTAATTCTGTTTTTTAATGTGTTTTGTTATAGCGGCAACCAAAATACATCATCTGTGAAAATTTCAACTGTTTAGCTATCACGGTTCATGAGATACAGCTTGGTGACAGACGGACAGACGTCTCAGTAATAGGGTTCCGTTTTTACCCTTTGGGTACGGAACCCTAAAAATCGTGAATTGTTATTTATTCGAATTATTATTCGGATAAAAAAATATTCTAATAATGTCCATTTCTAATCAGTAGCTTTCGTACTAGTTACGAGCAAGTGTAACAGCAGCTTAATTTTTAAAGCCAGTTGAAAGTTAATAACGCAACCGTATGTTAATTTAAATTTAATTTCCGGTAGCTGGCTACCTCTCGCATGGTTACGTTTAATTTGCTTGCTTGTACAAGGTTCCAACACCAAAACAACACGGCAGTTGACTTTGTATTATTGGTTGGATGGGCTCCAGAAATATCCTACGACTACCCTTTGCTCGCGATTTTGTCCGCGCACAAATAATAGTACATTACTGCAGCGGCCGCGAAATAGGGGATTGCCGGCCGAGTAGTTATAGATGGCCGAGTGTTAACGAGGCCATCTAGAGATACGAGGCCGGCAATCCCTGTTCGTGGCCAAGGCTTGTATAGAGTTTTTCTCAAATATGCATCATCATCATCACCACCATCATCACCGCCATCATCATCACCATCGCCATCACCATCAACATCACCATCACCAACAACATCATCAACATCCATCAACATCCATCAACATCCGTCAACATCCATGAACAAGAACATCCATCAACATCCATCCATCCATCCATCCATCAACATCCATCAACAACCATCAACATCCATCAACATCCATCAACATCCAACAACATCCATCAACGTCCATCAACATACATCAACATCCATCAACCAACATCCATCAACATCCATCAACATCCATCAACAACCATCAACCAACATCCATCAACATCCATCAACATCCATCAACATCCATCAACATCCATCAACATCCATCAACATCCAACAACATCCATCAACATCCATCAACATCCATCAACATCCATCAACATCCATCAACATCCATCAACATCCATCAACATCCATCAACATCCATTAACCAACATCCATCAACCAACATCCATCAACATCCATCAACATCCATCAACCAACATCCATCAACATCCATCAACATCCATCAACATCCATCAACATCCATCAACATCCATCAACATCCATCCATCCATCCATCCATCAACATCCATCCATCCCTCCGTCCGTCCGTCCGTCCGTCCGTCCATCCGTCCGTCCATCCATCCATCCACGTCGACCACGTCGACCTATTAAACGTCATGGTGCTGTGTCACATAAAACAATAGACGATCACTTTGCTGGCCTTGGCCAGCAATGTTGTATGAAATTCCATTATTGACCTCTCGTCTAGCCGCACCTGCATTGTGACAGTTCGTGGCGTATTATAAGGAACATAACGTCAATATTACATAGCATGTTTGAGAAAAATATATTATGGTCTATTCCCAATCTCTAATCCGCGGGAAATTCCAAAAATCCCTTTTTAGTTTACTTTAGTTTAGTTTATTTATTCACTCAGACATAATAATTACATTATATAATACATTAAAGTCAGTATATAAGAATTTATGCTGAGATCGTCAAAAATTTATAAAAAAAAAACAAAACATAATAATATAATAATAAAAATAACCAAAGATGAAAAAACAATCAATAAAATGGAAATGTCAAAATAAATTCGTCCTCAAGTGGGAGTTGTCAAAATCAAATAATTAATTATGTCAATGAAAGTACAAAAATAACTACAAATAAATGGTATTTCCAATAGGGATCGTCACAACATAATAAATTTAATCAAAACATAATTACCAATATTAAAATTACTGCAGCAATATTTACTGCAACTCTATGGTTCTAAAGAAATGGTTACTGAGATAGAGTCACATTGAAACAAATATTTTTTCCTTATCCCGTGGGATTTTCCGATAATCTTAAAATTAGTTTTCTACCGTACGCGCAATATATAGAGACCGACAATGTTGTTCATACATACTCGTAATGCGGGCTGCGTTCAATTTTACCTGACCGCGACCGCAGAACGCATCCAGTGTGGCAAATCCTTAAATTGCTGGCAGTCCACTACAGTCCGTTTTTCCCGGTTCTTCCGGACCAGTACAACATAAGAGTCTTCAAAAAAACGAGCCTACTCTTTTCCCAAAGGGCCGGCAACGCATTCGTAACTCAACTGGTGTTGTAGGTATCCGTGGCCGGCGGTGATTGCTTTCCTGACTCGCTCGTTTTCCCCCTATCGTATAAAAAAGGTATTATTACTATATTATTTATAGGTACGGTCAAGTGCAAAAATAAGTATCGATTTAATCCTCTCTAATCGATCTAATTTTAATTAGATTTCTTATCTGAAACTTAACTACTAGTTATCTAGCCAGGTGTGCTCCATGTAGGCCTCATCTTTGCTTTCCATCAGGCGTGATAGTGGTCAAACGTAAGCCTATATTGTATAAAAGCAAAATAATAATAATAATAATAATAATTTATAATATTACCACTCTTTCCGATTATGTTTTGAATTGTTGCATGCCTTTTTTTATGCTATTGTTAATGTTGAATTTGATAATTTTAGTCTTATATAATACCTAATCTAATATTTAATTTAATTTAATTGTACTTCATAAATACTTAATAAATTGCTGTGCCCTTGCCTGCAAGGTTTATGTTCCTGGAATTGTAAAATGATATAAGACCTTATGTACAACATGAAATGCAATAAATGATTGAATTGAATTGATTTGAATTGAATCCTCCCATCGTTATACACCTATACCTTAATTCGATGACATAAGAGCTATGGGACATATTTATGAGCAAGTTGTGTGCACCCATATTTTTACACTTGACTGTACAAGAAGTACCTAGTAAATATTTTACTTCTGACGTTGTAATCGCCAACGGAACTGATGGCAAATTTTATTACAGACCTTGTTTTTACAAGTGACTTCGCATGCTGGTTGACACATATGACCCCCATTGATACCAATCATTATAGTTGTAAGGCTGAAAGCTGCTACTTAACATCCACCGTGAACCTGTGCCCTTTACCAAATCATTCGTCCATCACGTTGGTGATGGCTTGCCAGTTCGTGATCTCCATTCGAAAACTTTTCTGCTCCAACGGTTCTGTTTTGCGTCCAATATGGCATGACTATTGCCATTTCAACGAGCTAATCCACTTGGCTATGCCGGTGACACTTATTCTTCTACGAATGTCCTCATTCATGATTCGATCCCGTAGATAAACCCAGAGCATATCACTCTCAGTAGCTCGTTGAGCGACTCTGAGCCTTTTCATTCATCCACTCATCCTCTCCTAGCCGTATTTGGCTACAGCAACTGTTTCCTATTATTTAGTTAGAGCGTTGCTGATACGCTCTCAAGTGGCTGACATAGCCGATTCTTGCAATGAATGTTCTGCCACACTCGCCATAGTTAGCACCCCTCCGACGTAGTTATAGTTTATGGCCACAGGTGGTCTGGCCTTCAGCTCGTCGTGTATAGTGTCTATTCCGCTACAGAGACTAGCCTCAAAATCAAGCCAAGCCTCTTCATTAAACCTATAGTGAAACCCCACGTCTCGAATTATTTAGCCTCAAATACTTGTATCAGCTTCAATTCATCCGGTCCGCATAGCACTTCTGATCTACATTACTTTTGTCTGGGAGACAATGATCCGTTCAGAAGTAATCACGAACTCGTTAACTTCGACTGGGTTCGAGTCGTACTCGAAACGGTATTGAGGTGCCCTTTTGATTTCAAAGGGTTTTGTCGAATTCTCATTATCTTAAAAACTCTATTAAGAATCAAGTTATCGGATCAACGGAGGTAGGTCGGTTTATTTTCCTCAAGGCGATACTAGAAAGCTTTGCATTATACATTTTAATTATATTTTTATCGGGATGCTCAGCAATTTGTGTGTTAAGTGTTCCACACGTTTTATTTTTACAAGCTTATGCCTAACTTGAACCCTTGTAAGGTTGTGGTTTCAAGATTTGCGCACCATTTTTTGACCAGCTCCTGATGTCCGATTGAGCTGAAACCTTTTTTTTATACAATATACACCGTGAAATTTTAGTGGTTGTTTTCCCGAAACGAGGTGATTTAGTATCTATTGTACAATCGATTTATAATTACTATTTTGAGTCAAAAATCCAATTGTGAAAAACGACAGTCGAAAATGACCGCAAACCAATAGTAACACTTCGTTGGTACCTAACCTATCGTACGATCGTACGCTACTTGTACCAACGAAGCATTACTATTGGTTTGCGGTCATTTTCGACTTTCGTTTTTCACAATTGGATTTTTTGACTCTAGTCAAAATAGTAATTATAAATCGATTGTACAATCGAAACTAAATCATCTCGTTTCGGGAAAACAACCACTAAAATTTCACGGTGTAGACTTTGAATATAAAACTACCGTGTGAGTCACTCATATCGAAAAAATACGTTTTGGGCTAATCTGTAGCCTTTCTTCCCGAAGCCACACGTCACGGCGGCTAAAATAAAGTGACTATGAAAACGGGGGTAGTTGTGTGTCGCTGTCAGTTGCGTCGAGCAGCTGCGCGAGCAGAGCGGTAGCGCGCAGTGCGCGTTTGGCAGCCGCTGTGACGTGTGGCTCCGTGAAGAAAGGCTACGGATTAGCCCAAAACGTATTTTTTCGAATTTTTTCACTACAATATAGGTTTGCGTATGACCACAATCACGCCTTATGGAAAACGAATATGAGGCCTACGATGGAGCACGCTTGCCTAGTAAATGCTCGTTCACCCTAGACTTGACTATCTTTTTTTTTAAGTTTTTCCTTTCATGCCAGGTTAGCTTGATAAGTTCGCCTTTGTACTCTTTTTGTTTTGTTGTTTTGTATTATTTTTGTGTTTTATGTACAACTAGCAGCCCGTCCCGGCTTCGCACGGGGTAGACAATTATTTATTTTTGGAAATTTGGATATAAAACACTTTTTTTCACAAATATTTTTATTTATTAAAAAATTATTATTTATTATTTATTAATTATTACAGACGTGCACGCCCCACTCCTGTATTTCAGTGCCCCCTCCACCCCGCCCGCCGCGATGCCCGGCGCGCTTTTCAGACTGCATCGCAAACAACGGCCACGGCGCTATGGCGGTTTTGTTTACTGTTTGAATTTTTTAATTCGTAATATCTTTTGAATGGAAAGTCCAATTTAAATAATTTAAAAACTATTTTATAGGTAGTTAAATGGTCTTTACCACAAAATAATTTATTTGGATAAGGATGAATATAAACACATAAATAGCATGGTTTGAATTTGGTTAGCATTTTCATTAATGTTTAAAATGAAAAAAGTTGTTGTAGTGACATAACTACAATAGTTGGACATATGCTACCGCGGAGTTTTTTGTAGACATTATGATGTTCTTCAATATTGTTGTACATTATTTTGTTCTATCGCTAATAGTTTCGGCAGCGCATTCGACGAAAGACATTTTAAGACTCATTTTTCTACACCTTCGGTTACATTGTTCAAATTTTACCAAGGATCCCTAATTTTTTCAAAATGAAATGTAGCCTATGTCAGATCGGAAGAATGTAGCATTCTATTGGTGAAAGAATTTTTTAAATCGGCCCAGTACTTTTTGAGCCTATTCATTACAAACATACAAAAATAGGTACAAATCTTTCCTCTTTATAATATTATTAGTGTAGATGTAGATAAAGTGTTTACATACATACATACATACTTGGTTTAGGGGAATTAAGCAGAAAGAAGGCAGTTGAACGCGACGTTGCGCGCGCCCCCAAGTAGTGCAAACCTACCGCAACAGCCTCAGACCAACCAACCAAAAAGATAGTCAAGTCTAGGGTGAACGAGCATTTACTAGGCAAGCGTGCTCCATCGTAGGCCTCATATTCGTTTTCCATAAGGCGTGATTGTGGTCAAACGCAAACCTATATTGTAGTGAAAAAATTCGAAAAAATACGTTTTGGGCTAATCCGTGGCAGCGTAACAAATACGGGACACTGTAAACGATACGCGTGCGCTGCACAACTTTACGTACAAATATTAAAGTTCAGTGACAGTATCTGGTAGTGAAATTATGGTGGTCCGGCAAGGATCGTCTCCGCAGGATGCAACTCTTCAATGGTTAATAGATTCGACTCTAAACTTAGTACAGATGTGTAGTTTGGATGACACTGCAAGTACAGTCAACAACTACTAGGTAACGGACAAATAAATACCTACTTAAGAGGGCGCCGAGCTTTTGGCGCTACTCGATTTTAGATATTAATGTGCAGGTGTCTCGGCGGAGTCGCGGACAGGAGGGAATCGTGGCGGCTCAGGTTAGGATGGGCGGAACGCGCGCGAATGTAGTTATTTCCTTCGTATTATTAAAACAATAGATATTTTGAAGATGTAAGACGACCAGATGGCCTAGTGGTTAGAGAACCTGACTACGAAGCTTGAGGTCCCGGGTTCGATTCCCGTGTAGGGGCAGATATTTGTATGAAAAATACGAATGTTTGTTCTCGGGTCTTGGGTGTTAAATATGTATTTAAGTATGTATCTATCTATATAAGTATGTTTATCCGTTGCCTAGTACCCATAACACAAGCTTTGCCTAGCTTACTTTGGGACTAGGTCAATTGGTGTGATTGTCCGGTGATATTTATTTATTTATTTATTTATTTAAGGCGTATACGTTACAGAAAATAAGTAGTTTTGTTATTATAAAAAAACTCATTACGTTCCGTTAAGTATTTACGTTGTACTAAGGGAATCCATTCTTTTTTAGAGTTAACTTCGGATTTAATTTCTTTCGAGCAAAGTATATAAGTAATCGAGTTTCTAAAGCGTACGACTTATAGAGTAAATCCTTAAATGTCTAACTTATGACCCACATAGACTAAGATTTAGAAATAACGATTTATTAATGAATCTAACAAACGCAATTATGTCGTTATTTCCTCGGCGCAGCCTTAAGCTATCCACTCGTCAAAACTTAAATTCAAACCCTCAAACAATTAGTAGGTACACAACTATAAAATCACACAAATTGAACTCGTATCAAAATAAGTAACAATTTCAAACGCGAAAGTTCAATTCAAACTCACTGTGTTACGAATATTTACGTTTCCAGCTTTGTAATAAAACAATCAAGTTCAATTTGGACTTCACAACAACGTGTAGAAATATAACGCATTGTAAACAGACTGGTTTCACAATACAGTGTGTGTTTTGTGAGTTTGGTTTGTATTGTAGAATGGCATTGGTACAGGCACAGTCGGCACCAAAGGTGGGTGAATAGTTGTGCCGCTCAAAATTACTAAAGTCAAGTAAAACACAAAATATAATTACAAAAAAAAGTCTCGGGTTCTCTAAAAAAACCGGCCAAGTGCGAGTCGGACTCGCGCACCGAGAGTTCCGTACAAATTTATATGTATCTATGACATCCAGTCTTAGAAGACCCCTGCTCCAAAGCAAAATGTGCGCAGTGTGGGATCATTGTAGATTGGTTTATGATATAGACAGACAGACAAAAAAAAATATGCTTTTCGCAATTTTCCCTTTATCTGTGCTATAATAGGTTGCTTCGTACCAAATTTCAAGATTCTGAGTTCACGGGAAGTACCCTGTAGGTTTTGATTTCCTTGCGAGTTTCGAAAATTTGCGGAAATTTACGGCATAAACGGCTGTATCTTTTGATTGCGTTGGCTTAGAAGTTTGATTTTTTCACAGCTCCAAGGGACAGTAGACCTGAGTATTTGATATAAATTTCAGCTTGATACCTCCACTCGTTCCTGAGAAAAAGGGTCTTGACAGACGGACGGACGGACGGACGGACGGACGGACGGACGGACGGACGGACGGACGGACGGACGACAAAGTGATCCTATAAGGGTTCCGTTTTTTCCTTTTGAGGTACGGAACCCTAAAAAGAAGCAAAATGCTGAAGCTGGAAGCAAATTTTATTTAATTTGTAAGTTTTTACACTAATTTCTAACTTTACCTAATAGACTCAGGTAGGACTTAACAACGCCTTTTATATTGTTTTTCAACACCCTGTTGCTAACATAGTATCCTACCCTATCTTTGATCTAAATGTTTGACATAACGACGTATTGTAACAATACGCCATTTGGGTAAACACCGTCAACCATTCCAGCCAGTTCAACCCAAAGGGTTATGAAAGAAAAAGTGCCTAATATATTGCGGGCCATTACCTCTCTATGGATAATTCGTTTTGTGTACCTCTTGCACAGATAATATACGACGAGCTGCGCAGTGGTACAATGAATTGAACTTGCTATGACATGGGTGCCTTTGTGATATAGGACCGGATTAATAATATTGGCATCCCCAGGCAACGCAATTTCCGGGGCCCCTTTCAGACAAATATAAAAATAAAAAGTAAAAAATAATAGTACATTACTGCAGCGGCCGCGAAATAGGGGATTGCCGGCCGAGTAGTAATAGATGGCCGAGTGTTAACGAGGCCATCTAGAGATACGAGGCCGGCAGTCCCTGTTCGTGGCCAAGGCTTGTATAGTGCTTTTCTCAAATAAATCCAAGGAAATGATACGAATGTTCAACTTATATATTCATATTTAATTCAAATTGTTTTTTTTTTTGATTCCCGCCAAAATAATTTTTTTTCCAGCAATTTATTTGTAAGCTGTTCCAGTTAATGTTTTTGACGCAAAATCTTGAGATGATTTATATTTATTAAAAAATTACGACCTTATTAATTGGTTATTTTAATAAATTGTTAACAATAAACGCCAATCCTTATTTATTTTATTAAATCTAGCCAAGTAAGATATTAAAAAGTAAATTCACAAACTAAATTTTTCTTAATTGGCAGTATGTCATTGATAGTCAATAAAAGAAAATACGACCCACTAAAACTAAAGACAATCTCTTTGCTGGCCTTGGCCAGCAATGTTTGTATGAAATTCCATTATTGTCGTCTAATTTGAAATTAGAACGAATCTTCCTCAACTGCTATACAATGGCATACTTCATGTTTTATTGTCACGACTATAAGGACCACATTTCCTTGGATGTTTGAGAAAAATAAATATCACGGAACAATTCACACCAATTGTCCCAGACTAAAAGCAGTGCAGAGCAGCAGAGCAGAGCTTGTACTATGGATACTAGACAACGGATAAACATACTTATATAGACAAATACATACTTAAATACATATTAACACCCAAGACTCGAGAACAAACTTCGTATTTTCATTATTACAAATATCTGGCCCGACACGGGAATCGATCCCGGAACCTCAAGCTTTGTAGTCAGGATCGCTAACCACTAGGCCATTTGGTCGTCAGCGGTATAATTATTATGTACCGACCGTTCTGTGCCCGCACACTGCCCAACCATTAAATTTTTTACGGCCGACCTCAGTGTCCAGATTATGTTATGATAAATTTGTCGTTGGGTCAACTAGGCCAGCCCATGACAAATGGGGTATTGTAGCAATTTCAATGGGGAAATGTCAATGTAATCTCATAACCCGCGTTTTATTAGGGTTCCGTACCGATAGGGTAAAAATAGGACCCTGTTACTGAGGCTTCACTGTCCATCCGTCTGTCTGTCTGTCTGACTATCAGTCTATCTGTCTGTCCGTCTGTCCGTCTGTCACCAGGCTGTATCTCATGAACCGTAGCTAGACAGTTGAAATTTTCACAGATGATGTATTTCGGTAGCCGCTATAACAACAAATACTAAAAACAGAATAAAATAAATATTATAGTATTTAAGGGGGCTCCCATACAAACGTGATTTTTTTGCTCGTTTCTGCTCGATATTGATAACGGCAACAGGTAGACGCTTGAAATATTCACAGAATATTTAGTTACTAGCTTTTGCCCGCGACTCCGTCCGCGTGGAATTAGTAATTTGGGCAGCTTATTTTTTTTATCCAATTTGCTTTTTCATCAATGATGGCTCTCCTTAGTTCCTCGATATAAAAAAAATTACCCGCCCCCGCACACCCATTCACCACCACCACCGTACTCCCAAGTCAAGCGTGCCTATAGAAGTTTTACTTCAAAAACCCCCGATTTTGAAACATTCTTCCGCTCCGCTCCGCTCCTATTGGTGTTAGCGTGATGATATATAGCCTTTGTCCTTTCTCAGGCTCTAGACTACCTGTGTACCAAATTTAATTTAAATCGGTTCAGTAGTTTTAGCGTGAAAGCGAGACAGACAGACATACCGACAGAGTTACTTTTGCATTTATAATATTAGTTAGGAAGCTAGGATTAGGATTAGGATGGTACGGAACCCTTCGTGCGCGAGTCCGACTCGCACTTGGCCGGTTTTAATATTTGTTGGATTTGTATCCCTTTCGCTTCCACAACACTCATTAGTCTTTTCATATAAGCTCACCGGTTTCGGGTACTCTTGACTGACCTTTTTTCAAGGCATCCCCAATCTGATCATGGAATTTCCTCGTAAGACAGATAAGATAAGAAGTTAATATGTTTGTCAGAATCGTGGCAGGAGGAAACAAATAGGCTCTGCCTAATCCTTTGCTGGAAATATGTACAGTCGGCCTCAGAAGTAGCTGAACACTTTAACACTTTGCCTCTTTCACTAACGTGTCATATTTCAAACTTCACACTATAACTGGTTGATGAAATCTGCGCAAGAACTTAAGTCACCGACATAGCTCGAAGAGACGCCAAACTCAAGTGGGAGTGGGCAGGGCACATCGCTCGTAGAACTGATGGCCGATGGGGCAAAAAGGTTGGAAGATGCAGTGTAGGTAGGCCTCCAACAAGATGGAGCGACGAACTGGTTAAGGTTGCGGGTTGCGGGATCGCATTGGATGCGGATGGCACGAGACCGATCTGTTTTGGCGAGCCTTGAGGGAGGCCTATGTTCAGCTGAGCAGTGGACGTCTTTCGGCTAAAATGATGATGATGAGTATAACTGGTAATTGCGATAAAGTACTAATACTAAAGTGTTCAGCGACTTTCGAGGCTGACTGTATGTGTGTGTGGTCCCACTGAAAAACAGCGTTGCGGCTTGCCGCAACATTATGCTGAGTGGGGCCCAATTTATACTATTCGATGATTTTTATTTGTATCTTTTCCTGTCAACTGTATTTCCTGTGTATCGAATATGTGTAAATAAACATCTCTCTCTCTCTCTCTCTCTATGTATTGTAGTGTAGGTATATTTTCTTATGATTTCATACATCAACTTTAGATGTGATGAAGTTGCCGGCTTCGGTCCTCTGTTGTATTCGTTAGTCGTTTCGAAAGTTCTGTAAAAGAATTTGGGTGCTGGGGCCTCACGATCTAAGGTCTCTACCCCATATGGTACAAAGTTGTATTAAGAGCCAAGACTTCTAAAAATTACATAAGTAGGTATATTTATATCTCGGCGCCGCATACAACTTTGTAAGTTCGGAGTTGAGACCTTAGGTCCGTGGGCACACGAATAACAGTTTTTTTAGCGAAATAATTCACTCAAAAATTTATTTTTCTTACATATTTTTAACTTTACGTATTTATTTTTAAAAACAGGTTGCAATGTTCTGTGTTGTTGTTTGTTTAGCAACAAATTGAATATAAAATTCACATTAAACCCATTCCCTCAAATATTTTTATTTGTGCCACCATTTTGAATTTGTCACTTTCGTTTCTTTATCAAATGTTGCTGGACACCCCTAAAGCACGCCTCTAGATAAGGTTTCCACTGGATGTCAGCGGGGTCGCAGGGGAAGAGCCGGCGGTCGGCGGGGGACAGGGACCGTACCAACTCCTGCGCACGCTCGCTGCGGAAATGCCAGCTTTTGCCAACGAAAGGCTGCATGGCTTTGCTCAGGGTATTTATCGACGCTAGACCCTTTACGTATCTGCAAAATTAACTACATTTTAGACAACTTAAATATACAGGGTTATTTGTAATTCACTGACATCCTCTTAACCCTGAATTCCTATCACTCAAACAAATGTTTTTTGTTTTACGACTTTTTAAAATGAAGCACTTTTTTCCCGTACAAATACACAGAGTATCGTAAAAATAAGAGGAAATCTCAAATTTTCAAAAAGTTATTACACCAAAATGAAAATGAAAATGAAAATGTATTTATTCAATAGCCAGAGTAACATGCAAGAAGGTTAGAGACCTCCTAGGAGGTATGTGAAAATACCTGTGGCAGGAGATCCCGCTCTTCTAGAATAAAATGCAATTATAAAGACATGACTAAAATAGTAACAGTTGATAATTCACCAATAATTATATAAAACAAACACAGTAATATTATGCAATAAAGATAACAATTATAATGTTATGTAATAATTAATTTTAATTTCATGCAATATTAATTATAATTCTATGTACCTAACAATAACAAATTATCAGTTTACTACAATTACAAAACGTTCAACAATTCGACTCAAAATAATTATAATTTAATTTTATACCCTTTTTGTTTATGTGTGTGAGTGTGTGTGTGAGTGTGTGTGAGTGTGTGTGTGTGTGTGGGTGTGTGTTTGTTTTGTTTAAGTGGTAGGAGTTTAGGGTTAAAAGGATGCTATTGAATTACAAATAACCCTGTATTTAATAGAAAATATTTATTGATCATTCCAAAAAAGTACATATGAGAAGTTTAGGGACCACCTAGGAGAAGTGCGAGATACCTGTGCCAGGAGACGCCGTTGCTTTTCTTTATAGTCTAAGATCCATACTAGAGGCGGCCATCACCTCTCATGACATAATAATTTATCATGCGACTAAACTACAGAGTATTTACGTCGATAATGTGACGCGTGAAAGTCAATTACAAATATGCATTTGGCTGGTTAACCCGATGCCATAACTATTGGTTGATTATAATTTTTCTTTTTCCATGTAACCTATTTTTGAAATAAAACAATTTGAAACTGATAAGAAATATTTGCAAGAAAAAAATCGGTATTTTATAAAGAGCGAAAAATATGCTTATCTGATTTATATAAAATAGATCAAAATATTTTAATTTATGTTTTGTTTAAACTACATAGATGTATTTTCCTAAATTATTCGTAAAGAAATAGGTTGAAGAAATTTTTAGTCAATCTTGTAACTCACTGTTGAGTCTGTTGAACTTGCTATCGGCACAGAATAAGTATTTAATAGTACTAACGTACAGAAGGATCACTCTCGAACAAAAGTCAACTTTAGGTATAAAAACTTGTCTATTCTTACTGCTTGCTTGCGAAATTGAAACTTATCGTGTGATCCGAGCGTTCATATTCCGTTGGGCACCGCTGATCCGAAACCAAGGGCACAGGGTTCCGACTCGCCGATGTTTGGTAGGTATAAAAATCAAGAAAGATAACAGTGTGTATTAATTCAGTAAACCACCTTTAGTAAGTAAGTAAGTTATTTATAAGATCGTTTAGAAGTCATTGTTTGTTGCAAAAATCACAAAAAAAAAGATTCTTAATTACGCGCGACGCGGCTAGCGTGCGAACTGAAGGCCAATTGACAACCTACTGCCATACTCCGCCCGGGCGGAGCGCCGGCCGAATATACCTAAACTGCGGAGTGAACCCCCCCTGCTATCGGTACGAATAAATAAATGTCAAAATCCCGCTGTCATTACATGACAAGTTGTTGTGTGCGTGACCTCAACTCTGATGGCGTTACCTATACCATTCTTCATAATCAACGTTAGTCATAAAATGAGCAAACGTCTACCTATACATATAAAAACAAAAGTACAGAATGACTGACCGACTGAATCATCAACGCTCAGCCCAAACCCTTAGCTATAGAAGGCTGAAATTTTGCATAGAATAAGGACGGATTTGGATAAATCGGAGCAGTAGTTCCTGAGAAATAGACGTATCTTTCTTATTTGTGAACCGATTCAAATTAAACAAACACTAAATGTTAATCCAAGAAATTACCAACATATCAGTGAAAACCGCATCTTTCTAGGTTAAGCCGTTTCTGAGATTAGCGCGCACAAACGCACAGACAAACAGACCAACAGACAAACAGACAAACAGACAATAATTCTAAAAATCATTGTTTCGGGTTCTATTGCGCTAATAAATAGCCCTAGTGACAGTTTTTCTCAAATATCTTCAATGTACAGACACCGACTTGTTGCAGATTTATTATATGTATAGATATTCACTAACAGATACTGATGAAATGATGATAATGATGGACGTTGCCGTTGCCGGATTTTTATTTTATACGAAGAGAGAGATGAATAAGCTTTACCACAAATTGGAATTCTCGCGGACGAAGTCGCGGGCAAAATCTAGTCTAAATCTAAATCGTGAGAAGTGAAAAATCATTTTACCACCTTGCCAGGTCAAAATCATGATTTAGAAGGTCCGCAAATGAGTTTAAGTTATGATTTATTGTTATGGGTAGGCCGTCTCGCGTCGTGGAAACAAAAACACGACTAAACCATTAAAATATGACTTGACGTGGTAATAATCGTAAAATACGACAAGAAAATATGAACAAAATTTTCTATCATTTACAATTATAATGAACTAGCTTTTGCCCGCAAATTATTTTAGTTTTAGGTTATTGTTCTTGTATATAAAATGTTAATATGTATATAACTTTACATTAAGTACTTAAACATTTCTAGTATAGTACGGATCTTACACTATTACAGGTGCAATCAATTAAATCTTTAATGTCTAGTCTATCTACTTT
Source organism: Archips crataeganus (assembly GCA_947859365.1). Taxonomy (NCBI): domain Eukaryota; kingdom Metazoa; phylum Arthropoda; class Insecta; order Lepidoptera; family Tortricidae; genus Archips; species Archips crataeganus. The sequence continues at coordinate 2,984,522 of OX402053.1, read as the reverse complement.
AGTTAGCATACTAATTATTAAAACATTCACATAAGATACTGATATAATGTGCGAGCATGCTTGCGTGGGTGGGTGGGTGGATGCGTGTGTGAATTTGTGCCTGCTAGCTCAAATCATTTTAAGTACCTACTTCAGGTGGCGCGATACAATAACGCTTCCGCATCACCGTAGACTATAATTATAGATATAGGAATACCCTTAATCCCAATGACCAAAGTTACTGTAGGGTTAAAGTAAGACGAACTCACGGTACCTGGTTTTTTTTCTTCTTGCAATCCTCAAGAGATCCAGCCAGGAGGCAGGGATAGTCTGCGTTAAGAAACCAAAGATATCCACAATGATGCCATGTTTGAAGAAAGTCACACTTGGCAGCGGTACAAACTTGTCATCTGAAATGAGACAATAATATCCAATTAATATTTATTAATGAACTGAAACAATTACTTTGCTCACCCGCGCCCACCAGTGCAGTGTTTCCACAACTATGACATCGGTGCTTTCAAGAAAAGGGTTTGTACTTCATTTAAAGGCCAGCAACAGATTAGTGACCACGCACACATGCAGATTATGCATCTTTCCATATGAAAAAAGCTTTAGTTGAACTCGTTTCTACCAGTGCTACGCTATGCGGACCTATGAATACCTATGATTTTAGCACATTTCTGGTGGAAAAATACACTTAGTTAAGGTTCCAAAGACACTGGCAGCGTTCCCCCATTGAATAGCTAAGCTAAATCTTTGGCCGAGGGGCTGCCAGCTCTACGGTCTCTTGTGCCGTCAACTGAGTAAGTAATACGAGATATAAGAACGTATGGGGTATGTATTACAATACCGAAGTACGAAAGACCGAAAGTATTAAAACATCGAATGGGTCAAAAGACCGACACGATTTTTTTCTGAAACCGTTAACTTTTTAAGATGGTTATAAAACAAACCTAACCTAACCTAATGGGTTCTGTATGATGCCGTTTTAATAAATTCTGAGAAGTTTACGGTTTCAGAAAAAAATCGTGTCGGTCTTTTGACCCATTCGATGTTTTAATACGTTCGGTATTGTAATACATACCCGAACGTATGATATACATATTAGTCTTAATATATATGTACGCTCACTTTGTACAAAGTTTGTTTAGTATTTTGGGGTAGGCTACCACAATACAGAGATCTCTCTCCAGGCAGATGGTATGCCCGGGGACCGAAGTCCAATGGATGAAAGTTCGAAGTTGTATTTATGCAACCGAGTTGAGAAACTTCGATAGCACGATGCAGGATTGTAGTAATTAGTTTCTTATGTGATGACTAGATGGCGCTAGTAGTCGCTACATCAGCCCCCCTTTTAGACCGGAGGTGGATACCAATCGCAGTGCAGTCTGTGCGTCATCAGGGCGCTTGCAAGGGCCAGTCGCTCAGGGCCTCGTCGGCGAGCGTTGTTGTTCCTCTGCTACTTCAGGGTCCTTGTTGGAGCGGGAGGCAGTAGTGGGAGTACGGTTTCCGGACTGTAGACACCAGGCATGAAGATATAGCCACATGCTAGTGGTGCACAGTGCGGTAGTCTGGCTTGCTGTGAGACTGCGTCTTCGTCTGGTATGTCTTCGAAGGTTGCGATTTTGTTCAATGTCGTGGGTCACCAATTTGGGGGTAGTTGCAATAGACTGTAGGGTTGCCATAAGTGTGGGGACTCAGACCGGGACATTTAAAGAAAAACTAGTAAAGGTAGAAAAAAATAAACTTTTATTACAGCAATAGGTAACTTTAAAGGTTTAGTCCTTGCCTAAACACAAAACAACTTTTAACACAGACATTCAATGCCAGCGAGTTTTTTACTTTTTTTTATGGTTTTCTGTTTGGTGGCGCTTTTCGCTATATTGGTGAAAATGCACATTATCGGCTACGAGTGCAGCGTGTAGCATGTGCTGCCGCTAGGTATATTACTGTTTACCAAGTCCAGCCCTCTATTAAATTACTATGATTTTTAAACCGGGACAATTTGCTTATCGGCCGGGACGCCGGGACACCATGCTTCAAACCGGGACATGTCCCGGCGTACCGGGACGTATGGCAACCCTACAATAGAGAGATCTCTCTGCAGGCAGATGTTATACCTGGGGACCGAAGTCCAATGGATGAAAGTTGGAAGTTGAATTTATGCAACCGAGTTGAGAAACTTCGATAGTGCGATGCAGGATTGTAGTAATTAGCTTCTTATGTGATGACTAGATGGCGCTAGTAGTCGCTATAGTATAATGTTCACTGGTTATAATGAACGAAAGATATAATTTCAAAATATCTTATTTTATTATAAGGTATAGAGTAATTATATCTATAAGTTTTTTTTAAAAATGGCATTTTTAATACAAGCTTTTTTTGCTGATTGCACTTATTACCCCTAGTTACTATCTAGGACCAAAGTACTCGTCAAGGAAAATCACACACACATCCATCCGAGTAGGTATACTATAGCTTTTTGTCCCAATATTCTGGCAGCATCCGATGTACCTAGAAATACAAAAAAAAACTTACTAAATCCATTCTTCACGGCTTCGCTTGCAAAATAAGTGAAACTATTTCTATGAGTCAGTGGATTCACTGAACTCGTACAGCAATTATAGACTGTTACTTCGCTGAAAATAAAAATAATATAATATACCTACGTCCATATGTGTAAAAATCCAGTGTTTGCAGAACCCTGCTTCTACCCAATACCTATCTATTTTAAAAAACCCCTTATCCCTTTTTAAAGGCCGGCGACAGATCAGTGACTTTTGTTATTGTTATTTGTTACTTAGCGGCAATAGAAATAAACATTATGTATACATTTCTGCTGTCTATATACTATGTTAAACATTATCATCATCATTTCAGCCGAAAGACGTCCACTGCTGGACATAGGCCTCCTCCAAGGCTCGCCAAACAGATCGGCCCTGCGCCATCCGCATCTAATGCGTTCCCGCCACTTTCACCAGGTCGTTGCTCCATCTTGTTGGAGGCCTACCTACATTGCGTCTTCCGATCCGCGGACGCTACTCGAGAACCTTTCGGCCCCATCGGCCGTCAGTTCTACAAGCGATGTGCCCTGCCCACTGCCACTTAAGTCTAGCGATTCTTCGAGCTATGCCCGTGACTTAAGTTCTTGCGCGGATTTCATCATTTCTAATGCGATTCCGCAGAGAAACTCCAAGCATAGCCCTCTCCATCGCCCTCTGAGTGACTTTGAGCTTTCTTACGAGGCGCCCCCATCTTTAACGGCCACGTTTCAGTGCCATAAGTCATCACTGGCAACACAAACTGGTCAAAGACTTTTGACTTGAGACACTGCGGTATATTGGATGACAAGATATTGCGGAGCTTCGCAAACGCTGCCCAGCCGAGTCTAATTCGTCGATTAACCTTTTTCTCGAAGTTGAACATACCTAATTGGATTGTATGTCCCATGTAGATATAGTCGTCAACAACTTCGAGCAAAAGTGCCTCCGATTACGACGGGAGTTGGTACAACATGGGCGTTCGACATGACCTTCGTCTTGTCCATGTTCAGTTTAAGACCAACTCTCTCGGAGATTCTTCCGAGGTCAGCGAGCATCGCACTAAGGTCTTCCAAGGTCTCAGCCATAAGCACCACGTCGTCAGCAAATCGAAGATGAGTGATGTATTCGTCATTTACATTGATGCCAAGCCCTTCCCAGTTCTTCGACTGCGTCGCGCCCCCGTCCCACATCTCTTCTGTGTGGCTTGCGCCTGAGTTCTGTGCTTGCAACGCATCTACAATTATCTGGTGTTACTGGTATCTTATAGATGGGTGTTCACTTGATGGGTACTTGGAAAGAACATGTCTAGTAGTCACGTGAACAACTTTTTGAGTTACACCGGTTTGAAAGTTAATCATCACGAACAATTACATACTATGGTAACCAACCATTTCTTTAAAAGTGAAAAATGTATATATTATTTTCAAGTATCCCTATTTCATACAATGGTAAGTTATAGTACTTTGCGAGCGCTAGATACATTTTTATTAATATTTATTGTACAAATTCTTGGAAAAATTGAGAGCAAATAAATATTTGCTAGAAAAATAAGAATCCTTCAGTGAAGTTGCCACTGCCGAATCACCCAACAGATTGCCAAAGCACAGCCGCAACAGACTAGGCATGTTTTTTCCATGGACCCTTCTTGCAATCAGGTCAAACCCACTTGCTCGTTTGCTGCCATATTTAATTAAAAGAATACTAACTTAGTACACCTTGTAGCGACTATGGCAGCCATATTGGCAACATAGTCTACCGGAATAAGATCGGTGATGTCATTGTCAGCTCCCAACATGCTCCTGAGTCTGCCTTTGGCGCCAACTGTCATCAGACTAATGGCTCCCTGCCAGTTTTCTATCCATCCCTCCATAGGTTCAGCTAATGAAGGCATAACTGATAGTGATAAAAGAAAGGTAAAAATAAAATTAAACAACGACATTGGACAACGTGTTAGGTACTGGTTACAAGTTACAAATCAAGATTCTCGTGGACAAAGAGATGACACAAAATTACTATGTACTTGACTATGTACTTTAAGATCATTCACTGCGTAAGAAACAAAAGTTGTCTCTCCTGTGGACATAAAATTAACGAGTCTGGGTCATAAAAGTCAAGATTTATTTAAACGGGCCGAATCGATTTTAGGTATTCTATGCTCTCGTGTATGTGTGCGTGAGAGCGGCTAGAATCAAAGCCGTGCGTAAGCGCGAGCGACACGAGTTCCCCGTCCGATGGCCGAAGGAGAACTAGCGCTACTGTCTATCGGACATGGGGTAAGCACGATGGCTCAAGATAGGTTGGTTAGACTGCGCGTGTATTTAGGTATTTTCATCGTATTACTAAAACAAATACACATTTTAAAAATGTAGCAACACTACGCCTTCTACTCGAGCGAACTACAAGTAATCGTGTTTCGATAAACACTTGTCATTAGAGTGAATTCTCAAATATCTTACACATGGATTTCAGGATTATAGCTTTGCTAGTAATGATACAGCACGAGATTCAATGAATGCAATAAATGCGTCAAAAGCTCGATAGGGCCTTAACCTGTATTTGCCAGATTCGGAAATGGTCGAGACTCTGATATGTTATTTGAGTCCTCTTATATATGATATTTTTGGAAATTATGTACGCGGCCTAAGTGCACGATAGGTTAGTCTAGTCAGTCCACGCGTGTATTTAGGTATTTTTATCGTATTACTAAAACAAATACATATTTTAAAAATGCAGCAACACTAGGCCCTAGAAAACATCTTGTTTTATTAACATAAAAAAGTCAAAGTACAAAGGATTTATTTTATTTTTTAGAGATGACTTTGGTTTTAATTTATATCGAGCAAACTACAAGTAATCGTGCTTCAAAAAGACTGGACACTAGAGTGAATCCTCAAATATCTTACACATGAATTTCAGAACTAAAGCTTTGCTAGTGCGCGAAAATGAAAATGAAATGCGCCAAAAGCTCGGTAGGGCCAGAATATCCGAAAACCAAACAGACCAATACCTAAATTTCTCCCTATGCAAGCACTTAGGATGACACAAATTATGAATGGTTGTATAAAGATGTCATAAAATGTCAATGTCAATATGCTAAAGGACGAGTGCCGAGGAATAAAAGACCGCGAATATGGTAGAGGTGCTATATTCAAGCTGGTCAATCGTACACTGAATCAAATTATAAAATATGCTTAAACTACACAAAACTATGCTAGTTCGCGTGCAAGATGAATGACATTAAATAATGTTAGCGTAAGCTACGCGTGGATTATTGCCTAAAATGATGTAGGTACAATACTTGTACAATGGTTATGGTATTAGGTTGGGAGAATAATCCGGAAACTATATGCGAAACATAAACAACTATAATATTTCAGAAACCTCAAAACGTATCGCTATTCGTCATAATAGAATTGTGAAAAATGTATGAACTTTCTTTCATGGCACTGAATTCGTTAAAAGCTGCCACATGTGTATCTTATATATTTTATGCGGTTTTGGCATTAAAACGTAACAAATAAATAAATAAATAAATTCACGGGACAATGCACATCAATTGACCTAGTCCCATACTAAGCAAAGGCAAAGGGTACTAGGCAGCGGATAAACATACTTATATACATAAATACATACTTAAATACATATGAAACACCCAAGACTCGAGCACTAACATTCGTATTATTCACACAAATATCTGCCCAGACCGGGAATCGAACCCACGACCTCAAGCTTCGTAGTCAGGTTCTCTAACAACTAGGCTATCCGGTCGTCAAACAGACAAATCTTTTCGCATTTGCAACATTAGTTTAGATGGAAAACCGTACCAACAGTCGGCCTGATGATTGCAGTGGGCATTGTTCCACGCTTTTCTACCACCAACGTTTCGGCCAAAGCTTTCGTGAATGTGTACGTGTTTGGATGTCCATCTGTAACAAGGTTTGTTCTAAATTAACTGAAATAATTACTTTGCTTACCCGCGATCTTACGAGGGGCGTTCAATATAAAGTGAGAATGAGATGCAAACTCTTTTAATATTACGAAATTAAATACTGGCCGGTAAAGCTAATCTATCTAGCTGATTGCTATGAAAAAAAAAGTAACTGTCTTTTGTTTAAAAAAATATACGGTAATTTCTTTGCAATGCTATTGAGTACGTTAGCGAAAATGGAGAAAATTGAACTGCGCGCCGTTATCAAATACTTGTATTTGAAAAATTTTTCTACGGACCAAGTCAATTTGGATTTGCGGGACACTTTAGGGTCTAATGCTCCTCCGTATTCGACAGTCGCACGTTGGTGCGCCGAATTTAGACGTGGAAGAACATCGACATTGGACGACCCCCGCTCCGGACGCCCTACTACAGCAGTAACTGAAGAAATTGTGAAAAAAGTCGAAAACTCAGTTTTGGCGGATCGTCGTGTCACAGTTCGTTTTATTGCTGAAAATGTAAAGATTTCAACGGGGAGCGTGCATAATATTTTACATGAACGCTTGGGTATGAAAAAGGTATCTGCGCGTTGGGTACCAAGAATGCTTATTGACACGCAAAAACAAACTAGACTAGAGATTTGTCAAGAAGCTTTGAACCTGATGCAGCAAGACCGGGAACTTTTTTTGGCGCGATTTATAACAATGGACTAAACATGGCTCCATCATTACGACCCTGAAACGAAACTGCAGTCTATGACATGGAAAAGACCATCATCTCCAACTCCGAAGAAATTCAAGGTGAGCCCATCTGCCGGTAAGGTCATGGGCTCTGTTTTTTTGGGATGGTAAAGGGGTATTAATGATTGAGTATCTCGAGCATGGAGCCACTATTACGGGCACTTTATACGTCAAACAAATAGCAACATTGCGCAATGAGATCCGCGAAAAACGGCGAGGTAAACTCTCGAAAGTTGTGCTGTTCCACCAGGACAATTCCCCGGCACACAAGTCCGCCGTTGCAATGGCTGCAATTCGTGATGCTGGGTTCGATATCCTTAAGCATCCTCCGTATTCACCAGATCTTGCTCCCAGTGATTTCTACCTATTTCCGAGATTGAAACAATACCTGAGAGGCCAAAAATTTGAAGACGACGACGCGGTAGTCGCTGCAGTACAAGATTTTTTAAGTACTCAAGATGAGACCTCTTTTAAAAATGGAATTTTAAGTTTAGAAAAAAGATATACTAAGTGTATTATGCTAAAAGGTGACTATGTCGAAAAATAAAATGACATTTAGTAAAAGTTGTTTCTAACATACTCATTCTCACTTTTTATTGAACGCCCCTAGTATGATAGAAAGTTAAGTTAAATCACACAAACCCCAAAGTAAAAAAAGCTTGAGTTATGGGTAGGGAACGGATAAACATACTTATATTGATAGATACATACTTAAATACATACAGGGTTATTTGTAATTCACTAACATCCTTTTAACCCTAAACTCCTACCACTTAAACAAATGTTTTTTGTTTTACGGCTTTTGTTATAACTTAATATTTTTAGTGTAATAACGTTTTGAAAATTAGAGATTACCTCTTATTTTTACGATACTCTGTGTATTTGTATGGGAAAAAAGTGCTTCATTTTAAAAAGTCATAAAACAAAAAAAACATTTGTTTGAGTGATAGGAATTCAGGGTTAAGAGGATGTCAGTGAATTACAAATAACCCTGTATAAACAAAAACTTCCTTACTCAATAGTTTATTTAACTCCTTCTTGCCATTTCTGTTGTTTTCTAGGAACTTGTAAACGTCTTCTCTCCTAGCTGGTGGGGGGTAGACCACCTCTTCTGACACTTGTAAACCATAGTTGCAAAACGCAGTGGAAATGTGAACAAATCCCTGAAAAACATTGAAAGGGTTATAGAATATGTAGGTCCATGACGTTTAAAAGTACGTATTAATTATGTAATATGTCGTGGTGTGGTTGTCAGGATTATTAAAATAATAATACTTAATGATTTATTGCAGATAACTCAGATCCATTCGTTAGTAAATACAAAATTATCTTATTTCCTTGTGTTAGTTAGCAGTGTACACGTTTGGTTGGACCACGCGGACATTGAGGGAGTAATCCTTTTACACGTTTGGTTGGACCACGCGGACATTGAGGGAGTGTTCTTTTTACACGTTTAGTTGGACCACGCGGACATTGAGGGAGTGTTCCTTTTACACGTTTGGTTAGACCACGCGGACATTGAGGGAGTGTTCCTTTTACACGTTTGGTTGGACTACGCGGACATTGAGGGAGTGTTCCTTTTACACGTTTAGTTGGACCACGCGGACATTGAGGGAGTGTTTCTTTTTAGACGTTTGGGTGGACCACGCGGACATTGAGGGAGATTTCCTTTTACACGTTTGGTTGGACCACGCGGACATTGAGGGAGAGTTCCTTTTACACGTTTGGTTGGACCACGCGGACATTGAGGGAGTGTTCCTTTTGCCATGGAAAAGCGACATCCCTATTTTATTCGATAGAACGTTAATACTAATCATTTCATTCACCATTCATTTACAATGTGCTTTACAGTGAAGGAAAACATCGTGAGGTGACCTGCATACACCTGCGAAGAAATTCAGTGGTGGGTGTGAAGTTTCCAACCCACACTGAACCCGCGTGGGAACTACGGCCATAGCCCTCTCATTCTGAAAGGAAGCCTGTGCCCTGCGGTGGGACGGATATAGGCTGGGATGATGATGATGATGACAGATCATTCTTATTGCGAGACGACCACACTCGGCTGCCAATTAAACTAGGCTGATTTTTAAAAATGTTAAATTTTGACTGACCTTGATCCCATTATGTCGAAAAATATACTTTTTATCTACACTCATATCATAAAGCCTCCATACTGCGTTCAAAAACCGCAGATCACGACCAACATAAAGATAAACTGTTTTGTTACAGTATATTTCTTATCTGTGAAAATGATATTTTTGCTTCAATAAAATCGATTTCGGTTTTATTATGACATTCAAATTTAGAACATATCTGAAAAAAACCGGCTAAGTGCGAGTCAGAATCGCGCACGAAGGGTTCCGTACCATTATCTATAAAAACGGCAAAAAAATCACGGTTTTTGTATGGGAGCCCCCCTTAAATAAACATAAATAAATAAATAAATATCACGGGACAATTCACACCAATTGACCTAGTCCCAAAGTAAGCTAGGCAAGCTTGTGTTATGGGTACTAGGCAACGGATAAACATACTTATATAGATAGATACATACTTAAATACATATTAAACATCCAAGACCCGAGAACAAACATTCGTATTTTTCATACAAATATCTGCCCCGACACGGGAATCGAACCCGGGACCTCAAGCTTCATAGTCAGGTTCTCTAACCACTAGGCCATCTGGTCGTCAAATGTTTGTTTTATTTTAATTTAATTATTTATTTTTAAAGTGAATATACCTATATTATCTACCTGTTGCCGTTATCAATATCGAGCAAAAACGAGCAAAAATATCACGTTTGTTGTATGGGAGCCCCCTTAAATATTTATTTTATTCTGGTTTTTAGGATTTGTTGTTATAGCGGCAACCGAAATACATCATCTGTAAAAATTTCAGCTATCTAGCTATCATGGTTTATGAGATACAGCCTGGTGACAGTCGGACGGACAGCGGAGCCTCAGATAGGGTCCCGTTTTTACCCTTTGGGTACGGAACCCTAAAATAGCAATTTGAATTGACCTTAATTCTAATATCAGTCTATATGACGTTTTATTCGAAATGAAATGTCAAACTGCAAACGATTTTCACAAATTTCGTACGTAACTTGTTACTTGAACAATATGACAATTGGGAATGTCTAAAAAAAATTAACAGTGGTTTTTATATTTTTTTTGTATAGAAAAGTCAATTATAAGAAACTAAATTCAATATTTTGTCATTTAGTTCACTACTTTTTTCAAAATTAATTATTGAAACTTTGTTTGATGACGTCAGATTATAATTGAGGGCTCCCACACTGCCAAATTTCTAAATCTATCTAAATGCGTACGATAAGGCGACCCGTTTTAATTATTTTTTGCGTAGTGGTACGCTGTAACTAGTGTCACTTTACTGGCGCTGTCAATGTGTTAGATGTCAGACAGCGGGTCCAAATCAAACTCCGTAGTATAATCCACGCGTAAATTGTGAGTAATTCTAACCACACATAATAAAGTACGACTTGGACCGGTCACGCAATTTACACCAATGTCAAATGAAGGTCATTGCTTATTTATTATGTAATAAATTCATTACATAATATTAAAATTAAATAACTACAGAAAACGAGTTTAAAAGCGTTTATCTCGAAATGGTTTTCGAATTACTATACATTGCAAAAAAATAGACATCCCCAATTGGGGCTGACTCTAGTTTGTCTCTGAATTAAAAAAAATCTACGGTTACGTGCCTTTCGTCACTGGCAACAAAGTTTCGCCGGACATATTTTGTTGTTCGAATTGTTTTGTCAGGAGAAAGTGTATGATAATGATTTAGTGGTGACAAGGGCAGACAAAGGAAATTGTATTGTTTTATTGGATAGGTATCAATATAATCGGAAAGTTTTAGATATCGTTCAAGGGGACGGTTTTACAGTTTTACGTAAGGACCCTACAATTACATTTCACAAAGATCTAAAGAGACTAATAAAGGGTTCTTTGTTTGCCTTTGAAACCGAACAACAAAAGAATTTTGTAATTCCCATGAATCCGCAGGCGCCAATTCTATATGGATTACCTAAAATTCATAAAGATGATGTGCCTGTTCGTCCAGTTGTCTCATACGTGAGTGCTCCAGCATATAAATTGGCGAAGAAATTAAATAGTATTATTCGTGTGAAGGCTTCCTTTAAACCTTCTTATAGTTTAAAAAATGGTTTAGATTTGGTTAGTAAAATTAAGGACATCAGCATGCCGCCGAATGCAACGTTGCTTTCTTTGGATGTAGACAGTTTATTTACTAACGTACCATATAGTGAGACACTAGAAATTCTAAAAGACCACTTAGAAAGGAAGCGGTTGCATCCGGGTGAAGTTTGTGAATTAATAGATTTGGTAACTTTATGCATGAAACAAAATTATTTCCGGTTCAATGGTCTTTATTACTTACAGAGTGATGGTTTAGCTATGGGTTCACCTCTGAGTCCTTTAATGGCAGATATATTTATGGATCATTTTGAGAATCAGTATATTGTGGGTAATAGTAATATTGTGTACTATTTTAGGTATGTTGATGATTTGATCCTATGCTGGAGAGGGAGTATGAGACAGCTTGACGTATTTATTAATGGTTTGAATAACAAGCACGTAAAGATGAGGTTCAAAAAAGAATTGGAGGAAAATTGTTCGTTGAACTTTTTGGATTTAACGATTTCAAAATTAAATGGTAAACATCAATTTAAAATATACCGTAAGCCCACGTACACAGATGCTGTTATACCAGCATCTTCTAATCATCCGTGGCAGCATAAACTGGCTGCTTTCCATTGTTATGTTAATAGATTGTTGACTGTGCCTCTTTCTAAGGAACATTTTGATTTAGAGTTGAGTACTATTTATCAGATAGCGATCTCAAATGGTTATACAAAATCAATGGTAGATAGTTTAGTTCAAAAGAAGCAGGCACGGTTAGTAAATAGCATGCTTTACGCTGCGTTACCTTCTCAGTCTACTAACAAATATAGATCTAGCATCTCTTACGTCGGGGGTTTGTCTGATAAGATTTATGGCATTTTAAAATCAAACAATATTAATGTTGCCTTTAAGACTAACAACTCTTTGTACTCTAGGCTATGTAACCACAAAGAACAGGTAGATAAGGGAACTAGATCGGGGGTATACAAGCTTACTTGTAATGACTGCAATGGGATATACGTAGGACAGACAGGCCGAAGTTTTAATACTAGATTTAAAGAGCATGTTTCGGCATATAGGAATGAGCATCCAGATAGATCGAATTTTGCAAAGCATTTGTTGGAATCAAATCATTCATTGTTAGATTCAGATTCTTATGAAGTGTTACATTATTGCGGCAAGGGGTTGCGTCTGGATGCTCTCCAGGAATGCATGGAAATAATTAGGTACATCACTATGGGGTCTATTATTAATGAACAGGTAAATTTAGTATCTTCTCCTTTACTGCGGCTTGGGTCGAATTTGAACAGTTAGTATTAATTAAATATGCCTTATAAATAAATAAACAAAAAATTCAAGGTAGTTTTAAATATGTCAATAAAAGTTAATTTTTGTGGGGTAGTTTGAGAATAAGAAAAATAAAGTGGGTACTTGAGAAGTTACAGTGACAAGTTAAAACATTTGTTTTGGTTTGTTAGTTTAACATTTGGTAGCATAGCATACGGTTGTGGTAACTCTGAAGATGAGCTCTGGTTGAGTTCGAAACGCGTCAGTGTAGCTTGGTGGTGGTGATGGTTGGGTTTATGTGATTTGTGTGTGTTCGTACAGTGTGGAGGTGGAGGAACTGCATGAACGCACATTTCTTGCATAAACGTAACTATTGTAAGGTCGCGGGTGAGCAAAGTAATTGTTTTAGTTCATTAATATGGACCTCCGCAAAGTAACGCCTGATTCAATAAATTAATTTGTTTTGTTGTTAAGTAATATAATTGTCGCACCAGTTTTACGTAAAATGATCGATCAAGAAACTGAAGAAGAGAAGAAGTAGAAAATCACAATTTAACAATTTAAGTATGTAATTCTTGTCTTTATTTTTATGAACTCCCCGGCGGGCGGCGGTTTTCGAGTTCCTAAATATGACCAAAATCTCAGATCAAATAAAAAGTAAAGATATAGCGCTGCGAACAAGGAAATGAGGCCAGTCAAAATACACCAATCCGTGTGCTTACACCTGGCACACACACGCTTGCAACCAAACTACACCAAATTTTGCTTAGAACCCAAAACGTCAACACTAGTGTTGCCATTATAATGTTGTAGTTACCCTATTATTGGGTAAATGCCGCGTATGTAATACAACCTTTTCTTTTTCATTTTAAATTCTATTCTTTATTAGCACGGCGCGGCTTAAAACGTGAGAACGTGACACGCAACGTAAAGTTATTTGTTTCTTGTAAAAGTTTATCAACGTTTTTTATTGTAGTAACGGCATCAACGTGACACGCAACGTAGTAACGGGGTATTAAGAATTATTATGGCAACACCGGCCTACGCACACATGTTTATAAAACCGGCCTCTCTCGGCTGTTCACCGCGCTCTACCTTTACTTTTTATTTGATCTAAGACCAAAATATACCTTAGACTTGGGTCTATCCACTGTAAAAATACTATTATGGAAGGAAACCTGACTTTTGTCTTATTAGACTCACTTCCAGCCTCTTGACGCGACGCCCTAGATCCAGCATTCTTTCAGCTCCTTCCACATTTAGCGTAAAGTTTTCTTGCAAGGGTCCAGAGAGGTTGATTGAGGCTGCTATATTGAACACGACTGCTACCTGAAAATCCTATACCATTTAATGGTATTCCTTTCTTTTAATTTACTAAGTTTGTTTCTCTCTTTACCGAAACTTCTCTAACAAAAAAAAACCGGCCAAGTGCGAGTCGGACTCGCGCACCGAGGGTTCCGTACAAATGTATAATAATATGTATATATGAACATCCAGTCTTATCAGACCCCTGCTCCTAAGCAAAATGTGCGCAGTGTGGGATCATTGTAGATTGGTTAATGATATAGACAGACAGACAAAAAAAAATATGCTTTTCGCAATTTTTCCTTTATCTATGCTATAAGACCTTGCTTCGTACCAAATTTCAAGATTCTGAGTTCACGGGAAGTACCCTGTAGGTTTTGATTCCCTTGCGAGAATTTGCGGAAATTTGCGGCATAAACGGCTGTATCTTTTGATTGCGTTGGCTTAGAAGTTTGATTTTTTCACAGCTCCAAGGGACAGTAGACTTGAGTATTTGATATAAATTTCAGCTAGATACCTCCACGCGTTCCTGAGAAAAAGGGTCTTGACAGACAGACGGACGGACGGACGAACGGACGGACGGACGGACGGACGGACGAACGGACGGACGGACGGACGGACGGACAACAAAGTGATCCTATAGGGGTTCCGTTTTTTTCCTTTTGAGGTACGGAACCCTAAAAACAAAGTAACGCAGGATTCAATAAATTATTTAAACCACTTCAATGAAGTGCCAACTTTTGCGTACATTTTCTAGTAGAGTTTCTTCATCTCGCTTCTCGATGCCTAGGTTAGGCAATGTCAAATCACCAGCCACCGGGATGATTTTGGTCAAAGCCTGAGGTTTCTCTTTTCTGATTCTCGTAAAAGCCTGGAAATAATACAAATTCCCTGAGACATAGTGCACTAGTAAGGGAGCTATTAAAAATATATCCCACCACCACCACCAGCTTTTGCCCGCGACTTCGCCCGCGCAGAATTTCAATTTGTGGCAAAGGTTCTTCATCTCTTTAATCGAATAAAACAAAAACTATAAGGGTTCCTAGTTGACTACGAACCCTAAAAATCCGACAACGCCAACCTCCATCATTATTACCATTTCATCATCATCGGTATTAGTTAGTGAATATAAATATATCCCGTTTGGGCTGAACTGAGCAGAGTAGAATTCACTTATTTCTATTCCTTGGGAATTTTGCATTTTCCCGAGGAAAAAGCAGCCTATGTCATTGCCCTCTGAGTGACTTTAAGCTCTGCTTTCTTATGAGGCGCAAAGTTAGCGGCCACGTCTCAGTGCCATTTAAGCCATTACTGGCAACACACACTGGTCAAAGACTTTTGACTTGAGACATTGCGCTATATTGGATGACAAGATATTGCCGGAGCTTCCCGAACGCTGCCCAGCCGAGTCTAATTTGTCGATTGACCTCTTTCTCGAATTTGAACCTACCTAATTGGATTGTATGTCCCAGGTAGTTATAGTCGTCAACAACTTCGAGCAAAGTCTCTCCGATTACGACAGGAGTTGGTACAACATGGGCATTCGACATGACCTTCGTCTTGTCCATGTTCAATTTAAGACCAACTCTCTCGGAGACTTTTCCGAGGTCAGCGAGCATCGCACTGAGGTCTTCCAAGGTCTCAGCCATAAGCACCACGTCCTCAGCAAATCGAAGGTGAGTGATGTATTCGCTATTTACATTGATGCCACGCCCTTCCCAGTTCAGAGTCTTGAACGCATCCTCTAGTGCAGCTGTGAACAGTCTCGGAGAAATAACATCTCCTTGTCTGACTCCCCGCTGCAATAGAATAGGCTTCGACATCTGGCATCTGGCATCTGGAATTGCCGAGTGTCAAAGTGGAAATAATTTTACTGTACGTTACCAACGTTACCGACTTACCGAACTTTGAAGAAGTCCTTCCAAACGCTGGTTTACGTTTCGTTGAGCAGTTTTCCGTATTAAAACATACACTTTTTCTATTTCTGAACAGCGATTCAGCAATTTTTCAATTAAAACCTAAAAAATAAATAATAAATTCTTTTGCAAAAAAATTCATGCCTCGCCGACATTGATGATGATATATTTTTTTTGTGTTTCTAAAAATATAAAAAATACATACATTTTTTTGTTTAATAAATACATGTATTACTGAATCAAAAGATCAGTTCTTTCAAAATTACGTATTTGAACTGTAGGTAAAACTACTCCGCTTTGCGCTGAAATAATTTATGACATTCGCTCTATGATTTTAGCGTAACTATTGGTTTAAATAAATAAAGAATAACTATAAATTAAAAATTTCGATAACAAACACCGTGACACGAGATTTTTATATATTAAAAGATGTTCTATGTGATGAAGTGGTTACGGCAAAACCAAGTTTTCGACCTCGGAAACCCTTCGAATAATTGTAAAATTTTTGCAAAACCATCAAATTTTCAAACTTTTTAGTTTCTGACAGTTTTCTGCTGATTTTTTTATACGCTGCGACGTATACAAAATTAGAACAACGCAACTCGATTTGACGCAAGGCAACCGTTTCAGGGCACGATTTCCATTACTAAATCATAGCTGTACTATTTTAATGAACACCATCTTGCAACTAAATATGATAACCGGGGGGTCCCTTGGTTTCGTATAATTTGATAATAAAAAAATAAAAAAAAATAAGTCATAATGCATCATTCTTCATAATCAACGTTATTCATACAGTAATTTATTTCCGAAACAGTATTTTGAACTTTTTTAAATGCCCTCATTTATAGAATGCAGTAGGTTAAGTTAGGTTCGTTTTATAACAATTCTGAAAAAAAAAATCTGTTTCAGAAATAAATCACTTTATGACTAACGTTGATTATGAATAATGATACATTATGACTTGTCAAATTATGCGAAACCATAGAGACTCATGATAACCTTATAAATAATGTATTTGTATTTGCCGGATTTTTTTATAACATACCTTACCCACGAAGCCTGTCGCTCCAGTAATGAACACAGACTTTCCATCATAGAACTTTGAGATAGCCGAAGTACATTTTCTTCCCGACATCTTATTTCACCGCGCTAAGATTAGATGGAAAATAGAAAATTGATGAAAAGCCAAAAAACCGTAAAAAATCTGCATAAGTAATAAGTAATCAAGTTAGCTATGAAGTATCTTTTTTGTACATATTTTTTCAACTTCATTTTTTTATTACTTTTACGGTCATCCCGTGAAATCATACATTTCGTACTAAATACAAACTGAAATATAGATGCACAGAAAAATATAATAATAATGTATGATTTCACGGGATGACCGTAAAAGTAATAAAAAAATGAAGTTGAAAAAATATGTACAAAAAAGATACTTCATAGCTAACTTGTTTAAAGTTGCACAGTAGCGCCATCTCTTGTCCAGGTGAGCGGTTAGTTCCGAAGGAGTGTTAAAATCTCTCGATGAGGGTGTAACATAGATGTGCGTTTGTCACTGCATAAGGTGATGATTTAGCAGATTGAAATGTATGATGTATAGGAAAGATTCGTGTCTAATCTCTAGACCAGTGGTGGTGTAGGGGTATGGCACGCGGCACGGAATGCTGAGGACCTGGGTTCGATTCCCAGCATTGGTCTTTTTTCTGGGGTTTTTTCTGTGCATCTATATTTCAGTTTGTATTTAGTACGAAATGTAATAAGTAATCGGTATATGCACAAGGTGTAGTTCCCTCGTGATGTTTTCCTTCAGTGTAAAGCCCATAGTAAATTTGAAATGTAATTTCGCAGATGGATTCCGAAAAACTCCAAGATACGAGCCTGGGCTTGAACTCAGAATTCTTTGCTTGAAAGGCCATAGATCAGAGCGCTAGCTTACCGCGACTTTTTAATTTTTCTACAAATTTAAACTTTGGGTTCATCGCAACTAAACTGCATAATGCGTCTTTATTCACTGATTTGCAAAGTCCCGTGTTGATATTAACCAAAGTCATAATGACTGACCTAAAACGGCATATTCCCGAAAAGCATAATATAATATAACTAGCTGTTGCCCGCGACTCCGTCTGCGAAGAACAAAATAGGGGTATGAAAAATAAATGTTGACCGATTCTCAGACCTACCCGATATGCACACAAAATTTCATGAGAATCGATCGAGCCGTTTCGGAAGAGTTTGGTAACAAACATCGCGACACGAGAATCTTATATATTAGATAATAATAATATTTAAATATTATTATTATTAGGTATGTTTATTAAATTTCAAATAACTTCGAAAACATTGGAATGGCAAAATATCGTAGTTTCAAAATGCCCAAATTCCACAGAGCTAATAATAAGAAGAAAGTAAATGTCGTGAGCCCCTTTTTTAGGGTTCCGTAGTCAACTAGGAACCCTTATAGTTTCGCCATGTCTGTCCGTCTGTCTGTCTGTCTGTCTGTCTGTCCGCGGCTAAGCTCAGAGACTGTTAGTACTAGAAAGCTGTAATTTGGCATCAATATACATATCAGTCACGCCAACAAAGTGATTGAATAAAAAAAAGTAAAAAAAATTTTTTTAGGGTACCTCCCATAGACGTGGGGGTGTTTTTTTTTCTCGGCTAACCCTATAGTGTGGGGTATCGTTGGATAGGTATTTTAAAATCATTGCGGGGTTGCTAACATGATTTTTCTATTCAGTGATCTGTTTGCGAAATATTCAACTTTAAAGTGAAAATTTTCATTAAAATTGGCCGTCCCCCCCCCCTCTAAAATCTAAACTGTTGGGTGGAAAAATTTGAAAAAATTCAGAAGGGTAGTAAATATATCAAATTTACTAGGAAAATTATAGCGGCTAAGATTGCTTGGAAATTATTTGTAGTTTAAGAGTAAATAGTAGCCTAAGGTATAAAACATACCTAAACTTGGATGATTCCGTACACATACGAAATCCTTAGAAAAATATTACTTGATTTTTTCATAATGGCTACGGAACCCTACCTTGGGCGTGTCCGACACGCTCTTGGCCGGTTTTATTATACAAGTTTTTATCGTAGAATGAGTCAGAAAGGAGATATCGTCAAAATACTGCTATTAGAAGCCATTTTTCTAATATGGTGGCAATAATAGCGATAAAATTCAAGGTGGCCAAGTTAAAATTCGAAAAGAGCACTTTAAAATCAAATTACCCATTTTTAAAACTCCCAGAGAACTTTCCAGCTAACCCTCTTAACAATGAGAAATGATTGAAATGGATAAAAATAAATTAGGCGTACTGAACTCAAAACCAATTTAGTGAACTGATATCAGAGATAGAATTGTTTACACAAGTAAATAAATGCAAAATTAAAAAATTTACTTACAATGGAAACGCGAGGTAACTTGTATACTTCAGTAATTTCAGTACACACATGCGCCAGCGACGACTTGAAGGAGCGACTGCCAGGGATGTAAACCGACTTTTCTGAATAGAACTCTGCAACCGAGGGAGAGCAGCGATCTGCCATCTTGCCGTCGCAGCTCGCCTCCTGAAACACAAAGAACAATCCAGCTCTTCTCATTTTTAGGGTTCGGTAGTCAACTAGGAACCCTTATAGTTTCGCCATGTCTGTCCGTCTGTCTGTCCGTCCGCGGCTAAGCTCAGAGACTGTAAGTACTAGAAAGCTGTAATTTGGCATGAATATATTTATTCATTTTTACACGCTTTATATTAGCTTCACCTGTATGTTTGTATGTTAGTATGTTAGTATGTTTGTTTGTATGTTTGTAACCGACTAAACTTGTAAGCGCTGGGTGTCGGTGCTGGTGTAAAGCGGCAAAGAAGAGACAACAATTCGACTCGTATTGATACCGTTTTAGGGGCAATTGACATGCGGGTGTTAGCGACGGCGATCAGAGGTCAACTGAAGTGCATTTTTAATGCGAAACTAATGCTTGCGCCTTGGTCACACACACATGCGCGCCACCCGTACGTACATTTTTTTTTTTTTTTTATAAAACTGACCCGTGATTGACCACTATCTCACCTGATGAAAAGTGTAGATGAGGCCAAAGGTGTACCTCACTGGTTCAGTAACAGCCTATTCACTCTAGCCTTGAAGAGACCTAGGTTGTATTTATCAGGAAATACAGACGACGGGAGCGAATTCCATTCTTTAGCAGTTCGCATTAGGAAGGATGACGCGAAGCGCTTCGTACGGGCCACTGGAATACTAACCACATAAGGATGAAGACGCTCCCCTCGCCTGGATGTCCGTTGGTGAAATGGAGATGGAGGAATTAAATCATGTAATTCCTGCGCACACTCTCCAAAATGTATCCGATAAAAAACAGACAAACAAGCAACTCGACGACGGTGCTCGAGGCTCTGTAGCCTACCACCGATTGACGAACTATCACCAATGAGTCTTCGGGCTCGATGCTCCACCGAATCCAACGCCGCCAACTGATACTTGGCAGAACCGTCCCAAAGGTGGCAGCAGTATTCCATACATGATCTAACCTGTGCTTTGTATAAAGTAAAAAGTTGCTCCGGCGTGAAATACCGTCCCACCTTATATAAGATACCAAGTTTCTTAGCAGCAGTTTTCGCCCTGGACTCAATGGCCGCGCCGAAGTTGAGATTAGATGGCACGCTCAGTCCAAGAAGCTCAAGGTGGTCCTTGGGTGGTAAGGATAAATTCTGGAAAGTAGGAGCCAAGGTGAATGGACTCCGCTTTGCGGTGAACAGACACGCCTGTGTCTTGGCAGCATTAAACTGGACCAAGTTGGCCGATCCCCAGTTGGACACGGCCTCCAAGGTCTTATTCGTCCGCTGTACCATAGCCTCCCTGAGTGATCCAATCTCGTCACCACTGGCTCGGCTGTTAGATAGGAAGCTCTCTGTGACTGTACTGTCATCCGCGTACCCATAGATACCGGGTATGAGCAAATCGTCATGCACAAACAAATGGAGCAGGTAAGTAATGAGTGCATGAAGAGCTCCGACTGCTGAAATACAGGTTTTATACCTAGTTTGGCAGCTGGGGCCCACTTTATTTATGATTTTGTCTAGTTTCCATATATATTTGTTTAAGATACCTGTACCTTTTTTTGAAAATAAAGAATTATTTTATTATTATTAATTTGCGGCATATTGTGAGTATTGTATGTCGAAGAGATTAAGTATGTACAAGAAAATAAAGTGCAGGTATAATTCGAAAAACTCGCGCTGATAAACCAATGTGACACCGTACATTTCAGACGACTCTTGACCACGGCCGCTGCAATGTGGTCGAAACGTCAAGGTAATTTTGAGCAATAAACAGTTCGTGATTAAGTCCCGAAATATGATTAATGTGATGGAGGGCTACCGATTAGCCCGAAACATGTCGAGCTAAAATCGGTATAGACGTGAGTTATCCGTATTTTTTCAATATGAATACTATATACATCCATAGTGCCTGTTACTTCACGCGTAAACCGCTGAACCGATTTAGATTAAATTTGGTATATTATTATTATTTATTAGATGTAATAATTAAATCAAGCCACATCTGTGTTATTCATAGGTCTACTGTGAAAAAATGACGTTAAAGCAGATGATAATATATGATATACTGTTTTAGACTGTTAAGTGCTCATCATGATGCTATGAATATGCAGCAATATGTCTCGTGTCATTTGCACTTCCGATCAATGTCGAGAATTGCCGAGTGTTAACGTAATGATCCGGTCAATCTAGACATTCAAAGCTACATGAATTAACATCAATCTGAAAATTAGTAAACTAGTTCAAAACGTAATTAAAAATAACATTTCAAAACTCCCCATTGTTCCGGCATGTGGAAAAAAATTATTCAAGGTCAAAGGTCGAAAAAATGAGTTTTTCGCGATTTTCACTGAAACAGTAAGTTTTATCATAAAAATATCTGAGACAGAATTGTAGATCATAAAATTATCTATAAAAGTAGTATAAGCACTTTTTTCCTAAGAGCCACCGTTTCTGAGATATAACGATTCAAAAAGTTTTAATCGTCATAATATGCACACGTTTCCATGCCACCTCTGAGGTAGGTAGTGTACTGTACTTAACGCGTTTTTTTAGCGTGGTTTCTCCAAGAGCCTATTCCACAGGTCTGTTGTGATTCTATTTAGTTAAAAACTACGGCATAATTAACAGATATTAGCAAGGGTTGGAAATAATAATAATTAATTAGAAGTAATTGTATTGTACAGAACCCTTCGCGTGCCGGTGTAACGCGCGCTGGACCAGTTTGAACACGACTGTTTTTCTGTATATTTAAATAGGTACCTATTTACTTTTGAATGATTGACATAAATAATTACGCACATATTTTGTATCAGGTTTAAAAATTCGCCATTGCGAAATCTCTTATTTGACAAGTAAACTAACATTTTAATTTATCTTTTATTTGACATTTAGAAGCCTTTGTAACATCTTCAGCTCATATATTTTTAAACAATATTGTTCGACCTTTGGTGGCTTTTTACACGTGTAGGTACTGATAGTAAAATCATTTATACTATAAATGTTTAGGTACTTAACTAAATGAACCACCAACTGTTCGAAATACGTAATTGTTGGAAATACGTATGTACATACACTAGCTCAAGTGAACCTGATATCTCCAAAATAATAAATAGAAAATGTTAGTAGAAACTTATTTTTGTGTTTTTTTTAGTCAGTTCAATTTTAATTGTATAATTTTGCTAGCTGTTGCCCGCGACTCACGCGACACGAGGTAGGGGTATAAAAAATAGCCTATGACCTATTCTCAGACCTACTCAATATAGTAAAAAAAAACATAAATTATCTGTAAAGCCGTTTCGGAGGAGTTCGATAACAAACACCGTGACACGAGATTTGTTTCTCGTGACGTGACGATGTGACGCGATTTGTTTCTCGCATTTTAGTGTGACTAATTTTTGTTAACAGCTTGTCTATTAACCGAAACGGTAAAATGTTAAAAAAAAATCATATTCTGGACTGAAATTTCTTAGTCAACCCACTTGCAATATATTTATTAACATATTTTATTTAATATAAAATACTTTTCATCCACTAACCAGATCGGTGAAGGTCGTTATATGTGTAGGTACTCGGATCCAAGGCTAGCAGGTGGTATACCGACTAGTGAAATTCATTAGTCGACAACTCGGTTGATATAATAGTGTGCGATGACTTCTGGCAAGCGGTATAACGACTAGTGATACTCATTATGTCGATAAACTGTTCCCCGAATGCGGGCCCTATGGCATGCGTTAGGGAAATCTTCCGCGCCCTGCGTGCGGGCCCTACCGACCAATGAAAACGGTTCCCCGAATGCGGGCCCTATGGCATGCATTATGGCAATCTACCGCCGGGCTTCTTATGCAGGTGTCCTATCGACTAATGAAGACGATCCCCCGAATGCGGGCCCTATGGCATGCGTTATAAAAATCTACCGCACCCTGCATACGGGTCCTATCGGCTAATGAAACTGAGCCATTAGTCAACCTATTGTTTATTTCAGATTCAGAGACTTAATTGTTTTTACACCAAATGAATTTACCATTTGATGGTTATATTCTGTTTTTATTTATTTCCTTTAACTTTAAAGGAGGCTTCTTCAAGTCAAATAAAGCTTATTTTTCTAAGACGTAGTGTCTTAGTTCATATCATACCATTTAATAGATAATCGATAATTTTTGTCACCAGAGCCTACGCCATCGCAGAATAGTAGCTTGCTTATCGGCATTCTACAGGCTACATTTCGGTGAATGTGCTTCAGAACTACACGACCTTATTCCGCCTGCTCCTTTTTTTCACAGTTCGACCAGAAGTAGACGGGGTTCCACCCTTTCGTTGTCAGTATTCCTAAAATCCGTACAAAGCGTTTTCGCTGTTCCTTCATCCACCGTACAGCTATGGAGAGGAATTCCCTGCCTGCCTCTATGTTCCCTGAACACTACAATCTAGCCGTTTTCAAGTCTAGGGTGAATGAGCATTTATAGTAGGGAAGCGTGCTCCATCGTAGACTTCGCTTTCCATGAGGCGTGATTGTGGTCAAACGCAAGCCTAAATATAGACAATAGTATAAAAAAATTGTTATATTGAATAAGTGATGTGTGATTAATATGTTGCTTCCTAATTGAATGACCCAGTATTTTTTATTTTCTATTGCAAGCTTTTATTTGCCTTCACCTGTTTCATTGTCTGTGTCATCATTCCAAGTGTTATATTATAAGTTAAGCTGTTATTTACTCTTTAACTACTTACTAATAATTCTCAAGCAAACTTAGCCGCAATAGTTCTTCTTGTTCATTTGATATATTTACTCCCGTCATGATTTTTTTTTAATTTTCAAACCAACATTTTAGCTTTTAGAGGGGGACGCTCGATTCTTAACAAAAACTTGGAGTTTTAAGTTGAGTATTTCGCAAACGAATCACTTTATCAAAAAATCGTCTACCCCACACTATAAAGTTAGACGAGAAAAAAAAATCACCCCCTTTACGTGTCATAAAAAAAACTACATTTGATTTGTTTACTTTGTCGGGATTATTGCTACATATTATTATATCCATGCAAAATTACAGCTTACTAGAACTAACAGTCTCTGAGCAAAGTCGTGGACGGACGGACGAACGGACGGACACAGACAGACATGGCGAAACTATAAGGGTTCCGTTTTGCCATTTTGGCTCCGGAACCCTAAAAATTATCATCATCACCATCTCAGCCTATATAATATGTCCCTCTGCAGGGCACAGGCCTCCTCTAAGAACGAGAGGAGAGGAGAGGGGGTCTAAAAATTATGTCAGAAGTAAAAAAAAAAAACTTCTTTAAAAACAAGCTTTTACTGTAAGGACACTGGCACGCGGAAGCTCTATGGTAATATTTTGAAATTTAAATTAAGAAGAGCAGCCGAATGTCAGTACCGAAACATAATGAATCTGTACAAATGGCAAGAGCCATGATATAAACATCAACCAAAAAGTTATACTTTTTTTTATTGTATATAAATTTTTATTCATTTAATAAACAAATATGAAATAAAAACAGTAAAAACTTAGGACTAACTAAATAAAACTAACTAAAGCTAAAGGAAAAAATCTGTCTCAAGTCGCCGCCAATGGCGAGAGGGCCCAGAAGGCTGGCAGCATTGCCACGTTGGATGGCAATGCTGATTCGCTAAAGTTAAGTTAAGTTATACTTGTATTTTAAATCATAGTATTCTTGAGATAGGAAAGCTACGTCCGTGCAGATGGCCTAGTGGTTAGAGAACCTGACTATGAAGCTTGAGGTCCCGGGTTCAATTCCCGTGTCGGGGCAGATATTTGTATGAAAAATACAAATGTTTGTTTTTGGGTCTTGGGTGTTTAATATGTATTTAAGTATGTATCTATCTATATAAGTATGTTTATCCGTTGCCTAGTACCCATAACACAAGCTTTACTTAGCTTACTTTGGGACTAGGTCAATTGGTGTGAATTGTCCCGTGATATTTATTTTATTTTTATTTCATTTTAATTCTGATAAGAAATAAATTCTTATGATTAAGCTTCTTCGTCTACGTAAAAAAAAATCTCCTATCATAAACAATCTTTATATTTTTAAACCCAAAATCCTTTTACAACAGGAACATATTATATAACTAACGTATTACTTCTCCTTAGTAATAACAATTTACTTAGTCACTTTTTCTATACAGTGATTCGTTTGCGAATAAAATTATGTAACTTTAAAGAAGTTCAAATGTTTTACAAGATCGAGCGTCCCCCCCTTTAAAAGCTAAACTATTGGTTTAAAAACTTTGATAAAAATTTGAAGAAATTCATGACGCGAGGAAATAATATATCAAATTAACAAGGAAAACTATTACGGCTAAGTCCGCTTGAGAATTATTAGAAGTTTAGAGGAAATAGCAGCCTGACCTATAAAATATACCTACTTGGGAAATTATCACTGTCACTATCACCTGTTTATGTAAAGGATCATCGTTTGGTTCCACCCAGTATAAAATACAAAATTCTTAGAAAAAAAATACTACTCGTTTATAATACGCATCGTATAATTAATTTTTTTTTTTTGTAACTGCAGCGGAACTCTATCCCGGACTTGTCCGACAAATCCTGAAATTTGAATTAACTAGTAACTGCTGGACTTAACTGTTCTCTGAGCGAAGTAGAGCCTAGTTGAAGTTTGCTTTACCGTTGTTTTTTCTGGATAAATACAAGGCCAGGGTGTATAGGCTGTTACTGAAGCAGTTACTGAAGCATCTTCGGACTCGTCTGTACTCTAGAATGGGGTGAAATAAAGGTCAATAGCTGGTCAGGTTGAATTGAAAAAAATATATATATTAGGGGACAATCTTACACAAATCGACCTAGTCCCAAACTAAGCAAAGCTTGTACTATGGGTACTAGACGACGATAAACATTCTTATATAGATAAATAAATACTTAAATACATAGAAAACATCCATAACTCAGGAACAAAATTATTCGTGCTCATCACACAAATAAATGCCCTTACCGGGATTCGAACCCAGGACCTCTTGCTTCGTCGGCAGGGTCACTACCAACTAGGCTGAAGCGGTCGTTAAACTAATAAAATAAAATAAAAAACCAAAATGAACCCAGACTTGTATAATTTTTTGAACACATATATTATTACAGTAGGTAATGCAAAATTTCTTCCCTTACGAATCCAATTGTCTATAGGTAAGGTACTTACTAGCAACATTTAACACTTGTATTGTTTTTACCCGACTGCTAGGACAGGATTATGTTTTTTTTAATAAGTAAGCCATAACGCCTCTCTGGCACACGGCGAGGTAGGCCCGCCAGGGGATGTCGCGCGCGCAGCAGGGGAAGGGGCGCGCGGGGGGAAGCGCCGCCAGCGCCAACGCACGCTCGCAGCGGAACTGCCACTCGGTGGAGCTGAACATCTGTAGCTCCCCGCGGAGAGTCGCCAGCTTCGAATGAGACCTTACGTACCTGAGGATTGCATTTGAATTGAAACCATAGAGCTTATAAGAGTAATGTAGTGGCTGCATGAATAAATATTGAAAGTCATAGTTCGATTCCGCGTCGGGGCAGATATTTGTTTGTTCCAGAGTCTTCCGTGTTTAACCTCTCAGATCTGCGCCAAATTTAAGGCTAACTTTTGTATTTTTATTTTAATCTGTAACATTGGTTTGGTACCTACTATTTGGGACAAACGAGACTGGAACGCACGTTTTTTTTTAATTCACGGCGTCCGATGGGTTAATGTATATTTAAGTTTGTATCTATCTACTCGTATGTAAGGATGTTTATATTTTTTATCCGTTGCCTATTGCCCATAACATAAGCTTTGCTTACTTTGGGACTACGTCGATTGGTGTTAATTGTCCCGTGATATTTAAGTATTTATTAATGTTTGCCATAATGATCATTTGCCATAACTCTTTTCTCTGAGTCTATTCTACATTCTACATTGTTATATAGGATGTCCGGCAGACGGTTGGCCAAATAAAAACGGCGGACAGGTGAGGTTATTTGCTAAGTACTTATTCTGCCAAAATTCCCGGGTCAAAAAAAAACATTTAAAAAAATGCTATATCGTGGGGCTATCCCCACGATAGCATTAATTTTTTTTTTAAACATTTAGACGAATTTTTTTTCAAAAGATATTCACGGCAAAGTATGTTTTTTTTGTAGTCTTGACTGTTTATTTGTTCTTTTAAAATTAACACTTGTCTTGTTTATTTGTTCTTTTAAAAAAATTATGAGCTTTCAAACTTTTTAAAGGTAGATAAAAAACCTTCAGCCCAACTTTGCGTTACTAAAAAATAAAAAAAGACACCCAGCGTTTGCTTCATCACCAGTTAATTATATTATAAACTGTCATAATATATTGTGTTTAAATGTACCTATCTAAATAAGTACCTGGGTGTTTGTCCTCGTAATTTCCGTAACAGGTCGAAGAAATACGCTGGTAGTATCTCAGTCAGAAAACTCACAAGCTTCAGCGTAGTCGAGTGTTTCACCATAAAAAAAAATGGACAAGGAAAGTCATCTGAAATCAAATTTAGCATTGATAAAATATTGAATCATGGGCAAGGACTATCTTACGGATATTATAAACTACTTAACTGTTACCCGCGAATCCCTCTGCGAACGTTTATCGCTATTTTGCGAGAACTATTCAATTTTCCGGGGCATAAAGTATCCTACATATAATTATGTTAATCCAGATTATAATCTACGTGTGCCAAATTTAATCAGAATCCGAATAATAATTGAAAAATTTAATCGGTCTTGCGGCCTATCCATTATGTATTTTGAACCTTACTGAATCCATCTTTTTTGGCCTCTTCTGCATAAAAATTTATAGTTTGCCTCCACGTCACCGGGTTCACTCCACTTGAGCAGCAGTGGAACACTTGTACCTCATTGGATCTGCAACAGACAATTTTTTCAATGGCCGACCACGTAACTCAATTAACTTTCCGCAGCAAACATGAAGTTCATCTTCATACGAATCCATGACATAGGGATCCGATCCGAGACGTGGTGCTTCACTATGGGCCTGATAAATAGGCTCAGAGTCGCTCAACGAGCTATGGAGAGGGCTATGCTTGGAGTTTCTCTACGGGATCGAATCAGAAACGAGGAGATCCGTAGAAGAACTGGGGTTACCGACATAGCCAAACGGATTAGCTCGTTGAAAAGGCAATGGGCAGGCCATATAATATAGCACGCAGAACAGATTGCCGTCTTAGCCCAAAAGTTTTTAAGCGGAGACCACGGACTGGCAAGCGCAGCGTGGGACTTCCACCAACGAGATGGACGGACGATTTGGCGTAGGCTTCAGGTTCAGGGTAGATGCAAGTTGCTTCCAACCGTAATGATTGGGCGTCAATGATGGAGGCTATGTCCAGCAGTGGACGTCCTACGGCTGAAATGATGATGATGATGATGATACAAATCCATTGCAAGCATCCTGAATTTCCACGCTTTATAAGGCCTTACCGAGCTTTTGGCGCTAATCGATTTTAGGTATTGCTTTTAATTGATTTTAGGTATTGTGTGCGTGAGAGCGGCTAGAATGAAAGCCCATAAGCGCGAGCGACACAAGTTCTCCGCCCGATGGCCGAAGGAGAACTAGCGCTACTGACTATCGGACATGGGGGCAGCACGATGGCTCAAGATAAGTTGGTTAGACTGCGCGTGTATTTAGGTATTTTCACCGTATTACTAAAACAAATATACCTACATATCAAAAATTTATACAAGTTTTCTGGGGATAATAATTGATAGTCATTGTGAATGGAAAAAACATGTTGATAGTGTACTATCCAAAGTTAACAGTTTTGTATTTGCTCTCAAAAGAATTAGTCAAACAGTTTCTATTCAAGCAGCTCTGCTTGCTTATAATGGTAACGTAAATTCCGTCTTACGATATGGATTGGTAATATGGGGAAACTGCAATGATAGAGATGCATTATTCATCACACAGAAACGCTGTATTAGAGCTATGTTTGCTATTGACCAGAGAGGGTCATGTCGGAGATATTTTGTAAAGTATAATATTCTCACTTTCCCCAGTATGTACATTTTTGAAGTCTGTGTTTTTGTTCACAAGTACAAATATCTATTTGTGGAGGTTAGTTCTCGTGAAACTAGAATACAGTATAGATATGCTTTGTACAAACCCTCTGTGAAACTGGCTCTTTCTTCTAAAAACTCGTATGTGATGTGTATTTTAATTTATAATAAATTACCTGATATTTTTAAGGACATGAACTTAAATATATTCAAATCATAGGTTCGTGAATGGCTTGCACAAAAATGTTTTTATACTATTAATGAATTTTTTAATCTGTAGTGTGGCTATTTAAAGTTTTTATTTTTTATTTAATTTAATATAGTTTGATTTGATTTCACTGCATCATCATCATCATCCTTTTGATTTGTTTCATCTTAATTTAATTTAATGTAGTTTAATTGGATTTAATTTAATTTGATTTGATTTTATTTATTATTGTTTGATTTAGATTTAATTTATTATTGTTTGATTAGATTTAATTTAATTTATTTAGTTTGATTTGATTATGTTATTTAATTCGATTTATTTGTTAATAACATTTTACTTGATGTTTTTAATGAATAGTATATTTTTTATAATGTTTTGTGTTTGTTTGTACATCTGAAAAGGTAGAGAATTGGTGTTTCTATATATGAAATTGTTATTTCTATCAACAATGTAACCTAATCCTCACAAACAATAAAGAACATTGAACTTTGAACTTTGAACTTTGAATGTAGCAACACTACCCAAGCCCAAGAAAACATCTTGTTTTATTAACATTAAAAAAGTCATGACCTGCGTGCAGTATTTACGTCGTACTACGAATTTAGTATTTTTTAGAGACGATTTTGGATTTTTTTTCTATCGAGCGAACTAAAAGTAATCGTGTTTCGATAAACACTTGTAATTAGAGTGAATCCTCAAATATCTTACACATGAATTTCGGGACTATAGCTTTGCTAGTAATGATACAGCACGATATTATTATTTTTTTCTTTTATTCTTACTGCAATGTGGCGATCTATAAAACAACACAATAAGCCACTCCTCTGTCTTTAAATGTCCTTGTCGTCAACTAAGAAATACTCCACTGAGCATCCCATCAAGTGCTGTCTTTGAACCTGCTTGATAGAGCAGGGACACTGTGCTGTGCTTTTTCAGTCTGTAGTAATACACGCTTCCTGTACCTTTCAGTTTCGTTGCCAGTTCATTTATGTGGTTTGATAATCTGGCCTCGATATTAAATGAATGCAATAAATGCGTCAAAAGCTCAGTAGGTAGGGCCTTAATGTTTTGGAATTGTCAAATGTTAAACAACTGCATTTGATATGAATTCTATTCGTCTTGATATTTTAGTCCTGGGGGCGTCTCCAGATAATAAATATTTGATGTCACCTACTTACCAAGCAAATTCAAATATGGCAGCAAATTAAAAAAAAATAACATGTGCAACACATTTTACAGATGAAAAATATCTGTCACTACTTATAGGTGACACGGGGCACACATAGTGCAGAAAAAGCGGGGATCGAACTCAATCGAAGTCGTAGTAGAAGGTTCGAGGTTCATGCGAGATCGCCCGAAACTATCATCACTCAATGTCTTCCCAATCCCAATTCAATTTTGATTTGATTAACCCTGTTGTTTGCTTGAAAATTTGTGCATGGAGTCGCTTGTCAGACACTACTTACCCTGCGCATTGGAAAGCGGCAACAATCGCCATGTTGACGACATAATCTACGGGTATTAGATCTGCCACTATAGAGTCTTGCCCCGGCAACACCCGCATCCAGTCTTTGGCAATAGCGATGTACAGAGTCACAGCACCTTGCATGCTGTCAACCCAGCCTTCCATGGGCTCCGATATCGCTGGCATCACTAATAAACATCAGATCAGATAAGAGAATAAAACTATAAATTAAAAATTAAAAAAAAAATTAAAATTGGGGATGTCTATTTTTTTGCAATGTATACTAAATCGAAAACCATTTCGAGATAAATGGTTTTTAACTCGTTTTCTGTAGTTATTTAATTTTAATATTATATAATGAATTTATTACATAACAAATAAGCAATGACCTTCATTTGACTTTGGTGTAAATTGCGTGACCGGTCCAAGTCGTACTTTATTCTGTGTGGTTAGAATTCTTCACAAATTTACGCGTGGATTATAACTACGGAGTTTGATTTGGACCCACTGCCTGACATCTAGCACTTTGACAGCGCCAGTAAAGTGACACTAGTTACAGTGTACCACCACGCAAAAAATAATTAAAGGGGTTGCCTTATCGTACGCATTTAGATAGATTTAGAAATTTGGCAGTGTGGGAGCCCTCAATTACAATCTGACGTCATCAACCAAAATAGTTTCAATAATTAATTTTGAAAAAAGTAGTGAACTAAGTGACAAAATATTGAAATTAGTTTCTTATAATTGACTTTTCTATACAAAAAAAAATATAAAACCACTGGTAATTTTTTTTAGACATTCCCAATTAGGTCACGCATATAATCTATACTAGTACCGTGACTGACTGACTGACTGATTGACTGACTGACAAACAACGCACAGCCTAAACTACTGGGGCTAGAGACTTGAAAGGGGAGCAGGATAGCCTAAGAAAAATTGCCCCCAGCGTTTTTGGGTCGAAACTATAATTAAACGATGCCTTTTGAGGGGAGGTAATACCCTGCACAAAGTTTCATGCCTCTGTTACCCCCTTGGGGTGAAAAACACCCGAATAACCCTAAAACTGTTTTATTTATTTTTTCCTGAACTATGAAAGTGACGAATTTCAAATTTTCTACAAATATTAATGAGACTAAAAGCTATATGTTAAAAAAATATGACCCTCCTAACCATTTTAATTCTTGAAAAAAAAATAAAAAATGAATTAACCTGTATAACAAGTTCGGCTCATGGTACACACACCATTTTTTTTTTCAAATATGAACCAATTTATATTCTACATCATACAAAAGTTTCATCGACCTAGCCCAGAAGAAACATTGCAAAATTAAAATGAATGTACTATTTAGTAGGCACTACTCAGACTCACTAGCTCACTACATTATTTTGGTTCAGTTAACTTATTTCATTGCACTCTGAGTGAATTCAAAAGAGTTGCCTCTGGACAAATAATGAAACCATGGATAAGACTGATACTTGGCAATATCGTAAAATAGTTATTTGCTTAATTAGACAAGAAAACAAAAAAAAATCTATGAAATCATATCATCCAAATAAACAGGCTCCTCCAAAGTGATACATTGAAAACCGTTAGTTTTTCGGTTAATATTGGACTGATTGTTATGATACTTTGCAGTTTGTTTTTAAATGTCTTGTAGTATTAGTATTTGTCCAGAGGCTAAAGTCACCCAGTATAATATGATATGCACATTAATAAACGTTTATGTTACTCCGGTAATGATAAGTAGCTTTGACGACCGCTTTAGCCTAGTTGGTAGTGACCCTGCCTACGAAGCAAGAGGTCCTGGGTTCGAATCCCGGTAAGGGCATTCATTTATGTGATGAGCACGAATATTTGTTCCTGAGTCATGGATGTTTTCTACGTATTTAAGTATTTATTTATCTATATAAGTACTAGGGGCGTTCAATAAAAAGTGAGAATGAGTATGTTATAAACAACTTTTACTAAATGTCATTTTATTTTTCGACAGAGTCATCTTTTAGCATAATACACGTAGTATATCTTTTTTCTAAACTTAAAATTCCATTTTTAAAAAAGGTCTCATCTTGAGTACTTAAAAAATCTTGAACTGCAGCGACTACCGCGTCGTCGTCTTCAAATTTCTGGCCTCTCAGGTATTGTTTCAATCTCGGAAATAGGTAGAAATCACTGGGAGCGAGATCTGGTGAATACGAAGGATGCTTAAGGATATCGAACCCAGCATCACGAATTGCAGCCATTGCAACGGCGGACTTGTGTGCCGGGGCATTGTCCTGGTAGAACAGCACAACTTTCGAGAGTTTACCTCGCCGTTTTTCGCGGATCTCATTGCGCAATGTTGCTATTTGTTTGGCATATAATGTGCCCGTAATAGTGGCTCCATGCTCGAGATACTCAATCATTAATACCCCTTAACCATCCCAAAAAACAGAGCCCATGACCTTACCGGCAGATGGGCTCTCCTTGAATTTCTTCGGAGTTGGAGATGATGGCTTTTCCATGTCATAGACTGCAGTTTCGTTTCTGGGTCGTAATGATGGAGCCATGTTTCGTCCATTGTTATAAATCGCGCCAAAAAAAGTTCCCGGTCTTGCTGCATCAGGTTCAAAGCTTCTTGACAAATCTCTAGTCTAGTTTGTTTTTGCGTGTCAGTAAGCATTCTTGGTACCCAACGCGCAGATACCTTTTTCATACCCAAGCATTCATGTAAAATATTATGCACGCTCCCCGTTGAAATCTTTACATTTTCAGCAATAAAACGAACCGTGACACGACGATCCGCCAAAACTGAGTTTTCGACTTTTTTCACAATTTTCTTCAGTTACTGCTGTAGTAGGGCGTCCGGAGCGGGGTTCGTCCATTGTCGATGTTCTTCCACGTCTAAATTCGGCGCACCAACGTGCGACTGTCGAATACGGAGGAGCATTAGACCCTAAAGTGTCCCGCAAATCCAAATTGACTTGGTCCGTAGAAAAATTTTTTAAACACAAGTATTTGATAACGGCGCTCAGTTCAATTTTCTCCATTTTCGCTAACGTACTCAATAGCATTGCAAAGAAATTACCGTATATTTTTTTAAACAAAAGACAGTTAGTTTTTTTTTCATAGCAATCAGCTAGATAGATTAGCTTTACCGGCCAGTATTTAATTTCCTAATATTAAAAGAGTTTGCATCTCATTCTCACTTTATATTGAATGCCCCTCGTATGTTTATCGTCGTCTAGTACCCATAGTACAAGCTTTGCTTAGTTTGGGACTAGGTCGATTTGTGTAAGATTGTCCCCTAATATTTATAATTATTATTATTTATTTATAGTGTAAGTGGTGATAATGCAAATAAAATAAAATAAATAAATAAATTATGCTTAATGAAATTCTGACTAACATATTATTTGATAATTACTTAGACAATTTGACAATTATTAACGAAGACAGTGATGACTGACCTTAGCCTCTGGACAAATACTAATAATACTGGTTAAGCAAGATATTTTAAACCAAACTGCAAAGTATCATATCAATCAACCAATCAACTTTGGAGGAGCCTGTTTATTTGGATGATACTTATATGATTTCATAGAATTTTTTTTTTGTTTTATTGGCAAAAAACATTTTTACGATATTGCTAAGTATCAGTCTTATCCATGGTTTCATTATTTATCCAGAGGCAACTCTTTTGAATTCACTCAGAGTGCAATGAAATAAGTCAACTGAACCAATATAATATAGTGAGTAGCTACCTAGTGCCTACTAAATAGTACATTCATTTTAATTTTGCAATGTTCCTTCTGGGCTAAATCGATGAAACTTTAGTATGATGTAGAATATAAATTGGTAAATATTTGAAAAAAAAATGGTGTGTGAACCATGAGCCGAACTTGTTATACGAGGGGCGTTCAATATAAAGTGAGAATGAGATGCAAACTCTTTCAATAATAGGAAATTAAATACAGGCCGGTAAAGCTAATCTATCTAGCTGATTGCTATGAAAAAAAAAGTAACTATCTTTTGTTTAAAAAAAATAAGGCAATTTATTTGCAATGCTATTGAGTACGTTAGCGAAAATGGAGAAAATTTAACTGCGCCCCGTTATCAAATACTTGTGTTTGAAAATTTTTTCTACGGACCAAGTCAATTTAGATTTGCGGGACACTTTAGGGTCTAATGCTCCTCCGTATTCGACAGTCGCACGTTGGTGCGCCGAATTTAGACATGGAAGAACATCGACCATGGACGACCCCCGCTCCGGACGCCCTACTACTGCAATAACTGAAGAAATTGTGATAAAAGTTGAAAACTCAGTTTTAGCGGATCGTCGTGTCACGGTTCGTTTTATTGCTGAAAATGTAAAGATTTCAACGGGGAGCGTGCATAATATTTTACATGAACGCTTGGGTATGAAAAAGGTATCTGCGCGTTGGGTACCAAGAATGCTTACTGACACGCAAAAACAAACTAGACTAGAGATTTGTCAAGAAGCTTTGGACCTGATACAGCAAGACCGGGAACTTTTTTTGGCGCGATTTATAACAATGGACGAAACATGGCTCCATCATTACGACCCTGAAACGAAACTGCAGTCTATGACATGGAAAAGGCCATCATCTCCAACTCCGAAGAAATTTAAGGTGGGCCCATCTGCCGGTAAGGTCATGGGCTCTGTTTTTTGGGATGGTAAAGGGGTATTAATGATTGAGTATCTCAAACATGGAGCCACTATTACGGGCACTTTATACGCCAAACAAATAGCATCATTGCGCAATGAGATCCGCGAAAAACGGCGAGGTAAACTCTCAAAAGTTGTGCTGTTCCACCAGGACAATGCCCCGGCACACAAGTCCACCGTTGCAATGGCTGCAATTCGTGATGCTGGGTTCAATATCCTTAAGCATCCTCTGTATTCACCAGATCTCGCTCCCAGTGATTTCTACCTATTTCCGAGATTGAAACAATACCCGAGAGGTCAGAAATTTGAAGACGACGACGCGGTAGTCGCTGCAGTACAAGATTTTTTAAGTACTCAAGATGAGACCTTTTTTAAAAATGAAATTTTAAGTTTAGAAAAAAGATATAATAAGTGTATTATGCTAAAAGGTGACTATGGCGAAAAATAAAATTACATTTAGTAAAAGTTGTTTATAACATACTCATTCTCACTTTTTATTGAACACCCCTAGTACAGGATGATTAATTTTTAATTTTTTTTTTTTTTCAAGAATTTTAATGTTTAGGAGGGTCACTTTTTCTAACATATAGCTTTTAGCCTCATTAATATTAGTAGAAAATTTGAAATTCGTCACTTTCATAGTTTAGGAAAAAATAAATAAAACAGCTTTAGGGTTATTCGGGTGTTTTTCACCCCCAGGGGGTAACAGAGGGATGAAACTTTGTGCAGGGTATTACCTCCTCAAAAGGCATCGTTTGATTATAGTTACGACCCAAAAACGCTGGGGGCAATTTTCCTTGAGTATTGTAGGGGTGCACTAAGGAAGGATTCTTCGTCATTCCCACGGGATAGGGACTAATCTTTCTTTGTTTATTTGTTTGTAGCGGAATCTCTGAAACTGTTGAGCCGATTTTAAAAATTCTTTCAGAATTAGAAAACTTCACTATCTTTGATTAACATATGTTACTTTTTATCTGGGAAAATGCAAAATTCCCGCGGGATAGAAATAAATTAATTCAATTTCGGAGTTGATTTTAAAAATTCTTACATATTATGTGATATGACTATCCCTGATTGACAGAGGCTACTTTTTATTCGGGAAAATATAAAATTCCCACGGGATACTTTGAGGCTGATTTTAAAAATTATTCACCAACACACAATAACAATAAACAAACAATTATTTCAGCTACAGTATCCCTGTTTGACATTATGTACTTTTTTCCGGGAAAATTCAAAATTCCCACGGGATAGAAATAAGTAAATTCAACTTCGATACTGATTTTAAAAATTCTTTCATATGATATGTTATGACTATCCCCAATTGACATAGGCTACTTTTTCTTCGGGAAAATGCAAAATTACCGCGGGATAGAAATAAGTGAATTCAATATCGGGACTGATTTTAAAAATTCTTTCACCAATAGTAAGCTACAATATCCGTGATTGACATAGAGTACTTATTTCTGGGAAAATGCAAAATTCCCACGGGACAGAAATAAGTAAATTCAACTTCAGCACAGATTTTATAAAATCTTTTATATGATATAGAAAGAAGAAAGAAAGAAAGAAGACATTTATTCACTTTTACAAGACACACATACCTATACAAGAAATTACACACAATTTCAGACAAATGAAAAAAACAAAGATAACAAACAATGGAGCAATAAATAAACATTTACATACACAGCTCTGCATGTGTGTCCCCGCAAAAGTGAAACGGTCGCTGACTCAGCATTATGCTGAGGCGTTAGACGCCTGCAGCGCTGATTTTCTGTCAGAACCGCCTGTGACTCACGGAACGATACACAATAATATACTATATGAACCACTTACCTATATAGAAATAAATTAATCAAATGATAATGAATTGATAAATAGTATAGATTTATTATAGAGTAGCATAATAAGTTAATAAGTAAATAAATAAATTACAACAAAGAAAAAGTAAACGGAGAAGATATGTTTAAAAACAACAGGCTGGCATATCTATGTGTGGGTGCTGGTTTTTACGGATAGGATTTTTGGACCGTTAAGAAGTGATGCTTCAGCTTGCGCTTGAAGGTGTACTGACTTGACGCTCCTTGGATTGGGGGAGGAATATCATTCCAGCACTTAGACGCCGCGAACTTAAAACTTCCACGGAATGCCGCGGTCCGGTGTTTAGGCACGAGAACCATAGCACTCCTGCGCTCACTCTTCGACCAAACAATTTTATTAAAGAGATACAATGGTGTCCTGTAGCGTCTCACACCGAACAGCAAAGTGGCGAGGTGCATGCGCCTGCGTGCAGGCATGTTCAGCACCCATGGGAAGGATAGTGTAACTTTCTAATGGTAAAAGAATTTTTAAAGTCGACTCCATAGTTTCAGAGATTCCGCTACAAACAAAGAAACAAAGAAAATCTAGTCTCTAGCACTAGTAGTTTAGGCTGTGCGCTGTCTGTCAGTCAGTCAGTCAGTCAGTCAGTCAGTCAGTCAGTCAGTCATTCAGTCAGTCATTCAGTCAGTGAGTCAGTCACGGTACTGTTTTATAGGTAGGTATAGATAGCCAGATTTAATAAAGAAAAAGACGAACTATTAAAATATAAATCAGTCGTTTTTTAATGCACAATAGGTACGACAAGAGTAACAAGAATTATAAAAACCGTATTTTTAAACGCCAATATTGGGAAAAAAATAAGTGATGCACTCGCGAGTCCTCGTCCACCTGCGGACGTATTGGCTGCCGACGCTGCGCAGACGTCGATCGGAACGTTGACCTTGACGTCAGACGTCGATAGGAACGTTGAAACGTCGCTTATAGTGTAAAATAGGAGATAGCATAACCTAAGAGATTTTCATGTAAGAAACATTAACTTTAAGGGGCTGTTTCACCACTTTTATTAAAGTTCGGATTAGCTTAATCTTAACCTTATTTGACAGATGGAATTAAAATTTCTGTTTCACCAGTCTCGATTAGCGCTGAGTGACGGACAAACTGTTTCTTAATTTGACCATCAGATCGGGAGGCATTTAGCATTTTTATCCGTCACATAAAGTTAGTTTATTTTTTTGTGGCCATAGTTGGAGAGCCCTTCAGCCGGTTTCAGAAAAATAAATCAAAGTATTTTTTATTTTTTAAAGAAAGAGGTCATGCTAAATTGCATAAAATAATTTAAATATCAAGATTTGAATAAAAACTTTTAGTATGTAAAAATAAATCCAAAATTTCGTAATATTTTTTAATAACAAACTTTTTTTCAGTGGCTCAATCGTTTGTTCTACCTGAACTTGTATGTCGCCATTAAAAAAAAGTTTATCTGTCAAATGGTTTGGTGCCACTTTTCGATTCGTTTTACGTGATTTTATTTTTCTTTGTTATTGTTAACAAAGTA
Organism: Archips crataeganus; assembly: GCA_947859365.1. Taxonomy (NCBI): domain Eukaryota; kingdom Metazoa; phylum Arthropoda; class Insecta; order Lepidoptera; family Tortricidae; genus Archips; species Archips crataeganus. The sequence goes on along the minus strand of OX402053.1, from coordinate 2,945,309 downwards.
CCGTAAATAAATACCGTTTTTGGATCAATTATAATGTTACTTATTTGTTTATGCAAAAAAAATAGATGTATTCAAAAATTATATAGCCATTTCTTTTGCTTTAATAATGAGTGACTCTTTGAACGAAAGTGTGCGAACAGGAACGCGTGGTCGTGAAATGCGACGTTGCCATTCCGACTTTTTGTTAAACGGACGATTAGTTAAGTGGTACTTAGTTTGTACAGGACCGGAGTGGTGAAACTGAAAAAACACTAGCTGACAGATTTGTCCAGTACTTAGTTTATTCATTGGTTACGTAACCAGCAGTTTGACAATAAGGTGGTGAAACACCCCCTAAAACTAGTATAATAAAATAAACTCGTCGGGGTAACAACGCATACCAACGGAGGGTCTGAGAATGGCGAGCGGCATGCGCCCACGTCGCTCGACTAGCAGCGTCTCGGCTAGGGCTTTTGAAAACGTATAGGTGTTAGGGAATCCCTCTGTAACATAATATTACATTAACATTAACACCAATCAGTTCAGCATACTTTCAAATAGGACGTAAGTAAATCTAAGTGAAAATCTTTTTGATTGAAAGTCTATTCTGATAACCAACGTGTAATGTGTTCTTACGAGATTAATGACCTGATGACCAAACTGATAAATAGTGATCAGAACCCTGGGAGCAAAACTTTAACGAAACTTGTAAAGCTGACATTAAGGAGAATTTACAAAAAAGAAAAATAAGAATGTTATTGGCAGATTAGTGTTCAATTGAACTCTATATCGAAATCTCAGATTTTCAGTAGTTTATTAATATTTGCATGTCTGTAAGCACTGTTTCATGCCCGCTTGGCAAGTTTTGTTAAAGTTTTGCTCCCAGAGTTCCGATCACTGCTAATAAAATAATATTAAATACTCATGCAAACGTGCTGACCAGAGCAAATAAGGACCACACAGAGTGACGAGCCCGAGTCCTGGTTTTCAGTGTGAGCCTTTGACTTAACCTAGATTTAAAGCTAGCTAGCTGTGACAGTATGAACATCACATCAGATAAGACCACATCACACTGACTTTCTGTCATTTTTCAAATAAAAAAACGTCCATTCGAATTGGCCATGTTGAATTTTGATCACAAATAATACCTTTCAAAATGATTACTTACAAAATGTAATTGTGCTGAAAATTTACCTAAATTGAAATTATACCTAAATTTCTTTTCATCAAAAATGAATGAAGCCTAAATCAAATTAATCATCAATTGAATTGATCGTCATTTCTTTTGGCCTATGTCAATTTTGACAATTTTACCATAGGACATGATTCCATTTTCGACAGTATTCTGGATAGACAACTGTCCTTATTGATGTATTTAAAATTGGCATTTTTCTGATTTGTCGCATAATTTTTAGTGGAAGATTTATTTGTACTTAATGACAGTGAATCATTCTCATCAGCATTCTACATCATCACCATTTACATGTTTCTTACTCAATAAATTTGACATTTTCATCTCATCATGTCCGTGTTTGGCTAAGAACTCGTAGACATCTTCTAGTTTCGCAGGTGGAGGGTACACCACCTCTTCTACGACATGTTTATCGAGCTGCGCATACGCAGATGACACGTGGATAAACACCTTAAAAAGAATAGAACGGGCAATGAGAAAGAAAGAAAGTACATTTTTTTCAACAACAGGACACAAGGACAAAGGTAGTGTTTCATTGCGTTTGCAAGTCGGACACTGGCTCGGCATAATGCTGAGATGTGTATAGCATCCCAGCGTTGATTTTTTTTTGCCAGCACCGTCGGCTATGGGATTTCTTACAGGTGAAATATCGCTAGATCGCGTTCAGATCGTCAGACCGGACGTAACCCACGAAATTTTATTTTATTTATTTATTTATTCATAAAGTTCATATAAGATACAAAATATAAGCATGAAATAATCTTAGGTCTAGTAAGTAAATTTAGTTTAGTCTAAGCTAGGTTACAAGTGTAACCTGTGTTATAGACAAAAGGAATCTAAAGAATTATAATACAACTCGATAAACAATATCTTAAAACATAATACTTAGTTGGTAATTAAACAATAATAATGTAATCAAGTGTCAAATAACAAAATAAACAAAGAACAATCGGCTACACAGCGTCACCCTCACCTTGCAATAGAAAAAACGACTTCTGTTTTTCCTGTTCTCTGGTCCCACCTCAAAAAAAACAAGTTAAAAATTCATCATCAATACCTCTAGCTTCTTCATCCGGCGGCTCAACTCAAGGACTTGGCTCGTGCCTTCCACATTAATTGTTAGTGCCTCTCTTAGAGGCTCGTTCATCTTCACCGAGGCTGCAGAATGGAAGACTATAGACACCTAAAACAAAGATACCTGATTCATCATCGTCATCGTCAGCCAATAAACATTCACTGCTGGACAGAGGCTCTCCCCTGAAGAACATACGCGCGTACATCGTACTCCTGCAACCTTCTCCAAGTCACAAGTTCAACTTTATTTGAGGTCTAACTCACGGTATCTTTAGAGACGTCACCGGCATTCAAGAATACATTGCCCTCCACGGCAATCGGTTCATTTGTTATTATGTCCATTACAAGTTTTATTTAACTTGCAGTGTTCGCATCGTACATATCTTACAAGTCGAATTTCACCCACTTCGCATTGACTTGAAAAAAATACGCCACCGTCAACGTTCCAAGTTTACTTAAGCCTGCAAGCATTGCAAAAGACGATGGCAAGAGACCAGATGATATGAGTTTGAATCCATGGAAGATGGGTCGGGTGCTGGACTGCTGGTATGAGATGCAGCATGTTCAGACACGCTGGTCCCTTCCCATCTCCATGGAACTAACAACAGAGTTGGTGCAGCTTCTGAAGTGTCTGAATAAGCGTAACCAAGGAAATATATCTAGGCTCCAAATAAGACTTTGTCCCATTCGGTGTCGGGACCCTTAGTCTGTGGGGTCCTAGCGCTATGAGGCTATATAAGGAAATAGCAAAAAGGTTAATCAATGCCACAGGGGATCGAAGATCTGGCAACTACCTCGGACAAAGAATTAGTTTAGCTATTCAAAAGGGCAACGCTGCCAGTAATGTTGGAACCTTGCCTAAAGGGACTCCTTTTCATAATATGTTTTAGTTCTTATTATCATCTTTCTTCAGGTTTTTTTGTTTTAGGACATTCGTATACAAAATGTAAAATAATGGAAGCATTTGTAATTTTCTTACGTTAATCATACAAATAGTTACTTAATAAATATCCCGTATACGTACATTTTCTAGTACGTTAGCTACATCTTCAACGTTGATGCCTAGATCTGGAAGACACAGGTCCCCCACCACGGCTATGAGTTTACTCAAATCTTGAGGTCGTTCTGCCTTAATTCTAGTGAAGGCCTGAAAATAGAATAAAAGCAATTCAGAGTTTATACATCGGACTCAAAGTCTATTTTCGACCTGCTGCTGTCCTCTAAGTATACGGTTTGGTCACGGGTTAGACTAAAAGTTTTATTTAGAAACTAGTCTTTACCTACGGCTTTGCTTGCATAAACCATTAGGTCTGACAGATTCAAATGCTATTTTTATACCGATATATATATATGCGTGTGCGTGTCACGTCAGTTGTAATAAATTAAATTGTAAGAAAGATGGCGTACTACATACGTATACGTACTACTGGCAGTTTTCATTAGTTACAACGCACAGCACACGCATCTGGTCTGCACCGGCCTTTATTCGTCATATAACGTCAACAAGGATCGTGATGCAATTTTAGGGAATCTCATACAAATTTAGTAAAAACCCGGAATTTCCATTTGATTTTGAATATAAAACTGGTGTGAGACTCACTCATAGTGAAAATGAAAAAAAAGAAAAATGAAAAACGTTTTATTTGTTAAAATCTGTTGCGGTCTTTGATCAATTATAACTGTAGATCCACAGTCGCGCGCCCGAAAATGTCCGAGCCAAATGAGCGCCACTTTGATAAAAGTGGCCTTCTTTTTTCTCAGTACGTTGCGTGAAATTGTCAAGTTTAGCTGTCAAGTGTCAACCGAAATTCGACTGTAATGAAGTAAAGATTAGGTTCAAATTTCTGTGTAGGTGATGATTGGGTTGGGAACGTTACGTTTGGTAGCATAGCATACGGTTGTGGTAACTCTGAAGATGAGCTCTGGTTGAGTTCGAAACGCGTCAGTGTAGCTTGGTGATGGTGATGGTTGGGTTTATGTGATTTGTGTGTGTTCGTACAGTGTGGAGGTGGAGGAACTGCATGAACGCACATTTCTTGCATAAACGTAACTATTGTAAGGTCGCGGGTGAGCAAAGTAATTGTTTTAGTTCACTTACTTTTATCTTTGAAAATAATAAATACTGATTTTATGGATTTTTGAAAAATCGTCTGCCTTAACCGAAACTCGAACAGGTCAAAATTAAATAATGACATAACATAAAGTCGTGCTTTATATTACCGATCGAAAGCGTCATTCATAGTGTGATCATTTATTGCTACAACACGTCCTTTAAACTGAATAAAAACCTGAAAAATAAAAATTACTAGTATTCCAAGGTGGCTGCGGTCCATTTCCCGTGACGAATAAAAACAAAACGAAAAAAAACGAAACTTAATTGTTGGTATTCGTGACCTTCTGTTATATTGATTGTGTATGTTATTTAAAGATAAAACTCTACATCATTAAACAACAACGCAACAATACATGCTATTTATTATGTTTGTGTTATTTTTATTAACCGGGCGTATTTGACCGGTTCGAATCCCGACAAAGACAAGCGAATTTTTAAAAATGCATAAATGCAGTATTTTTTTAAACGGAAAAGTCCTTAACTCAGATTATACTATTTTAAATATTAAAGGTAGTTGCCCTTCATTCGTTCGTTTTTTTTTCACTCTGTATAAGTACCTTACAAATAATGATAAATATGTTTTAAGATTAAATAAAAAAAAATATGTTACAAAAAGAACATGAAAATTTATTTAAGTATACACCAACAAACAAATACTACACCAATTAATAGATGTAGTAAATTGATCAAAGTCTATCTAGCGGTGTGGTCAAATAATAATATAATAATATCAAATTTATTTCAGACTAGGTCCATATTTTGTTAGTTACAATAATAGGTGATACAATGTTAATAGTACAACAACAAAAGTAAAATAATGATGTTAAGAAAATAATAATAGTTACGCTGTTGGACAGGTATCTCAGTTAAGTTTTAAGCTTGCATAAGATAAAGATAGAGTAGTCATAACGTTGGTATATAAATTGTTAATTTTACACTTTTTTTAGATGGCAGCGAAAAAAATGAATAAACAACCTGAATCACGAATTAAAAATTGTTATTACGATGATTGATAATTTAAAACACAATTTTTTAATGTTTCAATGTTAACATATTCATATTTAACAAAGTTAAAATAAGTTTTATTGCTATTTTTTTTTTAAATTTTAATAAATTTGTGTTAACAAAAGCTTATGACGTTTCATTAATATCATTGAATTTGAAAAGGTTAAAGTTACGACATTTTTTCTAGCCATTGTCATGCATTACGAACGTGCTTACACCCCCGTTCTTTACGCGAAATTAAAACAAAAAGCAGTTACTACCTTTTTGTAGTCAGATAATTTGCTATCATTTTCTGATTCAGTACAAACATCATGTCAAGTTACGCCGTTTTTGAGGTCTGTAAACTCTGTAGACATAGGGCGTAACTCGATTTCTCGTGTTCCTGGCAATACCAAGTTAACAGTTTGTAGACAATATAATGCAGATTTATATTTTATACTTATGGTCCAAAAAGTACGTTCATACGAGAAGCCGTTACAAAGTTATGATTTTCATTCCGTTTTTTTTTCGGTTTTTTGGCTCTGGTGTAAAGTTGGGTTTTTAGGGTTACGCCCTTATTGTTTTCCGGCGTCGATATGTGCACAAAGGTATATAATGCCTTGCCGGAACATGTAAGAGAATTTCAGGGCCCTAAGTTTAAATATAAGTTGACTGAATGCGCTTCTAAATAATTGTTTTTACACAGTGAATAAATTTTTCAATTATGGCGTCAATAAAAGACAATTTAATTTAGTTCGATGATACCTTTTCAACAAATTGAATGTAGATAAATGTAATATAATTGTAATATTATTCTTATCAGCTTATCATAATCTGATTCAGCACAATTATTTTTATCTTCATTTTTTTTTATTTCCTTATTGACGAAGCCTTTTGCAGACAATATTTAATGTAATGTTATGTACCTAATTGAATTTTAATCACTATAGTTTGATTGACATTATTGTTTACTTGAAATATTTTTTATTGAATGAATTTAAATTTTTGTCATTTTTTATTATAATGTAATTTCAATATTTGCATGATTTTAATTATTATTATTTTTAATGCTTTTTGGACATAAATATTGTACACCATGCATATGGTAGATTGCGGCAGTGTTCTCAATTGTCTGTTACATCATATTTAATTACCCGTTATCACAATAAATATTATTATTCTTATTCTTATTCTTAAAACGTATATCAAAAATAGCGCAAAATATGCCGCTTCGTAATTGGGAAGATTCGTAAACCCAAATTCGTAAAGAAGTTTTACTTCAAAAATCCATCATAAGAAGAGCTGACAACAATATAGTAGACTATACTAAATAGGGTTCATCTTAACATGGACATGCGCACAGGCGCAGCCGATGTATTCATACTTAAATTCCCATGGGATAGGTAATAAACGGGAATTATAATATATTTACTAACTGATACCGATGGCGATGAAATGATAATAATGATAGATGTTAGGATAATAATCGTCATAAGAACTATTGTCCAAATTTATCATTTGTCAGAAATTATCGTTTCGCATGACTCTTTTTGCTCTGAATCCATTAATTGTACAGAATTGTTATAAATTAAACCTAGCTTAACCTATAGACTCCTACTGGATAACCATTTCAGAATTCCTGAATAATCAATGGTTTCTGAGAAAAAAGAGTTATGCGAAATGATAATTTCTGACAAATGATGAAGTATGCTAAAAGTTTGTATGACTATTGAACGGCCCCCTCCAGCCGATCGGAAAAACCTTTATGTCAACGCAAAAAGAGCGAAAAAGACGTCGATGAGCTCGGCTCCGTTCGGCCCGTGTATCCGAGCCGATCGAAGTCTTTTTCACTCTTTTTGCGTTGACATAAAGGTTTTCCGATCGGCTGAAGCCGATTCCGCGTCGATAAATTTGGAGAGAGCCGTAGCCACTCTCTTTCTACGTTACTTACCCGGCTTTTAATGATCTTTTCCACCACATCTTCACTTTTTCGCACCAGTACATATATTTTGTCTATATCTGGACAACTGTACAGGATTTTCTCTATTAGTACCTGAAAATAAACACTTTTTCAATAAAGACTAAGACGTAGCGATTAAACAGTACAATTATGGAAGAATCAGGTAAAAAAAATAAAGAAAAAGCAAAAGTACCTAACCTACCTAACCTAACCTACTTGTTATTCCCGACATGCAGTTTACTGAATGGTAGGAATTTTTTCGCCGAAACTATTTTATTTTTCTGAATATTTTACAGGATATACATACAGGGTAATTTTTTAATCAGTGCACAAATTTTGATACGTGATTCAGTATCGTTGATAGATCACGCGTATATCGCGATTATCTGTTCAAGATTTTTTTTTAAATTTTGAAATTTGGGTTTTTCATAGTACATTCATCCAATAATTGGTGGAGTTACTATGAAAAACAAAAAAAATAAGTGATTAATATTATAACGAAAAATACTGAAATTTGTTATTTTAACGACACTGAATCACATATTAAAATTTGGGCACTAAATAATAAAATTACCCTGTACATATTTCAGGACTATCCTGTAGAACCGCATCCGCATAGGTGAGGTTAGGGTAGTTCAATCCTGAAGTAAGGTAAACGTACCAATGCTCGACACCTCAACGCCCAGTAGATGACACCCATCTGTCACTTCTCTTACAATGACATAAGATTCAAGGTGCCATGTATTGGGTCAGTGTCGAGCACACAACTGCAACTGTTTCATTTTGTAAAACTTTAAGTACCTAAACATCCCTATGTTTAGGTACTTAAAGTTTTACAAAATGAAACAGTTGGGAAATTATTAACCTGGGAAAATATTTTCAGCGAAAATTTTGATATCCAAATTTGCACAAAACGCGCTAGAACTTGCTTAATAATATACACCGTGAAATTTTAGTGGTTGTTTTCCCGAAACGAGGTGATTTAGTTTCGATTGTACAATCGATTTATAATTACTATTTTGCTTAGAGTACAAAATCCAATTGTGAAAAACGAAAGTCGAAAATGACCGCAAACCAATAGTAACGCTTCGTTGGTACAAGTAGCGTACGATCGTACGATAGGTTAGGTACCAACGAAGCGTTACTATTGGTTTGCGGTCATTTTCGTCTTTCGGTTTTCACAATTGGATTTTTGACTCTAGTCAAAATAGTAATTATAAACCGACTGTACAATCGATACTAAATCACCTCGTTTCGGGAAAACAACCACTAAAATTTCACGGTGTAGAATTTGTTATAAATACCTTTCCTAAGAAACCGGTGCCTCCCGTTATAAAAACTGATTTTCCTGAATAGAAGCCTGCAACCGAGGGAGAGCAGCGTTCTGGCGACATCTTACCGTCACAGCTCGTCTTCTAAAAGACAATGAACAATCCAACTCTTTTTATACTTAAATATTCATTTCAATTTTTAACTATAGGTAATCGTATGATAATTATTTAAGTCTTTGTCATAATTTCGAATACAACCATTTTAAATAATTCTCACTTTAAAACACCGACCTAGACCGTCGAGCCATGAGCACTATAGGGTTCCGTAGTAATATATATGCGCAAAATTATCACTTCTATCAGCATCGAATCACATTTGTCTGGAAGATTTCAGATACACTACACGCATTGCTGGTCAGAGTATGCTATCACATGCTTTCACCTGCTAAAGGATACCATCGTATGTTTACAGCTTCTAATGGATGCCATAGCATGCTTACAGCTACTAAGGCCCTGGTTTCTCTGGCCCGTCACGCGACCGGCGGCGTCTGGATGTTCGCCGCACGCTGTGCCTCCACGCCGTCGGTCGCGGTTGCGTAAAGTTTCAGAGAAACCACCCTTTAACATTCCAGAACAAAACATTCGGTATCCTACTATCTCGCCTCATTAGTTTTTTGTTTAATCTTATCTCGTCTTATTGTGTATTCGTCACTCATTCTTTAATCGTCTTGTTTCGCTATCCGTCATTATCTTATTTGGTCAAATTCTGTAACTTGTCTCTCTCTCTCTTAATAAGTCTTATTCGTTTTTCGTCGCGGTCTTCCTTGGACTTATTCTTTGTTTGTCTCTCTCGTTTTTAATATCATTCGCAGTCTATCTTTAGTCACATAGCACCGAACGCATCGAAATAATTTTGGCAAATAAGTAAATGAGACAAAAAACGACAGGGAAGAACGACGAATGAGTCCAAGGAAGGCCGTGACGAAAAACAAACAAGACGTGCTAAGTGATAGACAAGTTGCAAAATTTGACCAAAAAAGGTGATGACGGATAGCGAACAAGATGAAGACGAATAAAGAATGAGACGAAATAAGAATTGAACGAAAAACGAATGAGGTGAGATAATAGGATACCAATCATTCGAACATCGTCGGTCGCGGACACGCGTCAGTCACCGGTCGCCGGCGGCGGGTGGTCAGAGAAAACAGGGTCTAAAGGATGTCATCGCATGCTTTCAGCAGCTAATGCTAATATTGTGCAGGTTATTTTTGTATATTGCTGCACTACGACGCCGTATTGTATGCCGTGAATGAAAGGATGGAGCCATTAGTCTGCAAGAAATCGCTGTAAAGTCAACTTTGGTATTCGCTAAATGCACTTTACTAGAGAAACGTACGCAATATAGGTTCAATCACAAAATTACTTTACCTACTAGGAATTTAATAACGTCATTTTCTTTGTGTTTATTATCAGACATGTTGTACCTACAGCTCTAACTTCACACGAAATCTTCCAGCATAAATCAATACAAATTCTAATAAACAAATCTCTCCGGATAAAACCATGCAAATTATATGTTTCGTAACTTGATATTATATAAACTAGTTCTCAGTAATGACTAACTAGCTTTAGGAAGAATAACGCAAAAAGCCTTTAAAGCAACTCGTCAGAAAATAATTATTTCGTCTACTGCAATGTCACTGTAGACGACTGCTGACGATTTGTCTCAAAAATACTAAATCCCTGCCGCATCCTTCCGCCACCGCCCTACGCGACAACACTTCCATCCTCACCATCTGGATGGTCGGTTGTCTTCTACTGTGCGTTTTTCCAGAAATTTCCTGCCTCGCACAGCAAAGCTCTGGAATGAGGTTCCTGCTGCGGTATTCCCGGACCGATATGACCTTCAAGCTTTCAAAAAAAGAGCGTACTCCTACCTAAAAGGCCGGCAACGCACTTGTGACTCTTTTGGTGTCGCAGGTGTCCATGGGCGACGGTAATCGTTTACCATCAGGCGATCCGTCTGCTCGTTTGCCTCCTATATCATAAAAAAAAAAAAAAAAAACTAATTAAATCGAACAGCGTTAGAAAATATTTCATGCGTATGCATCAGGGACTAGGTAAGTATAGGTCCATACCGTCATCGACACATCACCTATCTTGCTTTTAAGACTTAAGGCCACCACAAACCGCAGCGCGGGGCGTGCGCGCGACGCCGATGGAACGTGCTCAGTGTGGTCTATAACACTAAATCTATATACGGTGACATACACCGGCAGTGTTATGCAGCGCGCTGGGCACGCTCCGTCGGCGTCGCGCGCAAAGCCTTGCGCTGCAATCTATGGAAGACTTTACTATTGATAAAAAACAAAATTGCGAGAATGGCAGAGACAACCGGCATGAGGAGTTTATTACCGCGCAAAACTATCACATGTTTTGTTACGACGCGAACTGTTATTAGTAAGAAAAGGACAATTATAATGAAAATAAAAGAACATCAAAGGTTTAAACTAACTAAACCTATTAAAACTTGATTTAATTACGTTATGATATCATTACAGGAATGGAAAACTCTTTTACGCCTTTAATTTTTTTATCAAGTTCACCAATTTACAAAAAAAGAGTAGTAAAGCATTAAAATATCCTTTACGCTGCATCATAAATATACCTTAGCATTTATGTAAGTACTTTAAACCACGTTGTATAATGCTAGGAAAAAAATATACGTCCTTTACGCCCATAGTTTAGCTACGTTATGAAGTAAATGTAGTGCGTAAATGAAGAACAGTAAGGTAGTAAAGGACAGAATAATAAAATAAGATTCCAAATGGTAGGTCTTACAGGGCAACGTGTATAATATCAGGACTTTACTTCGTGGTCTATATTTCATGACATCCTTTACATTCCATGTGATTTCGAGTGTGATTTTTACACCCACTAAACAAAGCAGTTTTGATGTTGAGCTATTAAAAATTCTGGGGTGTGGTCAAATTTTGCGAGATATCAAAATTTTAAGTATACAGATCGATGGAGCTTGAAATTCTGAACAAAACTGTATATATAACTCATTTTCGGCATTTTGTCCTTTACGCCAATTGAACCTAAAGGTATCGATATGGCACGCAACTAACTTCTAATAGATAACTTGTAATAGGTATGTAGGTACCTAAATACCTATTAGAAGATTATGAACTTGTTTCTGAATTAAATAATACACATTGTAAAAATAAAAATTGTAAGTTTTAACTAAATTAGCCATCAATATCATCACTATCTGATTGGATTGTCACTTTTAAGCCTTCATTTTTAAAAAGCGAAGTAAGTTTTTCAGTCGGCCGTGGAATTTTTGACAAATATCTACCGTGTGACAATAGTACATTGTGCACCAAGGGCCGTAAGTAGGGGATTACTAAAAAGAGTCCGACGCCGAATTACTGCCCGTGATACACAATGATTTTCATCACACTGCGAGGTTAAAAATCCAAAAATAAAATTATTTTGTATCTAAACACTCAAATTGAATAAATAATGGCTACCCGACAATACAGATTGTTACTTTTTTCAAGTCATCGACGATAGATACTGTAAACTGTGTTTAGAATTCGAATGGCCATAAGGCCAGATTCTGCCAACATGTTAAAAAAATACTTACTAAAATTATTGCAAAACTACCTACCCTAATCCTAACTAATATTATAAATGCGAAAGTAACTCTGTCTGTCTGTCTGTCTGTCTCGCTTTCACGCTAAAACTACTGAACCGATTTAAATGAAATTTGGTACACAGATAGTCTAGAGCCTGAGAAAGGACATAGGCTATTATACATCATAACGCTAACACCAATAGAAGCGGAGCAGAGCGGAAGAATGTTTCAAAATCTGGGGTTTTTCAAGTAAAATTTCTATAGCCACGTTTGACTTGGGAGTAAGTACGGTGATCAATGTGAACGCGGGTGTGCGGGATGGTTCGGCGGGGGGGGTTGCGGGGGTGCGGAGGGGAAGGGGGGGGAGTTTCAAAGGGGGGATGAAAATTTCATTGATTTTGCCGTAGGCCATGCATCCTTGCTTGCTTGCCTGCAAGCTTGCTTACATGCCTGCGTTCCTGTTTGCATGCTCGCTAGCATGCCTGTTTGGATGCTTGCTTGCATGCTTGCTTGTATGCTTGCTTGGATGCTTGCTCGCATGCTCGCTAGGATCCTGCTTGGATTCTCGCTTGCATGCTTGCTTTCATGCTTTCTTGCAAGCTCGCTTGCTTGCATGCTGGTTACACGCTTGCTTGCATGATTGCTTGCACGCTTGCTTGCATGCTTGCTTGCATGCTTGCTTGCATGCTTGCTTACATGCTTGCTTGCATGCTTGCTTGCATGCTTTCTTGCAAGCTTGCATGCTTGCTTGCATGCTGCTTGCATGCTTGCGTGCATGCTTGCTTCAGGTTTGCTTGCATAATAGCTTGCTTGCCTCATTGCTTGCTTCTCTGAAATATTTATGGTTCACGCGAGCGAAGCCACGGGTAAAAACTAGATTAATATAAATTTAAAATGTAAAAATAACAAAGTTTTATGAAGCGTAGATAACTTTTGTGTAGTAAAATTGGGTTATAGCTAAGTTTTAATAGTATTTTATGCAACTGTTGTATAAGTGAGGTCTTAAAAGGCGAGTGACGTGAGTTGCGATACGAGCAAATGCGAGTATCGCAATGGAAGACGGCACGAGCCGTTAAGACCAAATTATACACCGTTGCATACAATATTTTTCCTACGACTCGACTCTACTGTACTGTACTGTACCCTACTGTAGGGTACAGTCGGGTACAGTAGGGTAAAATGGGATACAGTCGGGAAAAGTAGGGTAAAATAGGGTACAGTAGGGTACAGTCGGGTACAGTAGGGTAAAATGGGATACAGTCGGGAACAGTAGGGTAAAATAGGGTACAGTAGGGTACAGTCGGGTGAAATAGGGTACAGTAGGGTACAGTCGGGTACAGTAGGGTAAAATGGGGTACAGTAGGGTAAAATAGGGTACAGTAGGGTACAGTAGGGTAAAATAGGGTACAGTAGGGTACAGTAGGGTAAAATAGGGTACAGTAGGGTACATTTGGGTACAGTAGGGTAAAATAGGGTATTTTACCCTACTGTACCCGTCTGTACCCGTCTGTACCCGACTGTACCCGACTGTACCCGACTGTACCCGACTGTACCCTACTGAACCCTATTTTACCCTACTGTACCCTATTTTACCCTACTGTACCCGACTGTACCCGACTGTGCCCTATTTTACCCTACTGTACCCGACTGTGCCCGACTGTACCCGACTGTACTCTACTGTACCCTATTTTACCCTACTGTACCCGACTGTACCCTATTTTACCCTACTGTACCCGACTGTACCCTACTGTACCCTATTTTACCCTACTGTACCCGACTGTACCCGATGTACCCGACTGTACCCTAGTGTACCCTATTTTACCCTACTGTACCCGACTGTACCCAACTGTACCCTATTTTACCCTACTGTACCCGACTGTACCCAACTGTACCCTATTTTACCCTACTGTACCCGACTGTACCCTACTGTACCCGACTTGACCCTACTGTACCCGACTGTACCCTACTGTACCCTATTTTACCCTACTGTACCCGACTGTGCCCTATTTTACCCTATTGTACCCGACTGTACCCGACTGTACCCTACTGTACCCTATTTTACCCTACTGTACCCGACTGTGCCCTATTTTACCCTACTGTACCCGACTGTACCCGACTGTACCCTACTGTACCCTATTTTACCCCACTGTACCCGACTGTACCCTACTTTACCCGACTGTACCCGACTGTACCCGACTGTACCCTAGTGTACCCTATTTTACCCTACTGTACCCGACTGTACCCAACTGTACCCTATTTTACCCTACTGTACCCGACTGTACCCTACTGTACCCTATTTTACCCCACTGTACCCGACTGTACTCTACTGTACCCTATTTTACCCTACTGTACCCTACTGTACCCGACTGTACTCTACTGTACCCTATTTTACCCTATTGTACCCGACTGTACCCTATTTTACCCTACTGTACCCGACTGTACCCGACTGTACCCTACTGTACCCTATTTTACCCTACTGTACCCGACTGTACTCTACTGTACCCTATTTTACCCTACTGTACCCGACTGTACCCTACTGTACCCTATTTTACCCTACTGTACACGACTGTACCCTACTTTACCCGACTGTACCCTAGTGTACCCTATTTTACCCTACTGTACCCGACTGTACCCAACTGTACCCTATTTTACCCTACTGTACCCGACTGTACCCAACTGTACCCTATTTTACCCTACTGTACCCGACTGTACCCTACTGTACCCGACTGTACCCTACTGTACCCTATTTTACCCTACTGTACCCGACTGTGCCCTATTTTACCCTATTGTACCCGACTGTACCCGACTGTACCCTACTGTACCCTATTTTACCCTACTGTACCCGACTATGCCCTATTTTACCCTACTGTACCCGACTGTACCCTACTGTACCCTATTTTACCCCACTGTACCCGACTGTACTCTACTGTACCCTATTTTACCCTACTGTACCCTACTGTACCCGACTGTACTCTACTGTACCCTATTTTACCCTATTGTACCCGACTGTACCCTATTTTACCCTACTGTACCCGACTGTACCCGACTGTACCCTACTGTACCCTATTTTACCCTACTGTACCCGACTGTACTCTACTGTACCCTATTTTACCCTACTGTACCCGACTGTACCCTACTGTACCCTATTTTACCCTACTGTACACGAATGTACCCTACTTTACCCTACTGTACCCGACTGTACCCTATTTTACCCTACTGTACCCGACTGTACTCTACTGTACCCTATTTTACCCTACTGTATCCGACTGTACCCGACTGTACCCGACTGTACCCTACTGTACCGTATTTTACCCTACTGTACCCGACTGTACCCTATTTTACCCTACTGTACCCGACTGTACCCGACTGTACCCTATTTTACCCTACTGTACCCGACTGTACCCGACTGTACCCGACTGTACCCTATTTAACCCGACTGTACCCGACTGTACCCGACTGTACCCTACTGTACCCGACTGTACCCTACTCTACTCAACTCAGCAGGTCTAAACTGGGCTTTAGTGCTGAGTGTACCCTACATTTAATATTATGTGGCAGCTAGGTGTATCGTAATAACGACATTACGACACAAGTGCTGTTATGGCGAATAGATTAAGTATAGACTTTCTGAAGTCATATTATCTATGTTCTTATATATTTGTTCGCGACCATGTAAAAACCAGATAAAAGTACAGGAGTAGGAAAACATATAAATAAAACGTTGGCTGACTTGAAACCTCCTTAGTCCGAAATGACATACCAACTAACTTGTTTGCAAATTTTAAAACTAAAGTTAGAACTCCCTTGGGAAGAAAAACTGTACCTACGTAAATCCATAACTCCCTTAAGAACAATTTAGGCCATTGTCATTTAGTACACAGGCATGGAATAACACCATTGACGAGCAAGTGTGATGAAAAAAATATATTATAGCTGCTACGTGTGAGCAACAACCCACGGTTCTTAGACCATTGGCACATTCACAAAAATGTTGTTGTTCTATGGCGTCTATCCCTGTAGAGTTTGGAATAAATTTGATAAAGCATTTGTATAGTCGGGGTAAGAAAAGGTTCGTCACTTTTCGACTCTATGTCAACGAGTTAAGGTCGAAAAGTGACGAACCTTTTCTTATCCCGACTATACACCATTTTCGAGATGTGCCGTGAATGAACTTGTATTTTTAATATGTTTGTTTCAGCTTTGACGTAAGCCAGATTTAAACTGCCGCTCCCCTCCAGTACTTCGGCTAAATAAGATATCGTTTGACCCGAAACAAGTTCATAACCTTCTAATAGGTATTTTCACTTCTCATGCTCTTAGAAGAAATGCTCATGAAATGTTACTTTAGTCTCTGCATATCGGGACTAAAGCTCTTTTTTGATCTCTAGGGATTAAAGTAAATTTTATTTAATTTAATTTGGAAACCCCTAAACTGCCAATCACGGTGTTTGTGAATGGAGGATTACCGCCATTTTCAGTGACTGGGTATAGACAATTTAAAAGCTTTCCACAGACCGAAGCGCGCTGCGGACGCTCCGTAGCGCCCTGCGCTTCGATCTGTGGAAGCCTTTAGGGCGTGAAAATAACCGCAAAATGACAACTGTATAAAAAATATTTTTCTCAAAAATGGCATTACCTCATCAAAAACGTCGTAGAAAGTAACGCATCCTGGAGACTAGTTGCTAGTGTCCAGAAAGTAAGTATGAAATTCCATTATATGTAGCACTTGATATGTCAAGTGTTTAAATTTGGAACCAGTGGTCTACGTCTGTGAACTGCTAGTGTCCAGAAAGTAATCTCGAACTGTCCAGGAAGTAAGTATGAAATTCCATTACATATCATGTGTAAAGTGTTGTGAAAAACTTGAACTATTAAAAAGTTCACACTTAAGAGGATGTATGCAAATGTGATAGTTCACTGATTAAATAACTGGAACATTTTTTGTGTGACAGACAGCCACACGTGATCCTATAAGGGTTCTATTTTTGCTTTTGAGGTATGGAACGAGACCCGCGTTATCCTCATAGATTTTTAAATTTGCTTATCGGTACCTAGGAGAGTGCGGGCGGTGCGGTGGGACGGGAGGAATAGTCATCGGGAAACTTCCTGCAGCCATAAATAATGACTATTCTTCCCGATGACTATTCCTCCCGTCCCACCGCACCACCCGCACTCTCCTAGGTACCGATAAGCAAATTTAAAAATCTATGAGGATAACGCGGGTCTCGTTCCATACCTCAAAAGCAAAAATAGAACCCTTATAGGATCACGTGTGGCTGTCTGTCACTCCGTCTGTTACAACCTTTTTGCTCCAAAACTATTGGACCGATTGAATTGTAATTTGGCACATACTTTTAAGAATTTTCATGCCCACAATATCAAACAAAATCAATGCCATTTTCATAATTAACGTCCCAAAAAAACATAAAAACGACACCCTTATTGATATTTAGACATTTCAACCCGATCGCACTCAAACAGGGTAGATTGTATTTCACGTCCGTTACGTTGGATTTTAAAATCGTTGTTGTTTTCGTAACCTGCGACACGATACATCATAGAAACAATACCCATGGTGATTTCCAGACCTTGTCACCCCATCTCAGGGCTTTTAGGGGTTGAATTCCCAAAAATCCTGAAACACTTGTTTATTCATTTTTCCTTAGGAGTACTCCTCTTGTGATGCCATTTTCGTAGTTAACTTCTCAAAAAACATAACAACGACACCCATATTGGTATTTAGACATTTAAACCTTAAACCCCATCAACAACTCGGTTTCCTCTGATAATACTATTTCTGAAAACAATGAAATTAATAATATTGCTGGTGTTTCTGTATTGCTGTTACGGACAGCCACCCGGAAGGTGTAATTAGGTCGTAGAATAGTCTATAATTAGATTTAGGTAGGTTAAGTTTCTAAATAAAAGTATTTTTCTGAAAATTTTTGCGACCCTAGCCCATGCATAGTAATAAAGACTGAAATCCCGATATGCATGTGGAGTGGGGAACGACATACCCGATCGACACGTAGTTATATCATTAAAATATGTAAATTAACTCCGACGCAAATCGAGTATAACCGAGCCACCGATAGCGAAAATTCCCGTCGCGTCGGTCAAAATCGCGTCGGGAATTATAGCCTATAGGGCGAGGGCAGCCTCCTTGATTTTCGACAGTAAAAGGAGGCGCCTTCGCCCGTTAGTCAGTTAGCAGTCAGCAGCCTACCGAAACAGTCAGAAAGCGAACCGAACTCGACTACAAGCCGACTACCAGCATCCGACCCAGCGACGACACCGACGCCGAGCATTCGCCAGCAAACATTCAACCCCAGCATCGAATTCGGACCGAACTTTCGCCCACGAGCCCACGACCCTTGCTACGAATCCCGGACTCCGATTACAAGACTACGCATACGACCCGGCTTTGCTTATCTGACTCCGATCCCGCTAACCCCGACGACATTGGCTGCGCTATACTGACCCGGTTAACTCGACTTAAAATACGAATCAGAAATCGAATATTGCAGCGCGCACCCCGCTGTGAACCCGAGGCTGTCCGACGAGTGTGTCTGGTAGTCTGGTCCTACGAACCGACTAGTACCTCTACCATGAGTTTACACAAGTTTACAGTGACCGTACTCTCTAGCGACGGCGTAAATAATTTGTATGGAGAATTGTACTTCCGTAAGTGACCGCTAGAGGCGCTGTACAATTCTCCATACAAATAATTTACGCCGTCGCTAGCGAGTAAGGTCACGTAAACTAGTGTAAACTCATGGTAGAGGTATAGGACTAGGGACCCGTCGGTGACACTGGCGTTGGTGAAGTTGCTAATGTTGAAATCTCAATGGTAAAGGATTAAATCTCGGAGGACGAAGACAGGATAATTTATGTAAACAACTAGGTAACGTTATTGTCTTCGCGTACGAAGTCGCGGGCAAAAGCTAGTATACTGTACGCCGCATTAATACGTAAATAATATTAAATTAATAATTATGTCAGTCAAACATTATAAGAAATAAGTTAAAAAATTAAAATTAGGTCGTTTAAAATTAGATGAAACTAAATTATGTAAAGTAAGTTGTATGCAAAATGACTTTCACTAAAATGAAAATTAGGTAAAATGAAACATTAGGTTAAGTAATATTAGTTTATCTAAAATTAGGCAAACTGATAATAGGCAAACAGTTGTTAGGCAAAACAAGGTACAACCCGTCAGTCACCGGTCGCCGGCGGCGGGTGGTAAGAGAAAACAGGGCCTAAAGGATGCCGTCGCATGCTTTCGGCTGCTAAAGGATGTCATCGCATGCTTTCAGCAGCTAATGCTAATATTGTGCAGGTTATTTTTTTATATTGCTGCACTACGCCGCAGTTGGAGTTGAATACACGGAAAAAACGCAAGAAACGACTGATCAACCGTCAGCAACCATTCTCATTCGCAGGCATCCCGTCGTATGCGTAAGCAACCATTTTCAATAAGCATCCCGTAATATTCGTAAGTACCTAACCGTTCTCCGATATATCACAATTAAAGATGCTGATTAATAATAATAAAACTACTTTATTATTTTGAAATAAATTTGAATATAGCGGATTTCAGTGTCACACTAAAAATATTTTACGAATGTCACAGAAAGATACTTACCAATCACCATATTGATCGACTGTGTTCCATAAATTCCTTCAGACTATAAAAACACTTTTCTAAAAGCCACTGTTTATTTCTTTTTTAACCCCCGACACAAAAAGAGGGGTGTTATAAGTTTGATCGCTATTTGTGTGTCTGTCTGTGGCATCATAGCTCTTAAATGGGTGAACCGATTTAGATGCGTTTTTTTTATTAGAAAGCAGGTTTCTTGTCAATGGTTTCATCAAAATCGGTTCAGCCGTTTTAAAGTTATCGGCTCTTTTGTTAGCTGCAGAAGGGATCTTAGACGCACTTCATGCTCAAACATACGTGTGACATAATTGCATTGGGGGTTATTAAAATTTTTAATTTATAGTTATAAATTCACCATATTTACTATTTCTTTTAATGTCAATACCCATTATAAAGCAGTTTTTGGAAGCTAGTTAAGCAAGTTAAAGAAAAACAGTAAGGACAGGCTGATTATTACTTGGTACCTACCTAATATTATTGAGACGAAAGTTGTTTTTTTGTGCAGAATTGTTTTTTTATAAAAGTTTTATTATAATGTATTTGATACATAATGGAGCCTTGATTAAAAACCCAAAATAATGTTGAAAAACAGTTTAATAAAGAAAATTGGTAAAAGCGTCTTAAAGCTTTCGGTTATGTAAAGTGAATGTCCGGTAGAACTAAAAAAGCGATATCTTAAGGAGATAGCGCTTATTAAAAATAATAGCAAAATCACGTAAGTAAATATAAAGCATAACATAAGCAAGATTTTGCCAATTGACAAGAAAATTAAATATATTTTGGCCACGGAGTACTTTGATAAATCAAATGTTATATTAAAAAAAACTAGTACCTACTCAAGTCGTCCCAAAAAGATTAAACCATAATGTCACGCCGACCGTCACCAACTATTATGGTCGTAGAACTAGTAGTTACCTGATTCCTCAAATTTATAATGAATTACCGAGTGAACTCATTAGGGATTTAGAAATAACAAAAAAAACATTTATTTAAGTTAAATTTAAAAAAGTTCTTTATTGATAATTAAAAATTAATTGTTTAGCAACAAGTTCGGTGCATATGTATCATGCTTGTTGTAATAGTTAAATAGTTTAAATTTTTATAATGTCATAAGTTATAACTTATAATATAACACTAACCATTTCAAATCTTAATACTAACTATACCTATGTTTAGCGTTGCCTGTAATTTGTAATTTCATAAACCAAGAGCTAAAGTGCCGACAAACTGCTACGTAGTTTGGCACAATTAATACAAATTGTACTTAAATGTAACTCTAAACAGAAATAAATAATTCTATTCTAGCCGAAGAAATAGGAGCACAATCCTGCGCCGTAACATCTTCCCGCCTCGTTGAAAGGAACATCCTTTCAACCTTGAAGGTCTTCAGCCGTTGGTAGTGGGCTAAGGCGCACGAGTGGTCGTCGCACGCATCCTCTGGTCGTGGTCACGTCCGCGACCCTGGCCACGCCGTCAGGTCCCAGGAACAAGCGCGTCACACGCCCGAGCCGCCAACACAGTGGGGGTACATAGTCTTCGTGAATGAGGACCAAATCGCCGACGTTCAGCTTGGCCTTGTTGGTTCTCCATTTGGTTCTTTTTTGTAGCTCCGATATATACTCCCTCTGCCACCTTTGCCAGAAATGTTGATACATCTTCTCTATGCGCGCGTATCGCTGTAGGGAATTCTCACTGTGGCTCTCCAATGAAGGTGTGGGCAACGCAGTGAGAGGTCTTCCGATTAAGAAGTGCCCCGGGGAGACGGAAAGGAGGTCGTCAGGGGATGATGACAGAGGACACAAGGGGCGACTGTTAAGTATCGCCTCCACTTGCGCAAACAAAGGTAAAAGCTCTTCAAATGTCACATGGGCGTTGCCCATGACACGTTTCAAATGGTGCTTAGCAGATTTAATCCCACTTTCCCAAATTCCACCAAAGTGCGCCGCGTGACTTGGAGAGAATACAAATTTTATGGTTTCCTGAGTTGCAAAGTCAGACAGAGCCTCTTGGTTAGTTAGCCTTTAAAAACTGTCCCAACTCTTTGGCAGCAGCGACAAAATTCCTACCATTGTCGCAGAATATTTCCACTGGCTTGCCTCTTCGCGCAATAAACATTCTAAGCGTCATTATGAATGCATTTTTAGTTAAATCACTCACGGCCTCTAGGTGGATGCATTTATATCGCAAGCAAACAAATAAGCAAAGGTAGCATTTTATTAACTTGCTACCACGACCTTTGCGATTTAGAATATAAAATGGGCCAGCAAAGTCCAATCCAACACTAATAAATGGGAAATCTGGGTTAATTCTCTGGGCCGGGAGGTTACCCATTATAGGGATAGGGCACCGAGTCTTGCCGCTCACCCGCCGGCAACGAGCGCAGGTGTCGACCGTGCGCCGCGCGAGCCGCCGCCCGCTGACGGGCCACACTCGCTCTTTGACTATAGATAACAGTAATTGAGGTGGCGCGTGCATGTTCTTTAAATGCTCATGTAAGAAAATAAGTTTAGTTAGCCGATGTGATGCGTGAAGTAAAATGGGATGCTTTTTTTCGTAGGAATAATTTGGCGCATCAATTCTACCACCGACTCGGATCAATTTCTCGTTAAGACACGGCGAAAGCGACAATATTTGTCTTCTGTCTTGGTATTCGAAACGGTATCTTTCTAACGGGTTTCTTAAAATATCAGCAAGTGTTTGTCAAATTTAGGAAATTTCGAAAGTAGGGATGAAAGTAACAACTTGTTACTTTCATCCCGATTATGATTGTGATATCTTAAAGCTGCTTTTATTGTATTTATTTACATTTCAAAGTATTACAGATTTGTTTTCTTATTCTAGAATTACTAACATGCATAAAAAACGACCAGTATAGATTTAATTACTGCAGAAATAATGGATTTGTCTGCGTAAGAAGTATTTCATAGAAAAATGCCATTTCGAGACCCTGCTAATTCATTTCAGCTGTGCCGTGTAACTTTATACATATACTCGTATATGCTAGAGAAAAAAATGATTGAAGAAGGTTCAACAAGTTGTCTGAATGTACAATATACTAAAACGGCTACGTATCAAAAAAAATTAACATCGAGAAAGAAAAACTACTGGTCGAGTATTTTCTCCATAGTTCCCAAATGAATTATGGTTTAGCAACCAAAGAAGTAAGAAAACTAGTGTTTTAATAAGCAAAATTAAATATCATAAAGAAATTCCCGCCTCATCGTGAAGGTCCAATGAATGTGCTGGTGGCGATCGACTGGCTGCTCTTGTTTATGCGTCGTGATGTTTTTATTGAAGACTAGCTTTTGCCCGCGACTCCGTTCGCGTGAAATTAGTAATTTGGGCAGCTTATTTTTTATCCAATTTGCTTTTTCTTCAATTATGGCTCTCCTTAGTTCCTCGATATAAAAAAGTACCCCACCCCCCACCCGCACACCCGCGTTCACATTCATTCACCACCAAAAGCGTGCCTATAGAAGTTTTACTTCAAAAACCCCCGATTTTGAAACATTCTTCCGCTCCGCCCCGCTCCTATTGGTGTAAGCGTGATGATATATAGCCTATAGCCTTCCTCGATAAATGGGCTATCTAACACTGAAAGAATTTTTAAAATCTGAGCAGTAGTTCCTGAAGTCCGGCGAGCGATTGTCAGTCAATTCTTCTAAAAACTGTTCGATAAATTCTTAAAATAAACGTATCTTTCTTATTTGTGAACCGATTCAAATGCAACAAACACTAATGTTAATCCAGGCTAATCGTAGGTATAATTTTTTTTTGTAACTGCAGCGGAACATTATCCTGGACTTGTCCGACACATCCCGAAATATGAATTTACTAGTAACTGCTGGACCTAACTGTTCCCTGAGCGAAGTAGAGCCGAGTTGAAGTTTGTTTGTTCGTCTGTACTTATGTTTTTTTTTTTTTTTGTATGTTTGTTACGCGATTACTCCCTCAATTGTGAACCGATTTTAAAAATTCTTTTTTTGTTTGAAACAGTATACTCCTGAGGTGGTCCCATTGGCACCAAGTTAAGATCTGATCATGGGATCCTAGAGAAATCGAGGGCAACCTTCAAATTTTACAGGCAAACCTATAGTGATTTTAGCATTTTTAGTATCAAGTGAAGTATTTGCCTTCAGAAAGTATCATTTGGTAAACTGGACCTGATGAAGAAGACCGTAGATGGCCAACGGAACTCCTCAACGGGTTAAATCTTGCAAGTTAAATTTGACCCACTGTTGAAACCAAACCTGTTTTAAACCCTGTTAGGGGCGGAGCTGGTTAGGTTCATTAGTTATCTTACGTCCCTCAGAGTGGAAATAGAAGCTTCGCTCTAGGAGGGGGGCTCGGGGGGCGGAGCCCCCCGCAATAAAAATACTCTTAAACCACCTCCCGTGTAACCTGGTTAGATTCGTCAGTTATCTTGCGTCCCTCAGAGTGGAAATAGAAGCATCGCTACCGGAAAGGGGACTCGTTGGGTGGAGCCCCCGCAATAAAAAATACTTTCAAACCATCCCCCGTGCAACCTGGTTAGATTCGTTAGTTACCTTGCGCTCCTCAAAGTGATACTAAGTGGGAGGGGGGATCGGGGGGCGGAGCCTCCCGCAATAAAAAAACTGTCAAACCGCGTCCCGTTTACCTTACCAGATTCGTTAGTTATCTTGCGTCCCTCAGAGTGGAAAATGAAGCCCCGCTGTTGGAGGGAGGCTCGGGGGGCGGAGCCCCCCGCAATAAAAGTACTCTTAAACCACCTCCCGTTTAACCTGGTTTGATTCGTCAGTTATCTTGCGTCCCTCAGAGTGGAAATAGAAACCTCGTTACCGGTAGAGGGGCTTGGGGGGCGGAGCTCCCGTAATAAAAAACACCTTCAAACCACCCCTTGTTTAACCTAGTTAGGTTCGTTAGTTATCTTACGTCCCTCAGAGTGGAAATAGAAGCCCCGCTGTTGGAGGGAGGCTCGGGGGGCGGAGCCCCCCGCAATAAAAGTACTCTTAAACCACCTCCCGTTTAACCTGGTTTGATTCGTCAGTTATCTTGCGTCCCTCAGAGTGGAAATAGAAACCTCGTTACCGGTAGAGGGGCTTGGGGGGCGGAGCTCCCGTAATAAAAAATACCTTCAAATCACTTCCCGTTTAACCTGGTTAGGTTAGTTAGCTGTCTTGCGTCCCTCAGGGTGAAAATAAAAGCCCCGCTCTTGGAGGGGAGGGGGGCTCGGGGGGCAGAGCCCCCCGCAATAAAAAAATCTGTTAAACCATCTACCGTTTCACTTAGTTAAATTCGTCAGTTTATCTAGCGTCCCTCAGAGTAGTAATAGAAGCCTCGCTACTGGAACGGGGGGCTCGGGGGGCAGAGCTTCCTGCATTAAAAAAATACCTTCAAACTACCCCCGTTTAACCTGGTTAAGTTAGTTAGTTACCTTGCGATCCTCAGAGCGTAAACAGAAGCGGGGCTTCGTTTACTGGCTACGCCTACGCATCTTTTTTATACCAATACAACTAAAAAGCCAAAAATAAAAAAAATTAAATAAAAAATAGAACCGCCTTCAAAAACGCCCAAAAAAATATTAAATAAAAATTTAACCGACTATAATGAGCATTATAATATCTTTCTACTAATCTGTTTGAAGTCGGGCCTCAGCTCGAGCCAGCAGGAGTGGACCTAGTAATTAAATTAATAAATAAATATCCCGGGACAATTCACACCAATCGACCTAGTCTCAAAGTAAGCAAAGCTTGTTTTATGGGTACTAGGCAACGGATAAATATACTTATATAGATGATACATACTTAAATACATATTAAACACCCAAGACCCGAGATCAAACATTCGTGTTTTTCATACAAATATCTGCCCCGACGCGGGAACCGAACCTGGGACCTCAAACTTTATAGTAGTAATTTATCTTACCTACCTATTATCCCTATTATACCTACTATCTGTTGGGCTTCCACCACTCCTGCTATCTCGTGCTGAGGCCCGACTTCAAACAGATTAGTAGAAAGATATTATAATGCTCATTATAGTCGGTTCAATTTTTATTTAATATTTTTTTGGGTGTTTTTGAAGGCGGTTCTATTTTTTTTTCTGGATAAGTACAAGGCCAGGGTGAATAGGCTGTTACTGAAGCAGTGAGCTACATCTTCGGACTCGTCTGTACTCTAGAATGGGGTAAAATAAAGGTCATTAGCTGGTAAGGTTAAATTAAAAAAATATATATATATTAGGGGACAATCTTACACAAATCGACCTAGTCCCAAACTAAGCAAAGCTTGTACTATGGGTACTAGACGACGATAAACATTCTTATACAGATAAATAAATACTTAAATACATAGAAATTTTTTTTCTTTGCAGTGTTTCAATGTTTTACGATCCATTTTTTTTTAAATTTAAACATTGTAAAAAACCATTATTTTGAATAAGTACTAATTACCTATTTTATGAAGATAACAATAACGTAAGGAGCAGCGAGGTTTATTATTATATTCTATTAGAAATTTAAATATTTTAATGATAGGTAGGAAAATTAAACCACTCTGTCACTAATCATCTGTATTTTTTGAATTTTTTTATTATGAATCAATTCAGCATTTTTTTATTATTTCCAAATATTGAAACGTTTTTTAATTACGGCTCTGAATAATCGACAGCAAAATATCAAGAACTAACCAAATTTAAATCATTGAATACCACTATGTCACAAAATGGTTTTATAGACATGAAAAGATTAATTTATTTTATAGTTTACTTATTTTACGTCCAAAAGAGGTATATTTAACTGAACACTCTATTTAACTTTAACATTATTTATATTTACATCCAAGCTCAGATTAAACAAAAAGCAATGAAATTAAAAATAGTCTAGTTGACATGAGGGACAAGACATGTGACAGTGTATTAGCGCAACGTGTCAGAGTGGTATTTTTACATAAAATGATATCAAAAATAACAATAATTCTAAATAAAGTAACAAAGTTGTTAACAAACAATTATTCAACTTTCTATTAATTAAATCAGTCTTTAAATCAGTCATAAAGTACAAATTTTAATCGTTTTTCAAACACATTTACTGGATTTGAAAACTCGTAGAGGAGACGTCTCCCTTTGGTAGTGATTTTTGGATTAGGAACAATTTGTGAAATATCTTTACACTTTACATATGAAATATCTTTTTTAATGAGTCTAAAGTTTTGGACTGATCTGTAAAACATAACTTAAACATCACCTTCGTCATCTACGTTACTCATTCCTGTGCCCAAGTAAGTGTATCCTACTTTATTATCGTCTAAAATTTTAACAAGAACATGAACACCGTCGGATATATTAGAGGGATGCATTTCGTTTGTTGAATTCAAGTCATGTTTACTGATACTATTAGGAGCTGTATCTGGGATCTGAGCGTCCTTTAAACCACTGAGAGGCAGGTTATCTGACGAATCAGAAGAACTCGGAGAATAGATTTGGTCGTACAACTGAGGTCTAGAAGGACTAATAATGTTTGTTATGTCAGCCAAAAGGCCTATGCTCGAGATAGAATGGCTGCACCATTTCAAAACCTAGTAACACTCAAAAAATCAATTTTGCGATTTTTGCATATTATTATAAACGTGGTTTCTATTTCTACAGGATACAAAACATTTAGAGGCCTATCTAGCTCAATTTCACAGATACGAGTACCTCCAAACCCAGTTAGTACACAAAAAAACGAACCAGGCAAAGTCTAGATAGTTTTTGGAATATTTCCTCCTAAATTAACGAGTTTTGTTTTACTGCTTCCATCCAGAATTGAAACGAAACTCGAAGCATCAAAAATATCTTGTCCAGTTGCGCCAACTTTATCGACTTGACGTTTGAGGAAAGGAAAATTTCAGCTACTTTCGCAGCATTGTTTTTTCGTTTCTCTCTGCAACGCTGCTGTCGTTCTGCAGCAGACATCGCTACTTTGATTGTTGGTATCTGAGAATAAATAAATACATACACAGTCTAGTCATATAGATGCTTATATTTTATTATAATAAAGACAAGAGGTTTCTGTTACAACTTCGTCACGACAACTAACCACTCTGTCACAGTGTGGTGTGACAGAGCTGTGTTGTGACAAAGTTGTAAATTTAAGACGTCTAATGAATTTTAAAATAAATGTGATGAATGTAGTTAAATTTGAAAATCGCTACTAAAACTATAAACAATGGGGATTATACTGGCGTAAAATTAAGAATAGAATCATAAAAAAACCAGGTGAAACTTACGTGACCGAGTCGACAACGCCAAAATACACGCACTCTACTTGAATACTCGCGGCCGACTAAAAGCCAAATGAAGGCGACGGCGGGGCATCGCGAGCTGCAGGGTGCTGCGGAACTTCATGGCTCATCGCATACTCAAGGTCAAGCGGCCTAACGACGTATAACCAAATGCCTAATAACAGTGACAGAATATACTCGGAAATATGGCTTCAGACGGGGACATACAATAGTAATTTTAGTAGAAGTACGATGCTCACATTATCAAAGTTGTTGTAAAAAATGTAAAAAACGGTACCTTCATAGAATAAAATGTGATCACGGGTCAAAACATTACGTCAATGGAGGCCTGGGACGTCGTTTGATAGTATGAAAAACAACTCTGTTACGAAGAATGTATACTTCGTCACGAATATTTTTCAATAATTATACATATTTTATTTCAGTTTTCGCCTAAAAATTATATTATAATCGCTATATTTCATGATAATAATATAGTTAGTATTTTAATAGGTTTATGTCTATAAAAAAAAACTAAATTTAGGACAAGTTTCAATGCAACGATAAAAATTTTGACCCCCATAACTCAGGAACAAATATTCGTGCTCATCACACAAATAAATGCCCTTGCCGGGATTCGAACCCAGGACCTCTTGCTTCGTAGGCAGGGTCACTACCAACTAGGCTAAAGCGGTCGTAAAACTAATAAAATAAAATAAAAAACCAAAATGAACCCAGACTTGTATATTTTTTTGAACACATATATTATTACAGTAGGTAATGCAAAATTTCTTCCCTTAAGAATCCAATTGTCTATAGGTAAGGTACACATTAACACTTGTATTGTTTTTTACCCGACTGCTAGGACAGGATTATGTTTTTTTTAATAAGTAAGCCACAACGCCTCTGTGGCACGCGGCGAGGTAGGCCCGCCAGGGGATGTCGCGCGCGCAGCAGGGGAAGGGGCGCGCGGGGGGAAGCGCCGCCAGCGCCAGCGCACGCTCGCAGCGGAACTGCCACTCGGTGGAGATGAACATCTGTAGCTCCCCGCGGAGAGTCTCCAACTTCGAATGAGATCTTACGTACCTGCGGATTGTATTTAAATCGAATCCATAGTGCTTATAAGAGTAATGTAGTTAGTGGCTGCATGAATAAATATTGAAAGTCATAGCTCGATTCCGCGTCGGGGCAGATATTTGTTTGTTCTAGAGTCCTGGGTGTTTAACCTCTCAGATCTGCACCAAATTTAAGTCTAACTTTTTGTATTTTTATTTTAATCTGTAACATTGGTACTATTTGGGACAAACGAAACTGGAACGCACATTTTTTTTTAATTTACGTCGCCCGATGGGTTAATGAATGTATATTGAAATTTGTATCTATCTACTCGTATATAAGGATATTTATATTGTTTATCCGTTGCCTATTGCCCATAACATAAGTTTTGCTTACTTTGGGACTACGTCGATTGGTGATAATTGTCCCGTGATATTTATTTATTAATGTTTGCCATAATGATAATTTACCATAACACTTTTCTAAATTCTACATTCTACATTCATTTCATTACACTCATTTTCTCTTTTCTACATTCTACATTATTATATATACATACAGGGTGTCCGGCAGACGGTTGGCCAATAAAAAAGGGCGGACAGGTGAGGTCATTTGCTACTTATTCAATTCCCGGGTCATAGCCCATAGCCCCACGATAGCATTAATTTTTTTTTAAACATTTTAACCAATTTTTTTCAAAAGTGGTAAAAATATTCACTGCAAAGTATGTTTTTTTTGTAATCTTCACTGTTTATTTGTTCTTTTAAAATTAACACTTGATGTAGATAACGTCTAAAAAAATTTTGAGCTCTCAAACTTTTTAAAGGTGGATAAAAAACCTTCAGCCTAACTTTGCTTTACTAAAAAATAAAAAAGATACCCAGCGTTTGCTTCATCACCATCACCCAGTTACTTATATAAATTGTCATAATATATTGTGTTTAAATGTATCTAAATAAGTACCTGGGTGTTTGTCCTCGTAATTTCCGTAACAGGTCGAAGAAATAAGCTGGTAGTATCTCAGTCAGAAAACTCACAATCTTAAGCGTAGTCGAGTGTTTCACCATTAAAACAAATGGACAAGGAATATCATCTGAAATCAAATTTAGCATTTATAAAATATTGAAGCATGGGCAAGGACTATCTGACTGATATTATAAACTAACTGTTGCCCGCGACTCCGTCTGCGAACATTTATCGCTATTTCGCGAGAACTATTCAATTTTCCGGGGCAAAAGTATTCTACATATATGTTAATTCAGATTATAATCTATTAATGCTAAATTTAATTAGAATCCGAAATATAATTGAACAGTTTAATCGGTATTGCGGCCTATCCATTATGTATTTTGAACCGTACTGAATCCATGTTTTTTGGCCTCTTCTATATAAAAATTTCCAGCTTGCCTCCACGTCACCGGATTCACTTTACTTGAGCAGCAGTGGAACACTTGTACCTCATTGGATCTGCAACAGACAATTTTCTCAATGGCCGATCACCTAACTCAAACAACTTTCCGCAGCAAACATAAAGTTCATCTTCATACGAATCCATGACATAGGGTTCCGATCCGAGGCGTGCTGCTTCACTATGGGCCTGATGAATAGGCTCAGAGAGCTCAACGAGCTATGGAGAGGGCTATGCTTGGAGTTTCTCTACGGGATCGAATCAGAAACGAGGAGATCCGTAGAAGAACTGGGGTCACCGACATAGCCAAACGGATTAGCTCATTGAAAAGGCAATAGGCAGGCCATATAGTACGCAAAACAGATGGCCGTTGGGGCCCAAAAGTTCTTGAGTGACCACGGACTGGCAAGCGCAGCGTGGGACGTCCACCAACGAGATGGATGGACGATTTGGTGAAGGCCGCAGGTTCAGGGTGGATGCAAGTCGTTTCCAACCGTAATGATTGGGCATCAATGAGGGAGGCCTATGTCCAGCAGTGGACGTCCTACGGCTGAAATGATGATGATGATGATGTGATGATACGAATCCATTGCAAGCATCCTGAATTTCCACGCTAATCGATTTTAGGTATTTTATGCACTCGGGTATGTGTGCGTGAGAGCGGCTAGAATCAAAGCCATGCGTAAGCGCGAGCGACACGAGTTCCCCGTCCGATGGCCGAAGGAGAACTAACGCTAGTAACGCTACTGACTATCGGACATGGGGGCAGAACGATGGCTCAAGCAAGATAGGTTGGTTAGACTGCGCGTGTATTTAGTGTATTTTCATCGTATTACTAAAACAAATATACATTTCAAAAATGTAGCAACTATACGCCCTAGAAAACATTTTGTTTTATTAACATTCAAAAAGTCATAACCTGCCGTGCAGTGTTTTACGTCGTACTACGAATTTATTTTATTTTTTAGAGACGACTTTGGATTTTTTTCTATCAAGCGAACTACAAGTAATCGTGTTTCGATAAACACTTGTCTTGTCATTAGAGTGAATCCTCAAATATCTTACACATGAATTTCAGGACTATAGCTTTGCTAGTAATGATACAGCACAGCATGACATTAAATGAATGCAATAAATGCGTCAAAAGCTCAGTAGGGCCTTATTGTTTTGGAATTGTCAAATGTTAAACAACTGCATTTGAT
The DNA here is from genome assembly GCA_947859365.1 of Archips crataeganus. Lineage (NCBI taxonomy): Eukaryota > Metazoa > Arthropoda > Insecta > Lepidoptera > Tortricidae > Archips > Archips crataeganus. The sequence goes on along the minus strand of OX402053.1, from coordinate 2,913,524 downwards.
ATGAATTCTATTCGTCTTGATATTTTAGTCGGGGGCGTCTCCAGATTTACCAAGCAAATTTAAATAATGGCCGCAAATTTAAAAAAAATAAGATTGGCAACGGGAACCTATCGATGTTTAGAAAATTTTATTTCCGAAAGTTTAGAATCCCGAAAACTTCATTTGACCGAATGCATTTTTTTCTGAAAGTGTAAATATTTCAGGATTTATTTCAGGACCATCGTGTAGAACCCTTTAGGTTAGGTTAGGGTTTTTTTTATAAAAATCCTGAAATATTTACAGTTTCAGAAAAAAACACATACGAATAAATGAAGCATTCGGGATTTTAAATATTCGGAAAAAAATAATTCTAAATTTTGATAGGTAACCCTCACAATGTCATCCCAATCCCAATTTAATTTTGATTTGAAGATTCGAGATTCATGCGAGATCGTCCGAAACTATCATCTCACAATGTCTTCCCAATCTCAATTTAATTTTGATTTGATTTACCTTGTTGTTTGCTTGGAAATTTGTGCTTGGGTTCGCTTGTAAGACACTACTTACCCTGCGCATTGGAAAGCGGCAACAATCGCCATGTTGACGACGTAATCTACGGGTATTAGATCTGCCACTATAGAGTCTTGCCCCGGCAGCACCCGCATCCAGCCTTTGGCAGCCGCGATGAACATAGCCACAGCACCTTGTATGCTGTCAACCCAGCCTTTCATGGGCTCTGATATCGCTGACATCACTAATTAACAGAGATCGGAATTTTCACAGTAAAATATAAGACTGTCGCAATCAAGCTAGTGATAGAACCAATTTTACCAATTTTTTTAGTTGTGCAAAAAGATTCAACAAACTCGATAGATCGACTTTAATGGCAAATTATGACCAGTTTAACATCGAACTACAATATCAATTTGAGGGAATGGAAACTGATGTGGAAGACGTGGACATAAAGTATACCAACATTATTGAGAGTACCTATAAGAGTGGCCAGCAATAAGATAGCTCAGAAACCTCATAAGTTAAAGAAACTGACGGCAAACACCGTATCACCGATAGCAGAAAGAACTCGATTAAATCATGGTTCACCAGAGTACCGTAAACTGGATAGGATAGTCAAGCGAAGCATTAGAAGAGACATCAGGAACATCAACACTAAACTAGTGGAGACTGCACTCAATAAAAATAGATCATTAAGAACAGCTAAGCAGGGAATCCTTAAGGGAAGGTCCTGGATCACTAATTTGAGAGACGCAAATGGCATCAAACATAGAAATAGAGAAAAAATACTAGATATTTGCACAGATTTCTATAAAACGCTTTATTCCGACTCTGCTAAAAGCTATAATATGGATGAGTTTGTTTGTGCTGACAACATTCCTCCCATTACCGAAGACGAGGTAGATAAGGTTCTTTGAAGCATGAAGTTGGATAAGTCTCCAGGAATTGATGGTGTCAGCACAGAAGCTCTTATATTTGGCAAACCAATTTTACTTCCTCACTTAACAAAATTTTTCAACCTCATTCTTCACTCTGGTAAATTCCCCGTTAAAATGTGTCATTCTAGCATAATACTCTTGCATAAAAAGGGCGATAAATGTGATGTTGGCAATTTTCGTCCTATCAGTCTTATTTCACACGTTTACAAGACCTTTATAAAGATCATAGAAAGTCGCATTGCTGGGCAGCTTGACCAGCTCCAGCCGCCCGAACAAGCTGGCTTCCGTCCCGGATTCTCAACTACAGATCATCTTCATACTCTTAACCAACTCATAGAGAAATGTAATGAATTTAATAAGCCGCTCTACCTGGCATTCATAGACTACACGAAGGCATTTGACAGTGTCAAACATTCTGCAATAGAAGCAGCGCTTCATAATCAGCAAATTAATTCAACATATATAAGTCTATTGATATCAATTTATAATAACAGCACAGCCAATATAAAGCTTAATCACTTCATTTCGTACTAAATACAAACTGAAATATAGATGCACAGAAAAAACCCCAGAAAAAAGACCAATGCTGGGAATTGGTAAAAGTAATAAAAAAAATGAAGTTGAAAAAATAAGTACAAAAAAAGATACTTCATAGCTAACTTGCTTAATCACTTGTCTGGTCAGACATTTAAAATTGAAAAAGGCGTAAAACAGGGCGATCCGCTATCTCCAAAACTATTCACAAGCTCACTAGAAGAGATCTTCAAGAGCCTGGCGGTGGCTTGGAGAGGAAGGGGTATTGATGTTGGCGGCAGAAGACTGACAAATCTTCGCTTCGCCGATGACATAATCCTGTTTTCTTCCTCAGCCTCAGAGCTTGAACTGATGCTTCAAGACCTCAGCTCTGCAAGCCTTCAAGTTGGACTTCTGATGAACCGAACGAAAACACAAGTTATGACCAATAGCACGAAACGTAGGGTCGAGGTAGATAGGCACGTCATACACTATGTAGACGAGTATATTTACTTGGGCCAGATAGTTTCTTTCAGCAATAGGCAGGATAAAGAGGTCGAAAGACGCATTGACAACGCCTGGAAGAGCTTCTGGTCCATGAAGGAGCTATTGAAGGGTGACCTTCCATTGCCGCTCAAGCGGAAACTCGTCGACTCGTGTATACTGCCCATCCTAACCTACGGTGCTCAAACATGGTCCATGACCGAGATTCAGAAGTCCAAATTGAAGGTCTGCCAAAGAGCTATGGAACGCAGCATATTGGACGTGAAAAGGACCGATCGAGTCCGAAACACTACACTGCGCTCCAAAACTTGCATCGCAGATGTAGGCAAGGCAGCCGCCAGGCTCAAATGGGACTGGGCTGGCTACGTCCGCCGCATGCACCCAGAAAGGTGGGCGCGGGTTGCCACTGAATGGATGCCCCAAGATGGTTATCGGTGCCGCGGTAGACCAAGGCGGAGATGGCGAGATGACCTCTAGGTCTACTCGTTCTTGGGAGACTGGCCGGACATAAGTGCGGACAGGGAGAGTTGGAAGTCCAGGGGAGAGGCCTTTGCCCAGCAGTGGGACATTAACACAGGCTTATAATAATAATATATTTTAGTTGTGCAATGGAAGAAAAAATGGTCCACTATATAAATACGGACGGACAGACAGACAGACAGACGGGCATGACGAATCCATAAGGGTTCCGTTTTTTGCCATTTGGCTATACGGAACCCTAAAAAAACATATTTAATACAGAATTTTAGGTCAGGTGACAAACGAAACAGGCTACTCCCAGAGAATGTTGAGAAATTAATGATTATCTACTCCTATTACTATCACAAACCAAATAAAATGTCATGTGCTGCTGTGTGTCGCGGATTTCAAAGAAGAAATTGAATATGTCTCTATATAATTTTATACAAACCTGACCTAAAATTCTGTATTAAATATGTTTTTTATTTAGTGGACCGTTTTTAATTTCTATTGCATAACTATCGATATCGATAAAAAATTGTTTCTGTGTCACTGTGTCCAGTAGGGTACAGTAAGGTACAGTAGGGTCCAGTAGGATCCAGTAAGATGCAGTAAGGTACAGTAGGGTACAGTAGGGTACAGAGATAGTAGGGTACAGACAGTAGAGTACAGACAGTAGGGCACAGACAGTAGGGTACAGACAGTAGGGCACAGACTGTAGGGCACAGACAGTAGGGCACAGACTGTAGGGTACAGACAGTAGGGTACAGACAGTAGGGTTCAGTATGGTACAGTAGGTTACAGTAGGATACAGTACGGTACAGTACAGCAGAGTCGTATAAACAGTATTTTATACAACGGTTTTATAAGTGAGGTCTTAAACGGCGAGTGACGTGAGTTGCGATACGAACGAATGTGAGTATCGCAATGGAAGACGGCACGAGCCGTTAAGACCAAATTATACACCGTTGCTTTTTCTACGACTCGACTCGACTGTACTGTACTGTACCGTACTGTACAGTACTCTCTACCCTACTGTTGGTACCCTACTCTACTCAACTCAGCAGGTCTAAACTGGGCTTTAGTGATGAGTGTAACCTACATTTAAATTAATAATCTGTGGCAGCTAGGTGTATCGTAATAACGACATTACGACACAAGTGCTGTTATGGGGGGAATAGAGTAAGTTAGACTTTCTGAAGTCATATTATATAGGTTAGGCTTTTTTTCCTTATAAAATATTTTAAGCTTTTATTATTTATTTTATCAATATTTAGTATTGTTTACAAATTTTGATCTGGATATAACAATATAATAATTTCTTATTAAGAATTATTTTTTCACAGTATAAGAATAGTTAATTCAAATTTATTAATATTTATTTTCTATTTTTTAGTTGCATTTTTCACAGTGAGAGTTTTCATGACCTAAAAAGAGACATATGACGGTTTTTTGCTCGTCTTAAATAGAATCGGTCCATCTTATACTTGGCCTTTGGTGCGCGCGCACTGCTCTACAGTAACAAACGTAAACCTCTCTCTTTCTAACTTTACCTCCCTCACCTCCGACCCCCAACTCCCCCAACCCCCTAAACCCGACCCCCCTAACCCCCGAACCCCCCAACACCCACACCCTATCCCCCCCCAAACCCCTGATCCTAACCCCCAGCCCCTTACCGCCCAACCCCTCCTTACTCCCTCCCCATTTCCCCCAACCCCCCAACTCCCTAAACCCAACCTCCTAAACCCAACCCCCTAACACCCGAACCCCCTAACACCCCCCACCCCATTTCCTCCAAACCCCCCCAACCCCTTAACCCGCCAACCCCCATTACCTACCACCCCAACCCCCCTACCCCCCTCACCCCCCTACCTCCCTCACCCCCTACCCCCCTTCCAGCTCCATCATCAGACCTTTGTTACCATCTAGGACCAAAGTACTCGTCAAGACAAATCAAACGAGCTCGAACTCGATGGGGTTGTGTCGTTTTATTGTGGAGTGCCTTCGGCCATCTTCCAGCTCCATCGACAGACCCTGGTTACCATCTGGGATCAAAGTACTCGTCAAGACGAATCAAACGAGCCCAAACTCAATGGGGTTGTGTCGTTTTATTGTGGAGTGCCTTTGGCCATCTTCCAGCTCCATCATCAGACCCTGGTTACGATCTAGGATCAAAGTACTCGTCAAGACGAATCAAACGAGCACAAACTCGACGGGGTTGTGTCGTTTTATTACAGAGTTCCTTTGGCCACCATCCAGCTCCATCATCAGATCAGCTCCATGTTACAATATTATTGCATTGTCATCCAATTTACACATACGTGCAAAATTTCAGCTCAATCGGAAACCGGGAAGTGGGTCAAAATCATGTTGAAAGTTTCCGTTACATACATACATACAACCGAAGCTAATAAAAGCGTGTTAAATAAAATAAACTCGTCGGAGTAACAACGCATACCAACGGAGGGTCTGAGAATGACTAGCGGCATGCGCCCACGTCGCTCGACTAGCAGCGTCTCGGCTAGGGCTTTTGAAAACGTATAGGTGTTAGGGAATCCCTCTGTAACATAATATTAATTTATTGAATCAGGCGTTACTTTGCGGAGGTCCATATTAATGAACTAAAACAATTACTTTGCTCACCCGCGACCTTACAATAGTTACGTTTATGCAAGAAATGTGCGTTCATGCAGTTCCTCCACCTCCACACTGTACGAACACACACAAATCACATAAACCCAACCATCACCACCACCAAGCTACACTGACGCGTTTCGAACTCAACCAGAGCTCATCTTCAGAGTTACCACAACCGTATGCTATGCTACCAAATGTTAAACTAACAAACCAAAACAAATGTTTTAACTTGTCACTGTAACTTCTCAAGTACCCACTTTATTTTTCTTATTCTCAAACTACCCCACAAAAATTAACTTTTATTGACATATTTAAAACTACCTTGAATTTTTTGTTTATTTATTTATAAGGCATATTTAATTAATACTAACTGTTCAAATTCGACCCAAGCCGCAGTAAAGGAGAAGATACTAAATTTACCTGTTCATTAATAATAGACCCCATAGTGTTGTACCTAATTATTTCCATGCATTCCAGAGCATCCAGACGCAACCCCTTGCCGCAATAATGTAACACTTCATAAGAATCTGAATCTAACAATGAATGATTTGATTCCAACAAATGTTTTGCAAAATTCGATCTATCTGGATGCTCATTCCTATATGCCGAAACATGCTCTTTAAATCTAGTATTAAAACTTCGGCCTGTCTGTCCTACGTATATCCCATTGCAGTCATTACAAGTAAGCTTGTATACCCCCGATCTAGTTCCCTTATCTACCTGTTCTTTGTGGTTACATAGCCTAGAGTACAAAGAGTTGTTAGTCTTAAAGGCAACATTAATATTGTTTGATTTTAAAATGCCATAAATCTTATCAGACAAACCCCCGACGTAAGAGATGCTAGATCTATATTTGTTAGTAGACTGAGAAGGTAACGCAGCGTAAAGCATGCTATTTACTAACCGTGCCTGCTTCTTTTGAACTAAACTATCTACCATTGATTTTGTATAACCATTTGAGATCGCTATCTGATAAATAGTACTCAACTCTAAATCAAAATGTTCCTTAGAAAGAGGCACAGTCAACAATCTATTAACATAACAATGGAAAGCAGCCAGTTTATGCTGCCACGGATGATTAGAAGATGCTGGTATAACAGCATCTGTGTACGTGGGCTTACGGTATATTTTAAATTGATGTTTACCATTTAATTTTGAAATCGTTAAATCCAAAAAGTTCAACGAACAATTTTCCTCCAATTCTTTTTTGAACCTTATCTTTACGTGCTTGTTATTCAAACCATTAATAAACACGTCAAGCTGTCTCATACTCCCTCTCCAGCATAGGATCAAATCATCAACAAACCTAAAATAGTACACAATATTACTATTACCCACAATATACTGATTCTCAAAATGATCCATAAATATATCTGCCATTAAAGGACTCAGAGGTGAACCCATAGCTAAACCATCACTCTGTAAGTAATAAAGACCATTGAACCGGAAATAATTTTGTTTCATGCATAAAGTTACCAAATCTATTAATTCACAAACTTCACCCGGATGCAACCGCTTCCTTTCTAAGTGGTCTTTTAGAATTTCTAGTGTCTCACTATATGGTACGTTAGTAAATAAACTAAAAATTAAATGATAAAATGATTTCAAAATTAAATGGTAAACATCAATTTAAAATATACCGTAAGCCCACGTACACAGATGCTGTTATACCAGCATCTTCTAATCATCCGTGGCAGCATAAACTGGCTGCTTTCCATTGTTATGTTAATAGATTGTTGACTGTGCCTCTTTCTAAGGAACATTTTGATTTAGAGTTGAGTACTATTTATCAGATAGCGATCTCAAATGGTTATACAAAATCAATGGTAGATAGTTTAGTTCAAAAGAAGCAGGCACGGTTAGTAAATAGCATGCTTTACGCTGCGTTACCTTCTCAGTCTACTAACAAATATAGATCTAGCATCTCTTACGTCGGGGGTTTGTCTGATAAGATTTATGGCATTTTAAAATCAAACAATATTAATGTTGCCTTTAAGACTAACAACTCTTTGTACTCTAGGCTATGTAACCACAAAGAACAGGTAGATAAGGGAACTAGATCGGGGGTATACAAGCTTACTTGTAATGACTGCAATGGGATATACGTAGGACAGACAGGCCGAAGTTTTAATACTAGATTTAAAGAGCATGTTTCGGCATATAGGAATGAGCATCCAGATAGATCGAATTTTGCAAAACATTTGTTGGAATCAAATCATTCATTGTTAGATTCAGATTCTTATGAAGTGTTACATTATTGCGGCAAGGGGTTGCGTCTGGATGCTCTGGAATGCATGGAAATAATTAGGTACAACACTATGGGGTCTATTATTAATGAACAGGTAAATTTAGTATCTTCTCCTTTACTGCGGCTTGGGTCGAATTTGAACAGTTAGTATTAATTAAATATGCCTTATAAATAAATAAACAAAAAATTCAAGGTAGTTTTAAATATGTCAATAAAAGTTAATTTTTGTGGGGTAGTTTGAGAATAAGAAAAATAAAGTGGGTACTTGAGAAGTTACAGTGACAAGTTAAAACATTTGTTTTGGTTTGTTAGTTTAACATTTGGTAGCATAGCATACGGTTGTGGTAACTCTGAAGATGAGCTCTGGTTGAGTTCGAAACGCGTCAGTGTAGCTTGGTGGTGGTGATGGTTGGGTTTATGTGATTTGTGTGTGTTCGTACAGTGTGGAGGTGGAGGAACTGCATGAACGCACATTTCTTGCATAAACGTAACTATTGTAAGGTCGCGGGTGAGCAAAGTAATTGTTTTAGTTCATTACATAATATTACATTAACATTAACACCATCAGTATAACAGCATACTTTCAAATAGGACGTAAAGTACATCTAAGCAAAAATCTTTTTGATTGAGACTCTATTTTGTAGTGGTAGAGCCATGTTGTAGCTAGCCGCTGCATCAAGAATGGGCCAGCTCGTCCGGGGCAGTACCACCCTCTCACAGAACACCGGCGTGAAGCAGCAGTACTCCCTGCTGCGTTTCGTACGGTCAGTGAGAGCGCCGGGGGCCAAATACCTCTCCCCCTCCCCTATTCCCTCTCCTTTTTCCGTAGGGCTGACAACGCACTAGCATCGCGTAAAGCGCTGCGGGTGTCTATGGACAGTGGTGATCATTTAACATCAGGTGACCCACTAGTTCGTTTGTCTGGCCTCTCTAACATAAAAAAAAAACAACGTGTAATGTGTTCTTACGAGATTAATGACCTGATGACCAAACTAATAAATAAAATAATATTAAATACTCATGCAAACGTGCTGAACAGAGCAAATAAGGACCACACAGAGTGACGAGCCCGAGTACTGGTTTTCAGTGAGAGCCTTTGCCTTAACCTAGATTTCAAGTTAGCCTTACTGTGACAGTATGCACGTCACATCAGATAAGACCACATTACACTGACTTTCTGTCATTTTTCAAATAGAAAATCGTCCATTCGAATTGGCCATTTTGAATTTTGATCACAAATAATACCTTTCAAAATGATTACTTACAAAATGTAATTGTGCAGAAAAAATAATTATAACTAAATTTCTTTTCATCAAAAATGAATAACTTAAGCCTAAATCAAATTAATCATCAATTGAATTGATCGTCATTCCTTTCGGCCTATATCAATTTTGTAAATTTTACCATGGGACATGATTCCATTTTCGACAGTATTCTGGATAGACAACTTTCCTTATTGATGTAGGTATTTAAAATTGCCATTTTTCTGATTTGTCGCATAATTTTTAGTGGAAGATTTATTTGTACTTAATGACAGTGAAACATCATCACCATTTACATGTTTCTTACTCAATAACTTTGACATTTTCATCTCATCATGTCCGTGTTTGACTAAGAACTCGTAGACATCTTCTAGTTTCGCAGGTGGAGGGTACACCACCTCTTCTACGACATGTTTATCGAGCTGCGCATACGCAGATGACACGTGGATAAACACCTTAAAAAGAATAGATCGGGCAATGAGAAAGAAAGAAAATACATTTTTTATTTTCAACAATTTAGGGCCGACAACGCACTGGTATCGCGTAAGGCGCTGCGAGTGTCTATGGACAGTGGTGTTCATTTAAGATCAGGTGACCCACTAGTTCGTTTGTCTGGCCTCTCTAAAATAAAAAAAAAATAAAAATACAATAGGACAGAATGACAAAGGTAGTGTTTCATTGCGGTTGCAAGTCGGACACTGGCACGGCATAATGCTGAGATGTGTATAGCATCCCAGCATTGATTTTTTTTGGCAGCACCGTCGGCTATGGGATTTCTTATAGGAGAAATATCGCTAGATCGCGATCAGATCGTCAGACCGACGTAACCTACGAAATAGAAAAAAACCGGCCAAGTGCGAGTCGGACTCGCGCACGAAGGGTTCCGGACAATTGTCTATAAAAATCACGTTTATTGTATGGGAGCCCCCCTTAAATATTTTTTTATTTTAATTTAATGATTTATTTTTAAAGTCAATACATAAATAAATATTCTGTGAATATTTCAAGCTTCTACCTATTGCCGTTATCAATATCGAGCAAAAACGAGCAAAAAAATCACGTTTTTTGTATGGGAGCCCCATTAAATATTTATTTTATTCCATTTTTAGTATTTGGTGTTATAGCGGCAACCGAAATACATCATCTGTGAAAATTTCAACTCTCTAGCTATCACGGTTCTCAAGATACAGCCTGGTGACAGACGGACAGACGGACGGACGGACGGACGGACGGACAGCAGAGCCTCAGTAAAAGGGTCCCGTTTTTACCCTTTGGGTACGGAACCCTAAAAACGACTTCTGTTTTTTCTGTTCTCTGGTCCCACTCCAAAAAAACCAAGTTAAAAATTCATCAGCAATACCTCTAGCTTCTTCATCCGGCGGCTCAACTCAAGGACTTGGCTCGTGCCTTCCACATTAATTGTTAGTGCCTCTCTTAGAGGCTCGTTCATCTTCACCGAGGCTGCAGAATGGAAGACTATAGACACCTAAAACAAAGATACCTGATTCATCGTCGTCATCGTCAGCCAATACACATTCACTGCTGGACAAAGGCTCTCCCGTAAAGAACATACGGGCATACATCGTACTCCTGCAACCTTCTCCAAGTCACAAGTTCAACTTTATTTGAGGTCTAACTCACGGTATCTTTAGAGACGTCGCCGCCATTCAAGAATACATTGCCCTCAACGGCAATCAGTTCATTTGTTATTTATTATGTTCATTACAAGTTTTATTTAACTTGCAATGTTCGCATCGTACATAAATATCTTACAAGTCGAATTTCACCCACTTTCAGTAATCGCATTGACTTGAAAAAAATACGCCACCGTCAAGGTTCCGAGTTTAATTAAGCCTGCAGGTATTGCAAAAGACGATGGCAAGAGACCAGATGACATGAGTTTGAATCTATGGAAGATGGGTCGGGTGCTGGACTGCTGGTTGAGATGCAGCATGTTCAGACACGCTGGCCCCTTCCCATTTCCATGGAATTAACAACAGAGCTGGTGCAGCTTCTGAAGTGGCTGAATAAGCGAAACCAAGCAAATATATCTAGGCTCCGAATAAGACTTTGTCCAATTACTTGGTCCGTGGGGTCCTAGCGCTATGAGGCTATACAAGGAAATAGCAAAAAGGTTAGTCAATGCCACAGGGGACCGAAGATCTGGCAACTACCTCGGACAAAGAATTAGTTTAGCTATTCAAAGGGGCAACGCTGCCAGTAACGTTGGAACCTTGCCTAAAGGGACTCCTTTTCATAATATGTTTTAGTTATTATTTCTTTAGGTTTTTTTGTTTTAGGACATTCGTATACAAAATGTAAAATAATGGAAGCATTTGTAATTTTCTTACGTTAATCATACAAATAGTTACTTAATAAATATCCCGTATACGTACATTTTCTAGTACGTTAGCTACATCTTCAACGTTGATGCCTAGATCTGGAAGACACAGGTCCCCCACCACGGCTATGAGTTTACTCAAATCTTGAGGTCGTTCTGCCTTAATTCTAGTGAAGGCCTGAAAATAGAATAAAAGCAATTCAGAGTTTTAATACATCGGACTCAAAGTCTATTTTCGACCGGGCTGTCCTCTAAGTATACGGTTTGGTCGCGGGTTAGACTAAAAGTTTTATTTAGAAACTAGTCTTTACTTACGGCTTTGCTTGCATAAACCATTAGGTCTGACAGATTCAAAGGCTATTTTTTATCCCGATATATATGCGTGTGCGTGTCACGTCAGTTGTAATAAATGAAATTGTAAGAAAGATGGCGTACTTACTACATACGTATACGTACTACTTACAGTTTCATTAGTTACAACTGGTGCGTGACACGCACACGCATCTGGTCTGCGCCGGCCTTTATTCGTCATATAACGTCAACAAGGATCGTGATGCAATTTTTGGGAATCTCATAGAAATTTAGTAAAAACCCGGAATTTCCATTTGATTTTGAATATAAAACTGGAGTGAGACTCACTCATAGTGAAAAAAAAAATAAAAATGAAAAACGTTTTATTTTTTAAACGTATATCAAAAAATAGCGCAAAATATGCCGCTTCGTAATTGGGAAGATTCGTAAACCCAAATTCGTAAAGAAGTTTTACTTCAAAAATCCATCATAAGAAGAGCTGACAACAATATAGAAGACTATACTAAATAGGGTTCATCTTAACATGGACATGCGCACAGGCGCGGCTGATGTATTCATACTTAAATTCCCACGGGGATACGTAATAAACGGGATTTACAATATATTTACTATCTGATACCGATGGCGATGAAATGATAATAATGATAGGTGTTAGGATTACCTACTAAGTATACTAAACGGGGCTTACCACGCAAAATCCCGTTTAGTACTTATATTAAATATGAGTGAAAATCAAGAAATTTTAAAACAGTATAGATGTTAGGATGTTCCCGCTGCCGGATTTTTATTTAATTCGATGAAAGAGATGAAGAATTTTTACCGCTAGTTGGAATTTTGCGCGCAAAAGCTAGTTTAAAAAGTAGGTACCTATGTTGAATTGTACAGTTCTTCCCTTACGCGTCTGGCCTCATATTACGAAATACGATTTATGAACTTGCATCGTGGCGTTTCGTTCACGCTAATAGTATTAAATAGAAGAGTGAATAAAGTGTAATAATCGTCATAAGAACTATTGTCCGAATTTATCATTTGTCAGAAATTATCATTTCGCATACTTAACTCTATTTGCTCTGAATCCACAGTACAAACATAGACAAAGACATAGGTGCACATTAAAGCAGTCACAAAAAGGGTCCCGACTCAGTATATCGCTAGTTAAAAAAACCAGCACTGGTCTTCCGCCGGGCCACAACACAGTAAGATCACGGAAGGCCGCACAAAACAGACACAAATATTAAAAAACATACATAAAAAACTAAAACTAAACATTCAAAACATTTAAGGCTTCCACAGACCGACGCGCGGGGCGTCCGCGCGACAGCAACAGAGACGCTTCGGTTTGTGATGGCCCTAAAATAAGACTTGGCTGTATGGTTCACAGACCTTTGCCTTTTCCTAGCGGAACAAACAAAAAAGAAGAATACAACCAACAACAACAACCCAATCATAACCCGACTAAACTAAATCAAACCAGTTTTCTTTTCCCCTCTGATCTGAATTCTGAGAAACAGATCTCAAACTAAAATTATCACAAACAAAGAAACACAGACTATTGAACTGAACGGCCCCCTCCAGCCGATTGGAAAAACCTTTAAGTCAACGCAAAAGAGCGAAAAAGACGTCGATCAGCTCGGCTCCATTCGGCCCGCGTATCCGAGCCGAGCGACGTCTTTTTCGCTCTTTTTGCGTTGACATAAAGGTTTTTCCGGTCAGTTGAAGCCGATTCCGCGTCGATAGATTTGGAGAGAGCCGTAGCCCCTCTCTTTCTACGTTACTTACCCGGCTTTTAATGATCTTTTCCACCACATCTTCACTTTTTCGCACCAGTACATATATATTGTCTATATCTGGACAGCTGTACAGGATTTTCTCTATTAGTACCTGAAAATAAACACTTTTTCAATAAATATGTATATACGCCACTAAGACGCGCGCCAAAAGGTAAAGGTAGCTGGCGGCTAAGGACGTGCCAGGATAAGCTAAGTAATTCTGCCCCCCTCGAGTTTGGGCTTGTAATTTTTATGGACGGTGTGGCTCTACATTAGTAAGTAATGTACAAAATTTGAGCATCCTAAACTTTATAGTTTTTGTTTAAAAAAAAAAGAAATATGATTTTTCTTCGATATTTTTTTTTTATGCCAACCGATTTTATTGTGCTTCACATATCTTATACCTTCACTTACTAAAGATGTTTATATGACATAAATTATATTTTCATTATTTCATAGAAAAAAAAAGTTAAAAAAAGCTGACTAAACTTTTCAGATAACAATTTTTTATTTACTTCCACGTTATAGACCGCTCCATGTTTTTCACCAATAATAAATTTTAAGTGGCCAGTATTTAGTATGTCATGTTCTCCCACTGCTATAATTTCGAAAACAATACATATTATAGGTCGTTGGTGGGTATATTATTGGTGAAAAAAATGGAGCGGTCTCTAACGTGGAAGTAAATAAAAAAAATGTCTGAAAAGTTTAATCAGCTTTTTTAACTTTTTTTCTATGACATAGTGGAAATATAATTTGTGTCATATAATCATCTTTAGTAAGTGTATAATATATGTGAAGCACAATAAAATCGGTTGGCTGGAAAAAAAATAACGAAGGAAAAATAATATTTCCTTTTTTTTTCAAAATAAACTATAAAGTTTAGGGTGCTCAAATTCTGCACATTAATTACTTATGTAGAGCCACACAGTCCATAAAAATTACAAGCCCAACTCGAGGGGGGCAGAATAACTTAGCTTATCCTGGCACAGCATTTGCACAAAACGCGCTAGAACTTGTTTAATAATATAGAATTTGTTATAAATACCTTTCCTAAGAAACCGGTGCCTCCCGTTATAAAAACCGATTTTCCTGAATAGAAGCCTGCAACCGAGGGAGAGCAGCGTTCTGGCGACATCTTACCGTCACAGCTCGACTCCTAAAAGACAATGAACAATCCCACTCTTTTTATTCTTAATATAATAATAATAATAATAATAATAAATTTATTTCAGACAAAGTCCATATTATTTTGTTAGTTACAGGTATTACTTTAGAAACTGTTAGTAAATAAATTAATTATAAAAACTAAAATTTTTATATAAATTAAATCAAATCAAACATAATCCAAATCAAATAAATCATATCAAATCAAAATAAATTATCAATAAATTTAAAACAAATTAACGACCGCCTTAGCCTAGTTGGTAGTGACCCTGCCTACGAAGCAAGAGGTCCTGGGTTCGAATCCCGGTAAGGGCATTTATTTGTGTGACGAGCACGAATATTTGTTCCTGAGTTATGGATGTTTTCTATGTATTTAAGTATTTATTTATCGATATAAGTATGTTTATCGTCGTCGTCGTCTAGTACCCATAGTACAAGCTTTGCTTAGTTTGGGACTAGGTCGATTTGTGTAAGATTGTCCCCTAATATTTATTTATTTATTTATTTAAATCACATAATTTTATACACATGACCTCTGGAGCCCATGTGTACAGTACAGTATCCCAGTGCTTCCAAAAGGTGCAAGCAGGAGACTCGAGAACAAGGCGCAGGAGGCTGTTGGCGCTATCACGCAGACGATATATCAGGGAGGCAGTTTTGTTACGTATTTATCGACCTGAAACAGTCGACACGCGCCTCTGCGAACATACCCGATGCACTACACCATCGTGGCAGCCCCAACAGCATCCTGAAGCCGTTTTTATATTGGATGCGCAGAGCATCGAACGTCTTTTTTGTGTAACATGTCCACAGGCTGCATGTGTAAAACGTCTGACAGAATGCCCTAAACAGCGTAACATTCTCCTCACACGCGCAAACCTGCGCGACAACATGTTACAACGAACGGCCAACGCCCTGCGCTCCCACTCTATATTCGCATCGTCCTGGAGACTATCCGTCACCCATTGCCCAAGGTATTTAAAACGATGCACTCTTTTAAGAGGAGTTCCACACAAGTAGACGGTAGGAAGCGAGTCGAAGGTCTTATTACCGTAAAACGGGGTGAATAGAAATCGTGGGGTGATTAGAAATATTCTCGTGATTTTTTTTGCATGGCTACAAAAAAGCCATGATCACTTTGGTTTTTAGGGTTCCGTAGTCAACTAGGAACCCTTATAGTTTCGCCATGTCTGTCCGTCCGCGGCTAAGCTCAGAGACTGTTAGTACTAGAAAGCTGTAATTTAATCACTTTGTTAGTCACGCCGACAAAGTGATTAAATAAAAAAAAGTAAAAAGAAATTTTTTACGGTACTTCCCATACACGTAAAGTGGGGGTGATTTTTTTTCCTCAAGTAACCCTATAGTGTGGGGTGTCATTGGATAGGTAAGGTATTTGAAAATAAATAGGGGTTTTCCAAAACCATTTTTTGATTAAATTGAATATTTTTGGAGATATTCACTCCGAAAGTTCAAAATAATGTGTCCCCCCCCCTCTAACTTTTAAACCGCACGTCTAAAAAATATGAAAAAATTCACGTTCATTAATAAAAACTTTCTAGGAAAATTATTTTCAACTTAATCAGTTGAGCAGTTTTTAAGTTTTTGTAAAAAATATTTCTAAACAAAGATTGTAACTTAACCGCCATTGCAAGCAGTTTTTTTCTTTAAGTACCTAAAGATCACACTAACAGTATCTTCTTTCAAATAAAAAAAATATATTACATCTGAAAAACAATCAACATAACATACTAGTTCTAGTAGACTGCAGTTAGTGTACCGCCGACGTTGGAATCAAAACAACCACATTAATAAAATATGCAAAGATTTTTTCGTACCTGCTACGGAACTCTCTCTTGGGCGTGTCCGACACGCTCTTGGCCGGTTTTTAGTATTAAGTTCAATATTTGTTTAGTTTGCTTGCAACACTCGATAGTCGTGAAGTTAGTCAGACAGAAGTATTAAATATTTTAGTGCAAAGACAGACTTCACCAAGGTAAGAAATAACAGTTCCAAAAACTTTGTTATAATAGTGATTTCAGTGATAATTACAGTGTATTGGCATTTTTATCTAGTTAACCGGTGTCTGCAGTGTCTAAATAATAAAACGTTTGACCGAGTTTATTCATATTTACATATAATTGTACAAAAGTAATTTCATAACCGTTTCGGTTAGAAACTGAGGTAAATAGACACGGATACGGGGTGACTAGATACGCTATATGGGGTGATTAGGCACGCTGTTTGGGGTGAGAAGACACGACAGTGGGGGTGAAAATAACGAAGGTAGGGGTTAATAGAAATTAAAAAAGTTTAATTTACACGTATATTCTTTGAATACTTATAAAAATATTTTATTTTATTATTCCCTTGACAAGGTCCTATCACCCGCATATTTTTTTTTTCACAATTGTGACAACCCTGACTGCATTTTCCATTCACCCCATATGTCGTGTCGTGTCTACTGACCCCGTTATACGGATTTGTAGAAATCTTGTGTTTTTATAAATTTTCGCTATCCAAAGAGCAATAAGGCTTATTTTTCTGATGCAAACTCGGAGAGCTTGTTAGGACTCACAAAAGAAAAACCGGCCAAGTGCGAGTCGGACTCGAGCACGAAGGGTTCCGTACAATTATCTATAAAAATCACGTTTATTGTATGAGAGCCCCCCTTAAATATTTTTTTATTTTAATTTAATGATTTATTCTTATAGTCAATATATAATTAAATATTCTGTGAATATTTCAAGTGTCTACCTGTTGCTTTTATCAATATCGAGCAAAAACGAGCAAAAAAAATCATGTTTGTTGTATGGGAGCCCCTTAAATATTTATTTAATTCCATTTTTTAGTATTTAAAGAAAGAAAGAAAGAAAGAAAATACATTTATTTACAACAACACAAGACACATAAATATTTTTACAAAAAGAACAATACAAAGGCTAAAAATAGAGTGTGTCATTGCGGTTGCAAATTGGACACTGGCTCAGCATAATGCTGAGGCGTTTATAACACCCCAGCGCTGATTTTCAGCCAGTACCGTCGGTAATACCCGGAACGCCATACAGATAGATAAAATGATGACACCACACAGATAAATATTTGATGTTATAGCGGCAACCAAAATACATCTGTGAAAATTTCAACTCTCTATCTATCACGGTTCCCGAGATACAGCCTGGTGACAGACGGACAGACGGACAGACAGACGGACAGACGGACGGACAGACGGACGGACAGACGGACGGACGGACAGCGGAGCCTCAGTAATAGGGTTTCCGTTTTTACCCTTTGGGTACGGAACCCTAAAAAACAATCTTAGGTCCTTTACTACTCACCCCGTTTTACGGTACCTGCTTTAAATACGAGCAGCTCGCTTTCAGTGGTGTTAGACCGTGGGCGACCGCATAGTTAATATTCATTTATATTTTTAACTATAGGCAATCGTATGATAAATATTCAAGCCTTCGTCTTCATTTCGAAAACAACAATTTGCAGATAAATTTAAAATAATTCTAACGTTGAAACACCGATCTAGACCGTCGACGTCGAGCCATGAGCACTATAGGGTTCCGTACTAATATCTATGCGCAAAATCATCAGCATCGAATCACATTTGGCTGGATAATTTCAGATACACTATACGCATTGCCGGTCAGAGTATGCTATCACATGCTTTCACCTGCTAAAGGATACCATCGTATGTTTACAGCTTCTAATGGATGCCATAGCATGCTTACAGCTACTAAGGCCCTGGTTTCTTTGGCCCGTCACACGTGACCGGAGGCGTCTGGATGTTCGCCGAACGCTGTGCCACCACGGTATTCCCTTGACTTGTCTCAACTTTTTTTGCCTAATTTCACTTTGTCTAACAACTTTTACTATAATGAATAGTTTGTCTAAAGTCAATTTGTATAATTTAATTATTATATATAATTTTTATTTTGTCGAATTTACATTTTTTTTTACTAAATGATCATTTGCATTACTCATGTTTTGTTGAATATTATATTATCGAAAACTCACTTTGTCGATTCTTATTTTAACTAATCATCATATAGGTAGCCGAATAACCTACTAACTAACATCATTTGCATATGTCTTGTTTTGTCTAATATTATTTTATCGAAAACTCACTTTGTCGATTCTTATTTTAACTGTCAGCGAGCGAGCAAGACCTATCGGGGCGGAAGCGACTCGGTATGGTTAGGTTCAAAGGCCTTTGGTGTTAGTTATTTTTTTATGACCACCCGGAAAATCTATCGTGAAATTTTAGTGGTTGTTTTCCTGAAACGAGGTGATTTAGTTTCGATTGTACAATCGATTTATAATTACTATTTTGACTAGAGTCAAAAATCCAATTGTGAAAAACGAAAGTCGAAAATGACCGCAAACCAATAGTAACGCTTCGTTGGTACAAGTAGCGTACGATCGTACGATAGGTTAGGTACCAACGAAGCGTTACTATTGGTTTGCGGTCATTTTCGACTTTCGTTTTTCACAATTGGATTTTTGACTCTAGTCAAAACAGTAATTATAAATCGATTGTACAAGCGATACTAAATCACCTCGTTTCGGGAAAACAACCACTAAAATTTCACGGTGTTATACCTATAAAACAGTACCGTGACTGACTGACTGACTGACTGACTGACTGACAGACAACGCACAGCCTAAACTACTGGGGCTAGAGACTTGAAATTTGGCACACATGTACCTTGAGTATTGTAGAGGTGCACTAAGGAAGTATTATTCAAAATTCCCGCGGAATAGGGAAATATCTAAACTTTCTTTGTTTATTTGTTTGTAGCGGAATCTCGGAAACTATTGGGCCGATTTTAAAAATTCTTTCAGAATTAGAAAGCTACACTATTCTTGATTGACATAGGTTACTTTTTATCCGGGAAAATGCAAAAATCCCACGGGATAGAAATAAATTAATTCAATTTTGGTGCTGATTTTAAAAATTCTTACATATTATGTGATATGACTATTCCCAATTGACAAATGCTAAGTTATATACGGGAAAATACAAAATTCCCACGGGATAGAAAAATTTGAAATCAACTTTGGGGCTGATTTTAAAAATTCTTTCACCAGTAATAAAAAATAAAAGACCTGAGCGAAGAGGCATTCGGTCGCCGGGTGAAAAGCCTTTTGATGGATAACCCTCTGCATTCTTTAAGTGAGTTTTTGGACATAATTTTTTCTTGACATAATTTTAATATTGGTAATTATGTTTAAATTAAATTTATTTTGTTATGACGATCCCTATTGGAAATACCATTTATTTGTAGTTATTTTTGTACTTTCATTGACATAATTAATTGTTTTTGACAACTCCCACTTGGGGACGAATTTATTTTGACATTTGCATTTTATCGATTGTTTTTTCATCTTTGGTTATTTTTATTATTATATTATTATGTTTTGTTTTTTATAAATTTTTGACGATCTCAGCATAAATTCTTACATACTGACTTTAATGTATTATATAATGTAATTATTATGTCTGAGTGAATAAATAAACTAAACTAAGCAACAGTAACCTTGATTGACACAGGGTACTTTTTTCCGGGAAATTGCAAAATTCCCACGGGATAGAAATAAATAAATTCAACATTGGCACTGATTTAAAAAATCTTTCATATGACATAATATGACTATCCCCAATTGACATAGGCTACATTTTCTTTGGGAAAATACAAAATTCCCACGGGATAGAAAAATTTGTATTCAACTTTGGGGCTGATTTTAAAAATTCTTTCACCAATTAGCCAATAGTAAGTTACAGTATCCCTGTTTGACATAGGGTACTTTTTTCCGGGAAAATGCAAAATTCCCATTGGATAGAAATAAATAAATTCAACTTCGGCACTGATTTTAAAAATTCTTTCACCAATAGTACGCTACAGTACCCGTGATTGACATAGGAGGGTACTTATTTCTGGGAAAATTCAAAATTCCCACGGGATAAAAATAAGTAAATTCAACTTCGGCATTGAATTTAAAAATTCTTTTATATGATATGATTTGTCTATCACCAATTGACACAGGCTAATATTGCACAGGCCAATATTGGCGTATGTAAGCGATTAAGAATTTCGGGGGAGTCGGTTGGATGCGACGTGGTTCAATTGGTAGAACACCCGTTGGGGCGCATACCCGGGAGACGTGGGTTCGAATCCCGCCGGCGCACCCGAAATCTTTTTCGCTTTTAAATAATCTTTGACACAGGCTATTCTTTCTTTGGATAAATGCACAATTCCCACGGGATAGAAAAAACTGAATTCAACTTCAGGGCTGATTTTGAAAATTCTTTCATCATTAGTAAGCTACAGTATCCCTGATTGAGAAAGGGTACTTTTTTCCGGGAAAATGCAAAATTCCCGCGGGATAGAAATAAGTGAATTGAACGTGGGGGCTGATTTAAAAAAATATTTTACCTTTTGAAAGCTACATTATACCTGATTGACATACTACTTTTTTTCCAGAAAAATGCAAAATTCCCACGGGTAGAAATAAGTGAATTGAACGTGGGGGCTGATTTTTAAAATTATTTCACTAATAAAATGTTACACTGTGTCTGATTTTCAAAATAGGTCGAAACAGTTATTTCTATCCCGCAGTATGCTGTGCTTTGCACTTTACCGGGATATAATGTTGTTGTTTCAATCAGGCCTCCTCCCAGAACGAGAACACTTGGGCCGTAGTTCCCAGTTGGGCCCAGTGCGATTTGTACAGTGCGGGTGTGTATCATTGAATTTCTTCTCAGGTGTGTGCAGCTATTCACGCGATGTTTTCCTTCACTGTAAAGCTTAAGGTAAACTTCAAACGTAATTTAGCACACGAATTCGGAATAACTCAGAGGTCCGGGCTCAAACCCGTGACCCTCTGCTTAAGAGACCATAGGTCAAACCACTAGGCCACTGCGGCTTACCGGCCTTAGAATTCACTTATTAAAATTCCGCGGGAACTATTCATTTTCCTGGCATTATCCTAATCCACGTAATAAACTACCTGTGTGGCAAATTTCATGCAAACAACTAACGTTATTGTCTTCGCGTACGAAGTCGCGGGCAAAAGCTAGTAAGATCATATAACTCAAATTTTCATTCACTCACTCATTTCATTCATTCACTACCTTTTTTGCAATCAGTACTTTATGCAGCTGTGGATGTAATCATTCGCCTCAACTCTCGTGGCGTTACCTACAACTACCCGTGACAACGACACTAACTAAACAAAGGCAAACGCGTGTACACACAGGAAGGCGTTAATGAATTAATTTTCATGAACTGCTAAATAATTTAATTATTTTGGACTAAAACCAACATTAACATAATTACATTGACGACGAATGACGATTCTGTGATGAATATTCCAAGTGGGTCAGAGTTTTTAAACAAAGAAGTGACAAATAAGCAGCAAAAACAATACCCTACTTTTGTCCGGCCCAAGTGTTTTGTTCGCAAT
This sequence comes from Archips crataeganus, assembly GCA_947859365.1. Classification (NCBI taxonomy): domain Eukaryota; kingdom Metazoa; phylum Arthropoda; class Insecta; order Lepidoptera; family Tortricidae; genus Archips; species Archips crataeganus. Next base: position 2,891,409 of record OX402053.1, on the reverse strand, counting down.
TTTTGATGACACTGATACTTGATTGTCGTACCTAATAAAAAATGTATAACAAGCAATATTGGAAAACACATCATACACGGATTTATAAGAACCTATCTAATATATGTTTAAATTATTGACCTTTTAAATAAACATGGTTTTGATAATAGGTACTTATTATGTTATTGTTAATAATGTTTCCTAATTTACCTTAGTACTAATATTACCTACATAGCGGTTTCTTTTTTCTGCAAGTGTTAGGTAGTTTAATTAAATTTAACTTAATTCATGTAGTTATGTCTAGTTGTGTAAGTCCTTTTTTCGCCTGAGACACAGGATCTTCCTAGTTCAGGCATGTGTCATTCTTCACTTTTAATTTGTTTAGAGTTTTATATCGTAAAAACCTATTTTGAATAAAGATTTATTATTTATTATTTATTATTTGTAGCGGTAAGCTAAAAGTAGACTTAAATACTTAAGAGAAAGTTGAACGCCTCATTACGATGCGCCATCTACGTTTGAAGGACTTAAAGCCCACTGGATGCGTGCACATGGTATGCCATCTTTTTATTTTAACAGTTTCATCCATTACAACTGGTGCGTGACCTATGGCCTCTTAAGCAGAGGGAGGGTTAGAGTCCAGGCCTGCGAAACTTCATTTGAAATTTATAATAATAATCTAATATATAAAAATCTCGTGTCACGGTGTTTGTTGTCGAACACCTCCGAAACGGCTTGACCGATTTTTATGATTTTTTTTTTCTATATTGGTACATAGGTCTGAGAATAGGTCGTAGGCTATTATTTATACCTACCCCTATTCTGCGCGGACGGAGTCGCGGGCAACAGCTAGTATACTATACGCCGCATTAATACGTAAATAATATTAAATTAATAATTTATATTATGCAACATGTACGTTAGGCAAAATATAATTATGTCAGTCAAACATTATACGAAATAAGTTTATACCAAATTAAAATTAGGTCGTTTAAAATTAGATGAAACAAAATTATGTAAAGTAAGTTGTATGCAAAATGACTTTCACTAAAATGAAAATTAGGTAAAATGAAACATTAGGTTAAGTAATATTAGTTTATGTAAAATTAGGCAAACTGATAATAGGCAAACAGTTGTTAGGCAAAACAAGGTACAACCCGTCAGTCACCGGTCGCTGGCGGCGGGTGGTAAGAGAAAACAGGGCCCAAAGGATGCCGTCGCATGCTTTCGGCTGCTAAAGGATGTCATCGCATGCTTTCAGCAGCTAATCATCATTACGACCCTGAAACGACACTGCAGTCTATGACATGGAAAAGGCCATCATCTCCAACTCCGAAGAAATTCAAGGTGAGCCCATCTGCCGGTAAGGTCATGGGCTCTGTTTTTTGGGATGGTAAAGGGGTATTAATGATTGAGTATCTCGAGCATGGAACCACTATTACGGGCACTTTATACGCCAAATAAATAGCAACATTGCGCAATGAGATCCGCGAAAAACGGCGAGGTAAACTCTCGAAAGTTGTGCTGTTCCACCAGGACAATGCCCCGGCACACAAGTCCGCCGTTGCAATGGCTGCAATTCGTGATGCTGGGTTCGATATCCTTAAGCATCCTCCGTATTCACCAGATCTCGCTCCCAGTGATTTCTACCTATTTCCGAGATTGAAACAATACCTGAGAGGCCAGAAATTTGAAGACGACGACGCGGTAGTCGCTGCAGTACAAGATTTTTTAAGTACTCAGGATGAGACCTTTTTTAAAAATGGAATTTTAAGTTTAGAAAAAATATATACTAAGTGTATTATGCTAAAAGGTGACTATGTCGAAAAATAAAATGACATTTAGTAAAAGTTGTTTATAACATACTCATTCTCACTTTTTATTGAACGCCCCTAGTATATTAAATCTGACTTCCTTTTGACATTTTCTCATTGATATTCTGTATTATGTAGTATATGTACTGTGTAAGTATTATATTTAATGTATGTGTTTATTTATGTGTAAATATTGTATTTTTTTATTGTTTTTAATATTTATTGATTAATATTTGGACTTCGGTCCCCAGGTATAATATCGGCCTGGAAAGAGATCTCTCTATTAGAAAGAAGGGCATTCATTTGTGTGATGAGAACGAATATTTGTTCCTGAGTCATGGATGTTTTCTATGTATTTAAGTATTTATTTATCTATATAAGTATGTTTATCGTCGTCCAGTACCCATAGTACAAGCTTTGCTTAGTTTGGGACTAGTTCGATTTGTGTAAGATTGTCCCCTGATATTTATTTATTTATTTATTTATATCTCTTCATTTCTCCTGTCTGTTGTTTCCGCCACCTACATAAAGCTGTTCATATTTGTACATGTATCCAGTGTTCCGTATAGGAACAAGGAAGTAAAAAATAATACTTTTTTTACGTAACTAGAATTTAATTTTGAGAAATATTAGATATATAATGGTTCTTTCTTCAGACGTTAGACGCAAAGTGAGAGGTGGCAGGCTGCCTTGTATGACGCTATATAAGTAAAACGGCTGTGATTGGCCATTAACAAATATCACGCGATATGCTAGCTTTTTGATTGGACGTGACTCGATACATTGCAAATTGTGTCTTGTGTAGTTCTATTTACTACTGGTTATTATGTGGAACGCAGCGGCGTGAACATCCAGTATTGGTTGTCTGGTAGTGATCGCTTTTGAGTGATAAGAACGCCTATTGTCTGCCTGATTTTTTATTGTTATTAATTTTTTCTGTACTTTTTTGGTGATCAATAAAGAATATTTGTATTGTATTGTCTATTGTATAAAAAAAAACGAAAAACTGAAGAGATGCCAGCTGAAACTCAAACCCACGACCCTCTGCTTGAGAGGCCATAGGTCAAACCACTAGGCCACCACGGCTTGGTAATATGGTAAATACCAAAATTTCAAATTCAAATGTCAAATTAAATGCTTCACGCAAGCAAAGCCGCGGCTAGGTATAGGCAAATTAAAAATAATATGAATTTAATTCATTTCAGTTTAAAAATATTTTGTTATTCGAATTTCACAAAACACAAAGGAGGATTGCGGTTTTTTGTTTTCGGACATCGGATATAATAATTTGAAAGCGTGGTATTGTGGTAACGATAACAGAGCTTATTTTGAAGCTTGTGATTAAAATGATGCGCACTTGAATATCTGCTACGTATTATTTATGTCGGTACTAGCTGTTGCCCGCGGCTCTGTCTGTGACGAATTCGTTTATAGCTGTCCTGCGGAAACTATGGCATTTTCCGGGAAAAAAACTATCCCATGTCGTTCCTAGGGTCGAAAAATATTCCCATACCAAATTTCATCTAAATCGGCTCAATAGTTTAAACGTGAAGGGGTAACAGACAGATAGACAGACATATTTTCGTATTTATAATAATTAGTACTAGATAAGATAAGATAAGATAAATTTATTGGAAATTGCATGATTAAGTGGCAGTGGGCCGGGCACATCGCTTCGCTCGTAGAACTGACGGCCGATGGGGCCGAAAGGTTCTCGAGTGGCGTCCGCGGACCGGAAGACGCAGTGTAGGTAGGCCTCCGACAAGATGGAGCGACGACCTGGTGAAGGTGGCGGGAACGCATTGGATGCGGATGGCGCAGGGCCGATCTGTTTGGCGAGCCTTGGGGGAGGCCTATGTTCAGCAGTGGACGTCTTTCGGCTGAAATGATGATGATGTTTGAAAATTTGATTTTTACAGAATAACTTAATAGGTACAAAGTTTCCTTGTACTAAACTTAAGTAAGCAACTCATGAGCCCGAACTAGGAAATCCTGTGTCTCTCTGTGTCTAAATTGTAACCGTTCTCCCTCAGAACTGCCAAAGACGACCTCAAACCGGATCGTGTCCATCCTGGGACTGTTCGAACTGTCCGTCGGCACGTCTCCCCGCGCCGAGGGAGCGTCGGAACTGGCGGCCGCCCAGCTCGCAGTCCAGCACGTCAACCAACGAGCCTTACTGCCTGGCTATCGGTTGCATCTCATCACTAATGACACTAAAGTAAGTGATACCGTACTACACAACTGAGGCCGTATTGTCTTACGCTTCTGTCGCATGCCTTCGCTTTCACCATCTCTTTCTGTCACCATCTTATACCGTTCGACAGAAAGACATAGTGAATGCGAAAGCAAACATCAGCGCGTTAGCCTGCTGATATAGCTCTCCGATGTAGGTACCTGCGCACTTAGATTATTTATACACTAGATTACAGATGTGCAAGTTGCGGAAAGTTTCAAAAAAGTTGGAAAAGTTCTCGGAAATTTCTGGAAATTTTCAGAAGAAATATAGGAAATTTAAATTTAAGAAACGGAAAGTTTCAATCCCCATACAAAATTATGAGAAGTTTCCGAAATTTTCCTGAAATATGAAAAATTCCGCAATTTTGGAAAGTTTCCTTTGGCACATCTATCTAATTAATACACTAGATAGAGCTTAGGCGGCATGAAAACGTCCCGAAAAATATAAGCCAACAGTTGGCTTATATGTCATTTGCCTCCCATCAGTTTGAATGACGTAACGCGATCGTAATATGAAGCTGTCAAATGGATTTTTGGACGTTTTGTATCGCAATGTTTGCTACTGACACTCTATCTAGTGTATAAATAATCTAAGCCTGCGCAGAAGACGCGTTTCAGAAGCGCGGGAAATGCAATTGACCATTCGCCATACTCCACGCGAGGCGCGTCTTTTTGCTGTGCCGCTATTGGTGGGTTGCTGCCGCCATGTTAGCAACTTATCAGGGTAAAACCACTGAGCAAGTATGGGTAAAACATTCAAATTGATGGCAGCACCGTCTATGTGCACGTTCCCTGTTACGTGATGTTTGTCATGATGACATTACGATCTTTGCGAACATTGCGTCAACGATGATGAATAGAAAGGAGTTTCCTTGTGTATAAATAATTACTTGAATTGTCACAGTCCGTCTGTCAAAACTTCTTTTTCTACTAATGTCATGGAGCGAAAACGTTTAGAAACTTATTACGTTTATTAAAATAAAATACCACGGGACAATTCACACCAATTGGCCTAGTCCCAAAGTAAGCTAGGCAAAGCTTGTGTTATGGGTACTAGGCAACGGATAAACATACTTATATAGATAGATATATACTTAAATACATACCAAACACCCAAGACATGAGAGCAAACATTCGTACTTTTGATACAAATATCTGCCCCGACACGGGAATCGAACCCGGGACGGGACCTCAAGCTTCGTAGTCAGGTTCCCAAACCACTAGGCCATCTGGTCGTCTAAATTATTGCATGTTGTGATCGGGAAGTTGATAATCTTTTGACCCGCACATTTGACATTGTAATTATTTAATAGTTAATTCGACAAGGTTCTATAATGACAGAAATCAAATTGGTTGACTGTATGGCGCCGTTTCCGAATTCGCCGTATCGAAGATTTGCGTAGCCTTGTGTACAAAGGGCCTACTATGTAGGTAGAGATAGGATAAAGATGTTCTGTGCCTAATAAAACCATTGAATGTTTTTGTGGGCAGTGCGACCCAGGCGTGGGCGTGGACCGGTTCTTCCACGCGCTGTACACGGAACGGGAGTCACGGATGGTGATGCTGCTGGGGACGGCCTGCTCCGAAGTTACGGAGAGCATCGCTAAGATCGTGCCCTACTGGAATATTGTCCAGGTGTGTATGTATAATAAGGATTTCTGTGGCAGGCTTTTATAAATCCATAAGAACACGATTCGAAAATACCATCAGCCGAAAGACGTCCACAAACATAGGCCTCACCCATGGTTCGACAATCAGATCGGTCCTGCGCCATCCGCATCCAACGCGTCCTTGCAAGCTTAACCAAGTCGCTCCATCTTGTTGGAAGCCTACCTACACTGCGTCTAGCGGTCCGTGGACGCCACTTGAAAACCTTTTGACCCCATAGGCCGTCAGTTCTACGAACATAAATACAAAACAGACAGACAGCAGACAGACAAACAAGACAGTATAATTGAATGGAAACATTTGCGAGTTTAATAAAAAATATTCGTTTCATTTCATAGTAACAGAATAGTTCCTAGAATGTTGTGACCCAGTGGGCGGAATCCTTATTTACTTCCATCTCCAGCCGTCAGGGCCGTCCTGCAAATTTCTATCTTGATGGAATTTGCCTTGGAACATTTGAGCGTGGATTTAATATAGGACTAAACCAAACTCTATAGCTATAGGCAATAGGTTGAATTTACTAGGGGCAAGGTGAGGTATTAGGACAAGGCTCGAGGATAGGTATTCGGTTAGTTTTCGGAATCGAGTTAGTGAGGACGTTTTGAAATGCGAACACAGTCAGTGGATGATATAGGTTTCTGACCGTACATTTGATAGTAGCAGTGCTCAGTTTCTATTTTATTTATTTATTTATTACACACATGTAGTACATTTAGGATGGTAGGGTAGGGTCAACGTCATATTATATAAGTGATCACTTTTGTACCTGGTCACTTTAACGTCATGTTCGATAAGCTATACGAAATTATGTAACAACTAACCAATGCCAATGTAACTGGCTAAACATGTCACGACACTGTACACTCCTCTGCAACATATTTTGTAATACCATGTTTAAAGGGGAATAAATAAATTTCATTTCATTTTCATTTCATTTCATTTCATTTCATTTCATTTCATTTCATTTCATTTCATTTCATTTCATTTCATTTCATTTCATTTCAACTGAAAGTGAAATGGTGCAAAAGTGATCACTTATTTATGACGTTGACTGTACCTACTTTTAAACAATATCGTAAAAAAAGCTGGTAGATCTTACAATATTTTTGCATGCTAATCGTAGAGTATAGATAACAATCAAAATAACAAAAAATAACCAATAAGAATAAGGACAAAACCATTCATCAAATTACGCACACAAGTATAAAATGTCATTTGAAAAAACTATCACGAGAGCTTACTTTCAGAGCGGCAGGCGTTAGCTTGCTTTCGATATTCAAAACCATAACCCGTCGCACGACTATCGACTTTTTGGGCAATTTTTAGGGTTCCGTACCTCAAAAGGAAAAAACGGAACCCTTATAGGATCACTTTGTTGTCCGTCCGTCTGTCTGTCAAGACCCTTTTTCTCAGGAACGCGTGGAGGTATCAAGCTGAAATTTATATCAAATACTCAGGTCTACGGTCCCTTGGACCTGTAAAAAAATCAAACTTCTAAGCCAACGCAATTAAAAGATACAGCCGTTTATGCCGCAAATTTCAGCAAATTTTCGAAACTCGCAGGTGAATCAAAACCTACAGGGTACTTCCCGTGAACTCAGAATCTTGAAATTTGGTACGAAGTAACGTATTATAGCACAGATAAAGGAAAAATTACGAAAAGCATAAATTTGATCCCACACTGCGCACATTTTGCTTAGGAGCAGGGGTCTGCTAAGACTGGATGTTCATAGATACATATAAATTTGTGCGGAACCCTCGGTGCGCGAGTCCGACTCGCACTTGGCCGGTTTTTTTTCTAAGTACCCTATGTTAAAAGGTGATCGAATAAATTAAACTATTTTTTTTGACACTAACTGACAGCTTGTTTGACAGGTGTCATTCGGCTCGACGTCACCAGCGCTCAGCGACCGCTCCGAGTTTCCCCTGTTCTGCCGCACGGTGGCGCCTGATTCTTCGCACAACCCCGCCAGGATTGCGTTTATCAGGTATAATCAAATTCCTGACAAATATGTCACAAAAATAGTACAATAAAAATACAAAACACAAAACAAAAAGTACCTACAAAGACGAACCAAGTTTTCAAGCTAACCTGGTTTTCAAAGGAAAACTTAAACAGATAGGCGAACAGTCATTTATGCACGTTAATAACTAAAAAAATAAAAATTTTAAACACCCCCAACGCAATTAAGTGTAAGATCCCTTCCGTAACATACAAAAGAGCTGATAACTTTGAAACGGCTGAACCAATTTTGATGAAATATGTCTAAGAACCATCGCCAAGAAACCTGCTTTCAAACACAGATAAGTCGCATCCAAATCGGTTCACCCGTTTGATAGTTATGATGCCACAGACAGACAGACACAACACACATAGCGGTCAAACTTATAACACCCCTCTTTTTGTGTCGGGCGGGGGTTAAAAATAAAGGAGTATATTTTAGGTAATACTCGTACTGATTGGTGGAGCCGTGGTGTCCTAGTGGTTTGACCTATGGCCTCTCAAGCAGAGAGTAATAGGTTCGAGCCCAGGCTCGTACTTCTGAGTTTTTCCGAATTTATGTGCAGAATCACATTTGAAATGTACCATGACCTTTAGAGTGAAGGTAATCATCTTGAGGAAACATGAACACAACTAAGATACAATGTGTGTGTGAAGGTCCCAATCTGAGAGGAGGCCTGTGCCCTGCAGTGGGACTATATAAGCTGGGATGGTGATGAGTTGTCTTGAATGTTTGTTCCAGACAGTTCGGTTGGGACACTGTAACCGCCTTCTCTCAGAACGAGGAGGTCTACTCACTGGCTGTGAATGAGCTGGTGACGCAATTGGAGGCAGCCAATATCACCTGCGCTGCCTCCATCACCTTCGCTGAGTCAGACTTCAAGGAACAGCTCCAACAGTTGAAGGTAAAAATTGTTTGTTTTTGTTGTATTAGACTTTGTTGATTCAAGTGACATAAGTACATCCCCGGGATCTACTTACCATCCGATTCAGTTAAATCATTATCAGACTTGCAAGTTGTCTTCACCTTCAAATCACATTCAAAGATAGCATCTCTGCTTTTCACATGCTGAAAGAGGAATGGTATATTTTACGAGCGTCAAAGTCAAAATCAAAAATGTTTACTTAATTTAGGCTATCATAAGCACTTATGAATGTCAAAGTTCTTAGGCCACTATAGAACCATATCATAACGTAATGAATCAATTTGTTTATCTTCTACGAAAGTGACTATTGCGTGAACACGACAGAAAAACGACAGGCAATATAAACCGCTATATATATTACCAATAGAGTTTTAAATCGACTGCCTAAATTGTTCTCCGTTTATAGGTATAAAAACTTTGCATCTAATACGTAATGGTATTGAAATCACTGTGGCCCTGACAGTTTGTATTAAGTTACAGTTTAGGAATATTCCTTCATTACTTTACTGCCGAAGGAGGGTTGGAAGTTTTTCGAGTGTAGGTATCTGTTTCAATACATACTTAAGTAAACATAATTGCATACACTCAAAAATTACTAGATATAATTTTAATAAATTATAATCTTCCGCAGTCAGAAAACTATCTATAAAGCTGAAGAGTTTGTTTGCTTGAACGCGCTAATCTCAGGAACTAGGTCTGCTCCGATTTGAAATATTCTTTCAGTATTAGATAGCCCATTTATCGAGAAAGGCTATTATAGGCTATATATCATCACGCAAACACCAATAGGAGCGGAGCACCAATGAAGAATGTTTCAAAATCGGGGGTTTTGAAGTAAAACTTCTATAGGCACGCTTGACTTGGGAGTATGGTGGTGAATGTGAACGCGGGGGAGGGTGTGGGGGGGTAACTATTCCATGCGGAAGAAGTCGCTGGCAGAAGCTAGTAGTTCTCTAAACTGGAACAAATACTTTGCTCACCCGCGTCCAAGGTCAAGAGCAAGGTCAAGAGCGGACGAGCAAACTAATTGTTTCAGTTCATTGATAATGGATCTCCGCCAAGTAACGCACTTTCACACGGGCAACGTCAACGTCTCGTTTTTTGCGGGTTCGGTTTTTTGCAGGATCCCGTTTAGTAGCATACGTGCTACTGTTGTAACATTCACACGAGCATTCGGTTTGCAGGATACCTACCGCAAACACACATTACACACAAAATGAGTTTCTAACTCAGTGAGTTTTAAACGACCGCTTTAGCCTAGTTGGTAGTGACCCTGCCTATGAAGCAAGAGGTCCTGGGTTCGAATCCCGGTAAGGGCATTTTTGTCCTCCTAATTTTTTTTTTTTTTTTTTTAGTTAATGTTGGGTAACATAATGCATTAAATGAATTGTTAAAATGAGTCTGATAAAATTTGGGATGTTTATACTTTGTTGCCATGAAATCACTAACTCAATGTATGGACACCTCAAATTAAACTGAGTTAAAAACACTAATTCTGTATCACCATTTTGATTTCACCCTGTATAGATTATGTACAGGTTATCACAGGAAGTAGTGTCGTCCACATTGCAGCCATTCTTAAACCCTTCGATCAACAATACAATTGGGAATGTCTAAAAGAAATTACCAGTGGTTTTTATATTTTTTTTGTATAGAAAAGTCAATTATAAGAAACTAATTTCAATATTTTGTCATTTAGTTCTCTACTTTTTTCAAAATTAATTATTGAAACTATTTTAGTTGATGACGTCAGATTATAATTCAGGGCTCAACAATGCCAAATTTCTAAATCTATCTAAATGCGTACGATAACGCAACCCCTTTAATTATTTTTTGCGTAGTGGTACACTATACACTGTGTCACTTTACTGGCACTGATAAAGTGCTAGATGTCAGACAGCGGGTCCAAATCAAACTCCGTAGTATAATCCACGCGTAAATTGTGAAGAATTCTAACCACACAGAATGAAGTAGGTACGACTTGAACCGGTCACGCAATTTACACCAATGTCAAATGAAGGTCATTGCTTATTTGTAATATAATAAATTCAGTACATAATATTAAAATTAAATAACTACAGAAAACGATTTAAAAAGCATTTATCTCGAAATGGTTTTCGATTTTCTATACATTGCAAAAAAATAGACATCCCAATTGGCTGTGCTTGGACCGAACTAAAACCAAATAAGAGCTCACCTTGGGAGTGAGCTCTTATTTGCCGGGCCGTATTTGTTGCGCTGACCCGTTATCTAGTAGTATTGTTGATCGAAGCTTAAACCCTTTATCTAATACTAAAACAAGTTTTGTTTTCCAGGAACTAGACACCCGCATAATTATCGGCAGTTTTTCCCAAGAGATGATTCCAAAAATATTCTGTGAGGTAAGTTTTAGTATATTTTAACCAAAAATAGTGTATTTAACGAGATTAAATTTTAATTGTAATAAAATAAAACGACGATTCTTTTCATATGACCAAGGACCAGACAGAAGAAGAAGAAATTTATTTCTTTTAAAAGGTTTTATAAGGCATCGTTGATGGCCAGTTTCAATTTAGGTGGATCTAACCAAAAAAATTTTTTAAGTCACAAAAATACATTATTTCATACATATTTTCCTAAAAAAAAGCACCCTTCAAAGTTTTATATTTCTCATCAGTGCTTTTTTTAGGAAAATATGAGTTTAAAACGATATAACAAAATACGTGCTGATTATTTTTTTCATGTTCTTAATTTAATCAAATCAGTAATAATTACCAATTTGCTGAAAAAAAATTCCGTACTTTGGAGGTCAATTTCTTCATATAGGTTGAGTTTGGGCAGCTTAAAAAAAATATGGGTCTTTTATTTTAGACTAAGTACTCTCTAACATATATCAAAATAAATCAAATCGGAGCTAGACAGTCGGGTACCTTTCCTTGTAAGTATGAACATCCTAAATTTTATCAGACTAATTTTAACAATTGAGTTAATGCATTATGCTACTGACGGCCGATGGGGCCGAAAGGTTCTCGAGTGGCGTCCGCGGATCGAATGATGCAGTGTAGGTAGGCCTCCAACAAGATGGAGCGACGACCTGGTAAAGTGGCAGGAACGCATAAAACGCATTGGATGCGGATGGCGCAGGGCCGATCTGTTTGGCGAGCCTTGGGGGAGGCCTATATTCAGTAGGGGACGTCTTTAGTCTGAAATGATGATGATTATGATGATTATGTTACTGCTTGTGAGTGTAGAAATACAATTTTGTATTTAAAAAAATTGTAGGTATCATCATTTAGTTTTGTCACTGTGTAATATTAATAGGCTAATAGGACTAGTATTGAGTCTTAAAGAAATAACGTTAAGACATTAATAGGTACATAGCAGAACTCTCTCCCTAATGCGATGTTAGTTGGATACACTATAAATCCGTCAATGTAATCGGTGGATCAACTAAATCCGCTTTGGTGGATCAAATAAATTCCTTGAAGCGTTTCACCTAATCGCATTTCACCTTGAATGAACAAAATCTTAACATAATTTTTTACTTGAGGTAATATCTCGCGTGGCTTTTTAAATTAGTATGGTTTATTTGTAGTATTTAGAATAGAAATAGAATAGAAATCATTTATTCATAAAAAAAAACAAATACAATTTAAATTTCAATAAATGCGCCAAACTGGAGTGACCAGTTTGTTGGCGCGCCACGCTCAAATCACATTACTAACAAGGTTCACAAGATTTTATTCTAATGCTAATGATATTAATATTAATAATTAGCGAAGACATTAAGATAAAGCAAAATAAATTGCCAACCACTTTGGCTACTTGATATATGCCTCAAATAGTGGAATTTTAAGCTTATTCTTAAAGGCTGCTTTACTTATATTATAATACGGAAACTTTATAGTATTAAAAATTCGAGGAGTCAAATAGTTCAATGTCCTTTCCCCATAGTAATTACAACTTTTTGGTTCAACATAATGCGGCCTCTTATGAGGTCTCAATGACCTAGTATTAAGGTGTCGAGGCACCTTGTGGTCGTTGCAATTGAACTGGTCAACGGCCACAAGATACCTACCTAAACTTTTCTTGGACCGGGATAGTAATTATCTTTATGTTTAAGTCTAACTCTTTTACTCACAAGCTGCTTTAAAAATCTTGATTGTAATGACTTAATCTTACTTATATAGGAAGGAAAAGTCCTCCCATAAACAATGAGACCGTACCCAATCAATGATTCCACTAACGCATGGTAACTACAAACAATGTTTTTTTGCTGACTGTATTTTTAAGGTGGTAGAACTTTCCCAACAATATTCTAAAATTAATATTACAAAGGTGGTAAACGTGATTTTTCCAACTAAAATTGACATATACTATTATTCCGAGATATTTATATTCGGTAACCGATTCCAGTTCAACACAGGTACACACCACCTTGTCATTGTGCAGACAATTTTCATTTTCTGTGTAACCACACGCATAGATGCATTTCGCCGCGATCGATGTTTGTTTGAGGCTTCATTTAATTTGACGCACTTAATTTAATCCAAACTTATATTAATACTAGCTGTTGCCAGCGACTCCGTCTGCGAAGAATATGAGTGTAAAAATAGCCTACGACCTATTCTCAAACCTATCAAATATAGAGAAAAAATATGATAAAAATCGGTCAAGCCGTTTCGGAGGAGTTCGATAACAAACACCGTGACACGAAATTTTTATATAAGTAAACAAGTTTGCATTAAAATTCCGAAAACTTTTTTTCAATGAGTTTTGTAGCTGTAGTTTCATGTCTTAAATAATATCAAACTCATTGAATTAATATCTTGGTAACTAATGACTAATACATAAATAACAAAGGAAAAATTTAATACGAAGTATACGATCAAGGTGAAACGCGGCTAATACTAATAGCGACTAGAAAAATTGTCGATTGAAAAAAGAAAGAAAGAAAGAAATATTTTATTTGTGACAACGTTAGTTAACGTTAAGTATTTATTTATTTATTCTTTTTTAATTTTAAATTATAAATAAATAAATAAATATTAGGGGACAATCTTACACAAATCGACCTCGTCCCAAACTAAGCAAAGCTTGTACTATGGGTACTAGACGACGGTAAACATACTTATATAGATAAAGAAATACTTAAATACATAGGAAACATCCATAACTCAGGAACAAATATTCGTGCTCATCACACAAATAAATGCCCTTACCGGGATTCGAACCCAGGGCCTCTTGCTTCGTAGGCAGGGTCACTACCAACTAGGCTAAAGCGGTCGTTAGATAGTATTGCCGATACTATCGATAGTTCGATCTATTGTTGGCAACGCTAGCCGCGGGATGTAGCGTGCTAGCCGCGATCTCGCTCCACCATAAAATCGCCGAAGAAAATCGATTGTATGGTAGTCCCTTTAAGAGAACTCTAACCAATTTATTTCGCTTTGTCCCTGCTATATCAATTTATCAAGAAACTCATTATAATCACGGAAACCCTCGTCTATTCAATTTATTGTAACAAACGGAGGTATAAAGCAATAAAACAATTTAGCAACTGAAAGCCCAATTAAAGTTCATTTATATGCGAAAGCTCAACTGATAACGTGGCACTTAATAACTTCTAACATTGCTATATTCAATTTTAGTTCACTCAGTCGTCGAAGCGTTATAACAAACAATTGACGGTGACTACATTTTATTGCTGAGGGTTTGGAATAGTGGAGCATCTAGAGTTTGCATCGTTGTTAGTTCCTTCATACAAATTAATTGACTGACCAACCGTCTCCCTCCGTTATAGTTTGGGCAAAAATGCTTTAAAGAAACAAAGAAAAAAACATTTTGTTTGGCATTAAAATAGGTCAATTGGTGTGAAATTGTCCCGTGATATTTAATTTACTATGTAAATAGCTTAGAAATAGCTGGACATCTGGACCCTGTACCACAAACGTTACAAGTGTTACATTTCAACATAATTATCACTTATTTGTACGAGAAAGTTAACATTTTGTCGATTTGTAGCACTTGAAATTTTTGTGGTACAGGGGGCTGGAATAACACAAGCATACACTCATACTACATACGTAAGAATCTTGAAAAACTTCATTAATTGAACTCATCAACTAGCTAAAATATTTCAGGCTAATCTACGACGCCTTGTTATTGAATTGCATTCGGCACCGTAATTGCATCGAGTGAATCTAATTAACTTGATTTAATTTGCCGTCGCATCGGAGCGCATCGCGAATGTCTGTACTGTTTGCTCATTGTCTGTGTTGGAAGCAGTTTTAATTAAGGGAGGTAATGTGAAATGAAATAGAACATAAACTAATGAATAACATATTATTCTTATCTCATCATCATCATCATATTCGTCCCACTGCAGGGCACAGGGCTCTCAAAATCAGAGAGCATGGGCCGTGGTTCCCGCGCGGGCTCAGTGTCGATTGGGAACTTCACACACACCATTGAGTTTCTTTCTCAGATGCGTATATGTTCCCTAAGGACGTTCTCCTTCACCGTAAAGCTCATGGTAAATTTCAATCGAATGTATTTTCGCACATACCGGCAATTAGGCGCAAACAGCCACGAACAGTAGATATTTATGAAATACAGGGTTATTTGTAATTCACTGACATCCTCTTAACCCTGAATTCCTATCACTTAAACAAATGTTTTTTTGTTTTACATTGACGTACAATAAAACAACTAGACTCCCAATCGCTTAACAAAAGTTCCTCAAAAAACGTCCGAGCGACGTTGTGTGTACGTATACATCAATTTATACAGATAACATTAACAGCATTCATTCAAATTAACACCTTATTTCGTAGCAGTAATGCTTAATGTCAATTGAATACGATCGTTCGAAGTAGTGACATGACGTCACGCGCTGGAAACCGCCTAAAGAGTAAAGAATGCAGTGGAGTGGTCATGCGAAGCGGAAGCTAGACTGTCTGTCTCTTTTCTTCTCGTGAGTTTGATTACGGTGCGAAAGAGACATATACGAATACGGGGCGAGAAGTGCCGTTGTAATCAACGCGCGGTCGAAACACAACTGAACCAAAACTCTGCACAATAGACGCGTGTGCAGACTTTTGCTTCGGACAATTTTTGAGCGTGATTGGGAGTCTAGTTGTTTTATTGTACGTCAATGTTGTTTTACGACTTTTTAAAATAAAGCACATTTTTTCCCATACAAATACACAGAGTATCGTAAAAATAAGAGGTAATCTCAAATTTTCAAAATGTTATTACACCAAAAATATTAAGTTATGACAAAAGCCGTAAAACAAAAAACATTTGTTTAAGTGGTAGGAGTTTAGGGTTAAAAGGATGCTAGTGAATTACAAATAACCCTGTATAAGTACTGTATGACGTGTCTGTAATGGTGGGTCTTAAAATGCATATGGCAAAAACAAAGATAATGTGCAAGAACACCGATGCCGCCCACATTACAGTTCGTGGACAGGTACTGGAGAGGGTAGAGGAGTATGTCTATCTCGGTCAAACCATGAGCCTAGAAAAGAGCGGACAAGAACTGGAAATTCAGCGCCGAATTCGCTTAGGCTGGGCGGCATTCGGTAAATTGTCCGACGTGCTCAGAGGGGACATATCTCTTAATCTCAAGCGCAGATGCTTCGAACAGTCTATCCTTCCGGTGCTGACATATGGAGCCGAAACTTGGACGCTCACGCAGAAGGTCATACACAAGCTGCAAGTCACGCAAAGGGCGATGGAGCGGGCGATGTTGGGCATATCTCTCCGAGACAGAGTCCGAAACACGGAGATCCGGAGACGAACAAGGCTCACCGATATAGCCAAGGTAATCACCCAAAGAAAGTGGAAGTGGGATGGACACATATGCCGCAGGAGTGATGGAAGACGGGGGAAGGCTGTGATGGAGTGGAGACCCAGAACCGGGCGGAGAAACGTTGGCAGACAGGAGATGAGGTGGACTGACGACCTGGTCAAAGTGGCGGGAAGGTGCTGGATGAGGAGAGTACTGGACAGAGATGAGTGGCGAGCAATGCAGGATGCCTACACTTAGCATTGGGTGGCTATGGGCTGAAGAAGAGAAATTTGTTTTTTATATAACTGGTATTTTGTAATACGAAATTAATAAAAATAGGTACATTATTATGGAAATTGCAATGCATAAAAAATAAGAGCTTGTAAATTTATGTAGGCCTTTGCCCAGCAGTGGGACACTTCTCCAGGCCAATTAATATAATATAATATAATATATATATAAATTTATTTCCAACTAACTGTTGCCCCACCCTGTTACCCATTTTCCCCTCGACGTGTCTATCCAACCTCGCCGTACCGGCTCGGATGGCTATTATGAACGTCTCGTGTAAAATGGCTGGTTTAATGCTCTTGGTGTACAATCTACTATTGTTATTTTTAAGGCTTTAATTCATCCTTGCCGTAGCGGGTGATTTGAAAGCAAGTTCATTAATTTCAAACAAAGGATAAGTCAAGTAATTGTTAACAACGAAACGAAAATGTTTCGCAGCACTCAAATAGGTCCTCTCAATGCCTTCGTTGCACGTACCTACTTTTATTGTACGCATGTTACTATTTAATTTTAATGAATGCTTTAATGAAGTTCTTGAAGAAATCCCGTATTCGGAGAACATAAAATGAGTTTTTGTACGTTACTTAAGAAAGTAAAATGGGATCCTTTGTTAGTTCGACTACGTGTTTCTTTGAAAACTGTTGTGTTTTCTTGCTTGTATTTAACTTGAAATAGTTGTTAGTTTGTTTAGGTCAAAAATACTCGTACTGCCAAATGTCAGATTAATTAAAAGTTGGATTTGACCAATCTTTTTTTGGTACCTACCGGAAAGTCAATTGTATTGTATGAAACTAATTTCAATATTTTTTCATTTAGTACACAACTTTTTAAAAAATTAATCATTGAAACTATTTTACTCTATAGCGCCAGAGTTTAATCTAGTGCTTCCACACAGCTGCTTATTTCATAAATTTGTCTATACAGTATATGGGTATATTTTGACCACCGGCTTTAATTTATTATTAACCTGTGCTGAAGTGGTAAACTGTCAGTAGTGTCAAATTACTGATTCATGTGATTGATTCGTGACTTTACTGTGCTGTGGCCCGGCGGAAAACCAGTGCTGTTTTTTTTTTAACTAGCGATATACTGAGCCGGGACCCTTTTTGTAACAAAAAAAAAATATTACAAATTAAATGTAGGCCCGGGCCGGGAATCGAACTTGGGTCTTCGTCAATCCATGAAGCGTGCTTTACCAAAAAAAAAACCGGCCAAATGCAAGTCGGACTCGCGCACGCAGGGTTCCATACCATTATCTATAAAATCGCCAAAAAAATCACGTTTTGTATGGGTTATGGCCACTCTTAAATATTTGTTTTATTTTAATTTCATTATTCATTTTAAAGTGAAATAACTAAATATTCTGTGAATATTTCAAGCGTCTACCTGTTGCCGTTATCAATATCGAGCAAAAACGAGCAAAAAAACACGTTTGTTCTATAACATCACATTGTATATAAATATAACTCACATTTTCATTCACTATCTTATTTGCAATCAGTACTTTATGTAGCTGTGTGTGTAATCATTCGCCTCAGCTCTCGTGGCGTTACCTATACTATTCTTTATTTATTATTGCAGGCTTTCAAGCTCGGCATGTGGGGCGCGGAGTACGCATGGGTGGTGGCGGGCGCGCCGCCGCGCGTGCGCGCCGCGCCCCCCTGCGCGCGCGCGCAGCTCGCGGCCGCGCTCGAGGGGCTCGTGTCCGTGACCGCGCACAGGGGCATCGTGGGAGACGCCGTGGCTTACTCCGGCCTGGTCAGTAGAATAGGGACCAAAAATGCTAACGAAAGGGACTCGACTGTATGGGGCGGATGGAAAGGTTGAAAGTAAACGAAAGGTTTAGTAGGGCTGTTCGGAAGCAAAATATTGCGTCTTTTTACAATAAAATATTTAATAAAATATAATATATATCTTATTGCATATTTATTTCAATAAAAAGACACGTCAAGATCGCTTACCTTCTTTCTAATGCTAAAAAAACGAAGTATAAGCTTATGCTTAGATTAGTTTCAAAAAAGCGAGGAATAAAAAAAAATTTAACCGACTCCAAAAAACCATTAAAATATTTTTTTCTGGTCTGTTTGAAGTCGATGCCTCAGCACGAGCAAGCAGGAGTGATAAACCCAACAGATAGTACGAGTTAAATTAGATGACTTAGGTCTAAACCTGCTGGCTCGTGCTTCTGCTGGCACCAACTTCAAACAGATGAGAAGAAAATTATTAGGTACTATCTTGGTTTTTTGGAGGCGGTTCAAACTTTATTTTATATATTTTTTTACGGTGTCAACTATCCTATTATGGTTGAGTACGCTCATCATTGTTAGTACATCCAGTAGACATGCACGACCTAATTCAATTCAAACTAAATTACAGCAGCGCTCAACCACCTAAAACTAACTCCAAACCCCGAATTTTCTCTGAAACGAACGTGTTTTATACAGTAAAACAAATTCCCAATCCAAACCTCCTAATCCTTTCTCATACCTACAGCTCATACATAAGTTTCTCTGTGTTCGATCGCTTTCAAAACATACATAATGGATGTAAGCCACCTCGCCGCTGAAACGCTGAACAAAACATTTGGCATCTACCCGCCGAGTATTACTAAGTTTGGATCTTTTACAAACACGGCTAGGGTTGACGCTAGTATTGAAATCTGTGAAATAACCAACAATTTGAATACCGTTTGGAAAGTCTGTCCCACTTACAGGTAAAAGCTTTGCGCGTGTAGCGACTACTAGCGTCTAGTCGTCACATGAGAAACTACTTAATTACTACATCCTCCATTGCACTATCAAAGTTTCTCAACTCGGCTGCATAAATACAACTTCCAGCTTTCATCCATCGGACTTCTGCCCTGCCTGGGGAGGCATAACATCTGCCTGGTTCGAGAGATCTGTCTATGCAACTATCCAAACGCGTAAAAGTGGCAACTGACGTGAGGATTTGCTCAATGTGAGCAGGTTTTTTTTTTGTTTATTTTTTTTTTTTACAACCTATCCCCGACATGGGTCTAGGCCTATTCTACTCTAGTTCTCATTCACGCCAGTTCTCGCATTTACTACTTCTCGTACTTTCATTCTTCATACAATATCTTTCAATCATCCATCATATCTTTTACTCTTTATGTGGGTTTGACTCCCACCTACAGCTCTACTACTTATTTATTTATTTATATGACAGGGATTATAAATTAATTTAGGCAAAGGTGTGATTCTTTATTAAACATAATTAGGGGTTAGTGGTCGAGGTCTTTCTTTTATTTGGTTAGTTCTTCTTCTCTTATTTCCTTACATGTTTTCCTTACTTTTATCCCTATTAATCATTACCTCGGAGTTCTGAAAACCAACAAAATAGAACCGAGATCATATTCTATTATTCCATGCACGAAAATGTGAGCAGGTTACAAGTCGAATATTCGTCACATCAGTACAGCGAGCAGAGCAGCTGCTCCAGAACAATGCTCGACGTGAATATTCTCATCGAGCAAATACTCATGTCAGTCGCCACCTTTAGGATGCGACTACATCTGGCGAATGCTCACGAAATTCTAACTTAACTCAACTAAATAGTTGGATGATAGTTTTCTGCAATTTAAATTTCACAAACAAGACAGTTGAATATAAGTTGAAGTTGAATATATAGTTGAATTCATGAATTACATGAATTATACACATTAGTAAACAAGTTTATAACCTCAAAATGCACTTTTTTAGCTAAAATAGCTATGTCGTTTCATAAATAAAGCAATAGGGATGTTGACACCATTAAAAAAAATTTGAAGACACGACTCCAGTAAAAAAACGCTTTATTTCAGCCCTGAAAGCCAGATTAATTTTCGATTAAATGCAAAATTAGATTTTTTGTTGCTTTAAAACAAATAAATAGTTAGTTGATTGAGTATGCGAACAATGACGTCATATGTCGCTATTGTCATTCAAACTCTATGGGAGATTGTGTTTTGACAGCTCATAAAAAGAACGTCAGTTGATTGGTGGTGTCAACATCCCCATTCCAGACAGGAAGTTAACATGGTTGACAAAATGTTGACTCTGGTAGCTTTAGGGTCTGCCCATATCTATCGAGGCGGAATCGGCTGCAGCCGATCGGAAAAACCTTTATATCAACGTAATAAGAGCGAAAAAGACGTCGATCGGCTTGACTCAATTCGGCCCGCGTAGCAGAGCCGATCAACGTCTTTTTTTCGCTCTTATTACGTAGACATAAAGGTTTTTACGATAGAATAAAGCCGATTCCGCGTGAATAGATAGGGAGACCCTTATTCACGAGAAAGTAGCTATTTTAGCTTAAAATTATGCATTTTGAGGTTAGAAAGTTGTTTACTAAATAAAACAACTATGTATGAATGCAATATACATACAGATATGTCTGTAAAACTCTTTATTAGGTACAATCGCCTGATATCCCTTGGCAACCTCCTCCCGGCCTTTTTAAAAGCTTTTTATTAACTTGCAATGTAGCTATCTATGTATTCCAGTGGTCAGATTCAAGTACAGTCAATAAAAAGTACAGTCAGCTAAAAAGCTTGCTCTTAGAATGCAATTTTTAACAAAATCTTTTTCCTTGCATGTCTTCAAAATCGTGTACTTACTGCCTTTTCGGCGAATTATTTTTCGCAAACTGATTCATTTGGCAAATGTTTCATTTCTCAAATGTTATTTTTTTCTGAAACTGTAAACTATTCAGGATATATTTCAGGACTATCCTGTAGATTAGGTTAGGTTAGGTTAGGTTTGTTTTATAAACAATCCTGAAAGTTTACAGTTTCAGAAAAAATAAACATTTGGGAAATGAAACATTTGACAAATGAATCATTTTGCGAAAAGTTTTTCGCCGAAACATTAGTAAACCCTTCAAAATAACAGTTGCGAGCGACCAACCCTGCGCCCACACAGTACCGGGTAAATAACGCAACTATAACAAGCCTGGTGAAAACCGGCTTTCAGTTAGTTCATGTTTTATTCAGACGCGGATTAGGCGATAAATCTACGCCGCGACAATGCGATCATTTGTCCCAGTGATCCGCCAATTAAATATTTATCATGTAACGTTGGGTTTTAGATACTTTGTCCCCTTTGTTTACGTCAAGCAGGAAGACTGTAAGTACTTATAGCCTAAGATCCGAGTATACAACGACCTTCAACGTTCGGTTAATGGATGAAATAGTATTTTTCACTCTCAACTCTCGGTCATCTCATTCTATGAAATTGTGTAGGTATAAGTATGTTGTATGCTGTAAGAATTTTTTAGATTTAAGGTGTACATTTTGCATGCTGAAATTCGGCTAAATGTGTGAACCTTTAAAATTGTTCAAGATCTATTATTAAACACAATAAAGAAATACAATACAATTTATACAATACTGATCTTTTAGGTACCTACGCAAGCGAAGCCGAGATTGTAGTTAAGGCTCATAAAAATTAAAAACGTTTGTCTTGTCAACAGACTAACGAAATGTTCCACCGCGAGATGGCAGCAGCGGGCGTATCCGTCTCCCCCTTCGCCCCGCAAACCTACGACGCCGTGTGGGCCATAGCCCTGTCCTTGTCGAAAGCTGAGCAACTCTGGCGCAGCCTCGAAATGACACATCACAACGGGACTCTGCTGAAAGGCGGCGCCATGCTGGGATTAAGCCATTTCGATTACGATCGGAAAGACATGGCGGAAGAATTCTTGAATCAGCTGGCGAATTTGAGCTTCCTTGGAGTTTCGGTAGGTAAAGATATACCGTAAGCAAATGAATATTAATAATAATAATATTTATTTATTTTCTCTCTCCATTTACAACTAAGTATGAAACATCATTATTGTAGGTGACGTGTATTTCAACCTTTATGTTCCATCCATAGAGTGACTGTGAAATATGTTTCTCATATTATTGTCATTTTCAGCTAAATAAAGCCAATTTACTACATTGGTATTCTCTTATTCACGTATCAATTTATTTAGCTGAAAATTTTATCAGAACGAATGAAGAAAAATAAGCAAAGCAAAATAGGAAACGAAAATAAATCTATCCCGAATATGTCACGCTATCTCCGCCCCGAGCGATTCGAAGACGAACCAAGCGCTGCTGCTTCCGATCTAAAATGGACACACTGGTATTTCACTTTCCAAAATTTTCTGTCCGAAGAATGTCCTCCCAACGCGGGAGATTCAATGAAATTAAAACTTCTCGTTAACCATCTTTCACCTACAATATTTTCGTACATACGTGCGACCAAAACCTACGATGAAGCTATCAGTATCTTACAGAAATTATATGTAAAGCCCAAAAATGAAATCCTTGCCAGACACTTGTTAGCGACGCGTAAGCAAAGAGCAGATGAAACAATCAAAGATTACATTCAAGCACTAAAACTTCTTGCCCTCGAATGTCACTTCACTCAAGTAACTGCGGAAGAACACCAAAAGCAATCGATGAGAGGAGCGTTCATTGCAGGTATCAGTTCCCAAAAGATAAGAGAAAGACTTCTAGAAAAGTTAAACCTGAGTCTGGACGAAGCCGTCAACTTAGCAATTTCTCTTGAAGATGCCGGGATAAACTCACAAGCATTCGGCAACACTAATACACATAATCTCAATGCCTTACCTTACCCGGAAAGACCGAATAATTTAGCGGCATCTACACCTATCTTTCATCCAAATTCAAAGAGACGCTGCTTCTTTTGTGGTGGAAATGTTCACCAGCGCGTAAAATGCCCTGCGGTTAATGAAAATTGCCAACTGTGTTCCAAAAAGGGCCATTTCGCAAATGTGTGTAGATCGAAACAAACACAAAGTGCTAACGCAGTTATAGACGATAGTATCCAACGTGATGACGCACTGTCGGCCATCTCCGCTGCCTTTCCAAGCAGTCTAAGAAAGGCTACCTCACCAATAACAATTAATGGGTTTAAAGCAGAGGCCTTGATAGACACAGGAAGCTCTGTCAGTTTTATAAATAATAGTCTGGTTGAGATACTCAAACTAAAGATAAAACCTAGCCGTCAAACTATAACTTTGGCATCTCTTAGTCACGTTTCTTACGTCCAAGGTGTCTGTTACGTAAATATCCAGCTCGAAAAGCATCAATATAATCACCAATGTCTTCTGATTGTCAACAACCTATGCGCAGATGCAATTATCGGTCATGACATACTCAAAAACCATTCCTCGCTACAACTCGAGTTCGGAGGAACTCAAGGCCCACTACGTATCTGCAACGTCATGGAAGCATCAGTACCGCCGGCATCCTTATTTACTCACCTGTCTCCTAGCACCAAACCGACAGCCGTCAGGTCCAGGCGCCATACTGCCGACGACGAACGTTTTATAAGAACTGAAGTCGCTAAGCTACTTGAGGATGGAGTTATCGAACCCAGTGTCTCACCCTGGCGAGCGCAGGTTTTAATCGCCGGCGGAGGTCTACACAAGAAGAGGATGGTAATAGATTATTCTCAAACCATAAATAGATACACTGAATTGGATGCCTTTCCACTGCCAAAAATAGAAACTATTATCGCAAAAGCAGCTAAATACAACTATTTCAGTCAAATCGACTTAAAAAGCGCGTATCACCAAGTACCCATTCTTCAAAAAGAACGAATTTTTACTGCATTTGAAGCAAACGGAAAACTGTATCAATTTACCAGAATTCCCTTTGGAGTCACCAATGGTGTAGCGGCCTTCCAGCGCACCCTGAACTATATAATAGAAGAAGAAAACTTAAACGGTACGTTTGCATATCTAGATGACGTCACCGTATGTGGGAAGACAAAGGAAGAACACGATGCCAATCTGTCAAAATTTAAGGCGGCTGCCGCCAAATACAATCTGACACTAAATGAGAGCAAATGTGTATTCAGTCAAGAAACAATTAACCTTCTTGGTTATACCATACACAATAATACGATTCGGCCTGACGAAAATCGCCTCAAAACCATTGCTGGATCTACCAGCGCCTGAAAATACGGCTGCACTGAAAAGAGTTTTAGGGTTCTTCGCTCATTACTCTAAATGGATACATAATTTCTCAGAAAGAATTAAGCCACTGCTCTCAATATGTACATTTCCGCTATCTGAAGGTGCAATCACTTCCTTTAACAAAATAAAAAGAGACATTGCAAAAGCTTCGCTGTTCGCCATTAACGAAAACGCCATGTTCACAGTAGAAACCGATGCTTCAGAAAATGCACTAGCTGCATCTCTCTCTCAAAATGGGCAGCCCGTAGCGTATTTCTCGCGTTCCTTAAACGATTCAGAAAGGCGACACTCTTCGATTGAAAAAGAAGCTGCCGCGATAGTCGAATCATTACGTAAGTGGCGCCACTACTTGATCGGCAGGCACTTCCTCTTAATAACAGACCAACAATCGGTAGCGTTCATGTTTAACCAAATCCATTCAAGCAAGATAAAGAATGAGAAAATTGAACGTTGGAGGTTGGAATTGTCTTGTTTCAAGTATGACATAATATATCGCCCGGGCAAAGAAAATATTGTCGCCGACGCATTGACTAGAGTTTGCGCAAATATGAACATCGACAACTTGAAAACTTTACATGACAACCTCTGTCATCCAGGAATTGTCCGTATGAATCATTGGGTGCGATCGAAAAATCTCCCATATTCAGTTAATGATGTTCGACAAATGACTGCTAACTGTAAAATTTGCGCTGAAATTAAGCCCCGTTACGCAAATACACACGGACAGCTTATCAAAGCAACGGCTCCCTTAGAACGACTCAATATAGATTTTAAGGGGCCACTTCCATCAAAGTCAAGTAATAAGTACATCCTGACTGTTATAGACGAGTACAGTCGCTTCCCTTTTGCTTTTCGATGTAAAAACATGACGTCGGGTACCGTTATCAAATGTCTGAATGAAATATTCTATACTTTTGGCACACCTATGTACATTCACTCAGACAGAGGAACGTCTTTTATGTCTCAAGAAATTACTCAATATCTTGTCTCACTCGGAATAGCTTGCAGCCGCACTACACCGTACAACCCACAAGGCAATGGACAAGTTGAGCGCATAAATTTTAGCCTGTGGAGAACCATTCAGTTGAGCCTGAAGTCCAAGGGCTTAGAGATAGCCGACTGGGAACGGGTCCTGTCTTTGAGCCTGCATTCAATACGGTCACTATTGTGCACAGCTACAAACGCTACTCCCCATGAAAGAATGTTTAGCCACCCTCGCAGAAGTCCAAATGGAGTTTCGTTGCCTGCTTGGCTTACAGCCCCTGGACCCATTTTAATAAAAAGAAACGTGCGTCATTCAAAATACGAACCAATCGTGGATGAAGGGTACCTGCTCCAAAGTAACCCTAATTATTCCCATATTAGGTATCCTGATGGAAGAGAAGGCACTATTTCCAATAGATATTTGGCACCAGTGCCCTCTGATGACGAATGTTTTTCTGTATCCTCCGAGGACAATGACGTTGCGCCCGAGGATGTGATTGAAGAATCATCTGTGCCTGCTAATGACACTGAGCCTGAGACAATAGCAACTCCAGAACCGGGACCGTCAGGTGCAACGCAAACGCAACCCGTTATTCGGCGCTCTACGCGAGTAAGGCGGGCACCGGCATACTTGGAGGACTACCACCACTACCAAACATCTCAGGAGGGGTGAATGACGTGTATTTCAACCTTTATGTTCCATCCATAGAGTGACTGTGAAATATGTTTGTCATATTATTGTCATTTTCAGCTAAATAAAGCCAATTTACTACATTGGTATTCTCTTATTCACGTATCAGTAGGTATACTTATAGTTACAACATTACTGTCAGACCCGTGTGGCAGAGACTGGTGCCCGAACTAGGAAGTACCTTTGTGCTAGATCACCAGTCTCCGACCCTCAGATGTCTGTAGGTATCTACTGTTTATCACATTTAGCTTAAATAAAACATAACTAGATGCAGCTCGAAATTGGTTTACAGAGTAACTATTTTTTAATGACTTCACTCACTGGGGCCATGCTGCGACGATTTCTGTGTTCCAGTAATGCCTACCTATCATAAAAAACATCATAGGAATTAGTCTATACGGGGTGACCCAAAACTCAATGATAACCTGGTACAGGCGAGTGGTCAAGTTACTTATACAATAAACTGAAACAATTGCTTTGCTCACCCGCGACCAAATATTAGTAACATTTGGTAGCACAGTGAACGGCTGCGGTACTCTGAAGATGAGCTCTGGATAAGTTCGAAACGCGTCAGTGTATTTTGGTGGTGGTGATAGTTGGGTTTGTGTGATTTGAGTGTGTTCATACAGTGTTGAGGTAGGTAGAGGAACTGCATGGACACGCATTTGTCGATAAAAGTAGCTCTTTCGTAAGGTCCTAAGGTAGTGGGTGAGTAAAGTAATTGTTTCAGTTTATTAATATGGACCTCCGCAAAGTAACGCCTGATTCAATAATAATTATAGAAGTTCTAGAAAAAAGACCTAGTTAAGTAATTGCAACTAAGGCCATGTCAGGGACCAATTTTCGAAATAACATGGTGTAGAACCACTTGCTACAACTGCTGCCAGCAATTTTTTAGCAACTAGAATACAATGAAATTGAAATATGATATTCTTTTACAGGGACCAGTGTCTTTTAATGGTGCGGACAGGATAGGCACGTCCGCGTTCTATCAAATTCAAGGTAAATATAGTTCCACAGACTTCAGGTACGTTCGGCAGTCAATCATGACTTAACCCGTTTACTTAAAGACGTAATGATTTGATTTTAACTAGTTAAATGAATTTACTTACAACTTTTAAGTACCTACTTTTAATTTTTAATTTCCTTCAGACGCCGCGAATTAAAAAAAGAAGAAAAACCTGCGTTCCAGTCTCGTTTGTTCCAAATAATAGGTACCAATGTTACCTACAGATTAAAATAAAATACAAATAGAAAGCCTTAAATTTGGCGCAGATCTTCCCGAGATCTGTCCGAGAGGTTAAAAAATGTGATTTATGCTGATAGACAGAGGTGACGTAATTATAAAAACTTGATTGCGTTTTCGCTCTTCCTTCATCACCCGCACATCTAAGGAGTGGAATTTCCTGCCTGCGACTGTGTTCCCTACAATTTGGCCACTTTCAAGTGTAGGGTGAATGAGCATTTACTAGGCAAGCGTGCTCCATCGTAGGCCTCATCTTCTCTTTCCATCAGGCGTGATTGTGGTCAAACGCAACCATATATTGTATAAAAAAAAATCCCACGCTGCGCTTGCCAGTCCGTGGTCTCCATTCGAGAACACACACATATTAGATACCGGTTGTCTGTAAAAAATATCCGAGCGCTAGTAGGTACTAAGATTGTACATCCTGACGCGCGCTGCTCTCTTGTACATCCTGGCGTTCACTGCTCTCCCTTGTACGGGACATTGCGCTTCAACGGGACATTGCGCTTGTATGGGACATTGCGCTTGAACGGGACATTGCGCTTGTATGGGACATTGCGCTTGTACGGGACATTGCGTCATCCTTTTTCGTGCGTGCAGCCGGCGTTCATCGATATTAGACGTTGTCACGTCAAAAATGTGCTTTTGCTTTTCAGGCGGCCGTCCTAAAACCGTGGCGCTGTACACGCACGGCCGGCAGATGGCGTGCGGCGGCTGCGCGCGCGCGCAGTGGGGCGGCGGCGGGGGCGTGCCGGCGGCGCGGCGCGTGCTCGTGCTGCGCGTGGACTCGGTGTGGGCGCCCGCGAGGCTCGCCGTCGCGGCGCTCGCGGCGGCCGGCGTGGCGCTGGCGGTCGGCTTTCTGGCGTTTAACTTGCATTATAGCAAAAGACGGTACGTTGTAGATGGGTCAAAATTGGGATGTTGACGCCATTAAAAAATAATTCGAAGACACGACTCCAGTAGGTAAATAAATGCTTTATTTTAGACCTGAAAACCGGCTTAATTATTTTCGATTAACTACAGAATTCGATTTTTAGTTGCTATAAAACAAGAAATAGTTAGTTGATTGAGTTGGCGAACAAGTGACGTCATATGTTGCTATTTATTGCCATTAAAACTATAGAAGAGTTGTGTTTTGAAAGCTCATAAAAAGTAGGTACGTCAGTTGATTAGTGTTGTCAACATCCCTATTGAGAGGGGAGCAGCGCTCTGTGTAGCTACGCACTCTTGGCTGGGTTTCCACCCACCAGTGGCGTTGGCGGTCTGCTTTCTGGCGTTTAACTCGCATTACAGCAAGAGAAGGTGCGTTGGGTTGGGTTCCTCGCGCACTAAATGGTCACGACCACGACCAGCGGCCGCAACGACCAGATTAACTAAATTAATCATATGAACGTCGCAAACTTAGTTTATTTAGTTAATCTGATTGTTGCGGCCTGTGGTCGTAATCGTGGCCGTCTAGAGTGTGAGGTGCCTTATAGTGGACGAAAATTGAGAGGGTCAACGGTCCCTTCCTGAGCGCCACGTTTTCTTAGCCCTCCGCAAAGAAAAATTAAAAAAGTGGGTTTTTCTTGCCCGATTTTGACGAGTGAGGTATCAAAATAACCGTGCTAACGTGGTGCACCTGGATATAGTGTTGGTTCATAGGAATCTGTGATATTAAGTTGAAAAATAGAGTGAAAACTGTGTTTTTAGAGGTTAAGTGGCAAATTTATAACTTCGAACGCGTGCGGCGCGTGATTGGTCGCTGTGACCCATATAGTGCGAGGCGCCGCGCAACGCGCCTTGGCGCGCTCTACAAGCCCTGTGTTGCCAGCTACGAATTCTCGGCTGGGCAGAAGGCAATAAGAAATCACCACACAATTTGCCAACAAAAATCGTCATGAAATTTCATCAGGTACCCATCCTCAACCGACGACTTAGTGACACCGGTTTAGTGACTTTAGCGACATTAAAGAGTACCTAGGTCTGTCCTCCTCTTCTTTTTAGGGTTCCGTAGTCAACTAGGAACCCTTATAGTTTCGCCATGTCTGTCCGTCTGTCTGTCTGTCTGTCTGTCTGTCCGCGGCTAAGCTCAGAGATCGTTAGTACTAGAAAGCTGTAATTTGGCATGAATATACATATCAGTCACGCCAACAAAGTGGTAAAATAAAAAATAAAAAAATAATTTTTTTTAGGGTACCTCCCATAGACGTAAAGGGGGGTGATTTTTTTTTTCTCGACTTATCCTATAGTGTGGGGTATCGTTGGGTAGGTCTTTTAAAACCATTGTGGGGTTGCTAACATGATTTTTCTATTCAGTGATCTGTTTGCGAAATATTCAACTTTAAAGTGAAAATTTTCATTAAAATCGAGCGTCCCCCCCCCCCTCTAAAATCTAAACTGTTAGGTGGAAAAATTTGAAAAAATTCAGAATGGTAGTAAATATATCAAATTTACTAGGAAAATTATAGCGGCTAAGATTGCTTGGAAATTATTTGTAGTTTAAGAGTAAATAGTAGCCTAAGGTATAAAACATACCTAAACTTGGATGATTCCGTACACATACGAAATCCTTAGAAAAATATTACTTGATTTTTTGTAATGGCTACGGAACCCTACCTTGTGCGTGTCCGACACGCTCTTGGCCGGTTTTTTTTTCTTTTTGAGTCAGCGACCGGTTCACGTTTGCGGACACACTACTTACTTATTATTTCAATGTTTGTGATTTTTGTTCACTTGTGCCTATTTTCTTGTATTTGTCTTCTTGTGAAAGTGAATAAATTACTTCTATCTTTTTTTCTTCTCATCGCCCTTACCACTTACATACCTACCCAGGTTACGTAAAGGGGCAGGGGCGTGACCCTGCCGCCTGCCCCGTTTCAACGTCCGAGCTACCACACTACTTGTTATCCCTCAAGACCTCAAATTTTGTTGCAGGTCGATAAAGTTGTCGTCGCCTCGTCTGAACAACATGACTTTAATCGGCTGCGTGCTGGTTTACACGGCTGTGGCGTTGCTCGGGGTGGACAACGCCACGCTACCTTCATACGTGCCGTTCTCTGCTATGTGTACTGTAAGTTAAACAACCTACAGGGTGGTCTTGGAGATGACCTAAACCTAACCAACTCATATATTTCAAACTAAATACAAACTGAAATATAGATGCACAGAAAAAACCCCAGAAAAAAGACCAATGCTGGGAATCGAACCCAGGTCCTCAGCGTTCCGTGCTGCGTGCTTACCCCTACACCACCACTGGTCTAGAAGTTAGCGACGAATCTTTTCCCATACATCGTACACTTCAGTCTGTTATAATCACATTTAGGCAGTGATAAAGCGCATCTATGTTATGCCCTCTACCGAGAGACTTCAACACTCCTTCGGAGCTACCCGCTCACCTGGACCAAGAGATGGCGCTACTAGGCCAACTTTTACAAGTTAAGTATGAAGTATCTTTTTCTATTTATTTTTTTATTTTCTTCAACTTAATTTTTTTTTAAATTTTCATTTTTTTTATAAAAAAAAAATGAAGTAGAAGAAAATAAAAAAATAAATAGAAAAAGATACTTCATACTTAACTTGTAAAAGTTGGCCTAGTAGCGCCATCTCTTGGTCCAGGTGAGCGGGTAGCTCCGGGTAGCGGGTAACTGAGTTGGTTAGACAAGTTAAGTATGAAGTATCTTTTTCTATTTATTTTTTTATTTTCTTCAACTTAATTTTTTTTTAAATTTTCATTTTTTTTATAAAAAAAAAATGAAGTAGAAGAAAATAAAAAAATAAATAGAAAAAGATACTTCATACTTAACTTGTCTAACCAACTCAGTTAACTATGAGGTAGCGTTTCGTAGTAATAATTATAGAGTCCTCGCCCGGGCGGTACAGCTGGGGAGTATGACGACACAGGGGGCCGGGAGAGGCGCGGGCGGCAGGTACACGAGGCGCGCTTGCCCCCCGCACCTCTCCCAGCCCCCTTTGTCGTCATATCCCCCAGCCCCTGTACCTACAGCCCGGGCGAGGACTCATTTAATAGATTTAGCTATAGTGAGTTTAGTGTTCTTTTGTTTTTAGTTTTTTTCATCGTGTGTGATAGTTAGTTAGTACCTAACACTAGCTAGTGATATATATTGTTTAATGCTTTGTCAAAAACAACAACTCTCACTCATACGCCGTGACACTGGCATGTCAAACGCGAAGTTGAACCCTACAGAAATGCATGTAGGTAGATATCGCTCTGCTCGCCGTGACTCATATAGCCGTCGTTGGCGTTGAAGCTGCGATGCGGATATACGCGCCGTTGGCGTCGAAAAGGTATAATATTTCGGGATTTTCATCATCATCGTCATTATTTCACGTCAAAGACGTCCACTGCTGAAAATAGACTTCCTCCAAGGTTCGCCAGTCAGACTGGTCTTGTGATATCCACATCCAACGCGCTCCCGCAACCTTGACCAGGTCGTCGGTCCATCTCATTGAAGGCCTACGTACACTGCGTCTTCCGGTCCGTGGACACCACTCGAGAATCTTTTAGCTCTATCGGCCGTCAGTTCTACGAACAATGTGCCCTGCCCACTGCCATATGAGTCCGGCGATTTGTCGAGCTATGTCGGTGACTTTCACTCACAAACTTCTTCCTTCCAATCGCTCAAAACGTAACCATTATATTCAGTTATAATATCGATCCAAGTTCCAATAGTTTGATAAAATAAAACTAAAAAAACTAAGTCACGTAAAGATAATTCGCATCCACGTGCGAAATATTTTATCCTACGGCCACTGAATACATGATGGGGTCAGGGAAATAATAGGTAAAGTGCCGTCGGGCGACAGTCAGTTGTCTACCTATGTCACATGCGGATTATGGCCCCAGTTTAACGTGCCTACTAATATGCCAGAAGTATGTGAGATTTATATCCGCATTTGTAAGTATGAAATAAGGGGGTAGCGCCGTTCCTCCGAAATTACGCATCCTTTTTACCAGTTTTTATTTAACTTACAACGTTCGTTTGTAATTATTGTAAGTAATTCTTAAGCTGAGGCACCGACTTCAAACGGATTAGTAGAAAGATATTTTCATGCTTCTTGTTTGTAGTCGGTTCAATTTTTTTTTTGTGTTTTTTGTAGGCGGCTTTAAATTTTATTTAAAAACTAGCGACCCGCCCAGGCTTCGCACGGGTGCAATTATGCATCTATTTATTTCATACTACTAGGGGCGTTCAATAAAAAGTGAGAATGAGTATGTTATAAACAATTTATTGAATCAGGCGTTACTTTGCGGAGGTCCATATTAATGAACTAAAACAATTACTTTGCTCACCAAGTAATTGTTTTAGTTCATTTATGTTATAAACAACTTTTACTAAATTTCATTTTATTTTTCGACATAGTCACCTTTTAGCATAATACACTTAGTACCTATATCTTTTTTCTAAACTTAAAATTCCACTTTTAAAAAAAGGTCTCATCTTGAGTACTTAAAAAATCTTGTACTGCAGCGACTACCGCGTCGTCGTCTTCAAATTTCTGGCCTCTCAGGTATTGTTTCAATCTCGGAAATAGGTAGAAATCACTGGGAGCGAGATCTGGTGAATACGGAGGATGCTTAAGGATATCGAACCCAGCATCACGAATTGCAGCCATTGCAACGGCGGACTTGTGTGCCGGGGCATTGTCCTGGTGGAACAGCACAACTTTCGAGAGTTTACCTCGCCGTTTTTCGCGGATCTCATTGCGCAATGTTGCTATTTGTTTGGCGTATAAAATGCCCGTAATAGTGGCTCCATGCTCGAGATACTCAATCATTAATACCCCTTTACCATCCCAAAAAACAGAGACTATGACCTTACCGGCAGATGGGCTCACCTTGAATTTCTTCGGAGTTGGAGATGATGGCCTTTTCCATGTCATAGACTGCGGTTTCGTTTCAGGGTCGTAATGATGGAGCCATGTTTCGTCCATTGTTATAAATCGCGCCAAAAAAAGTTCCCGGTCTTGCTGCATCAGGTTCAAAGCTTCTTGAAAAATCTCTAGTCTAGTTTGTTTTTGCGTGTCAGTAAGCATTCTTGGTACCCAACGCGCAGATACCTTTTTCATACCCAAGCGTTCATGTAAAATATTATGCACGCTCCCCGTTGAAATCTTTACATTTTCAGCAATAAAACGAACTGTGACACGACGATCCGCCAAAACTGAGTTTTCGACTTTTTTCACAATTTCTTCAGTTACTGCTGTAGTAGGGCGTCCGGAGCGGGGGTCGTCCATTGTCGATGTTCTTCCCCGTCTAAATTCGGCGCACCAACGTGCGACTGTCGAATACGGAGGAGCATTAGACCCTAAAGTGTCCCGCAAATCCAAATTGACTTGGTCCGTAGAAAAATTTTTCAAATACAAGTATTTGATAACGGCGCGCAGTTCAATTTTCTCCATTTTCGCTAACGTACTCAATAGCATTGCAAAGAAACAAGCAAAGAAATTACCGTATATTTTTTTAAACAAAAGACAGTTAGTTTTTTTTTTCATAGCAATCAGCTAGATAGATTAGCTTTACCGGCCAGTATTTAATTTCGTAATATTAAAAGAGTTTGCATCTCATTCTCACTTTATATTGAACGCCCCTCGTAAATACAAACTGAAACATAAATGCACAGAAAAAACCCCAGAGTAAAGACCAGCGCTGGGAATCGAACCCAGGTCCTTGGCATTCCGTGCCACGTGCCAAACCCCTACACCACCACTGGTCCAGTGGCACGTGGCACGGAATGCCAAGGACCTGGGTTTGATTCCCAGCGCTGGTCTTTACTCTGGGGTTTTTTCTGTGCATTTATGTTTCAGTTTGTATTTAGTATGAAATATATGGATTTCACGGGTTGACCATAAAAGTAAAAAAATGGAGTTATACATATATAAACCTTCCTCTTGAATCACTCTATCTATTAAAAAAATCGCATTTAAATCCGTTGCGTAGCGTAGTTTTAAAGATCTAAGCATACCTACATAGGGACAGACAGACGGGAAGCGACTTTGTTTTATACTATGTAGTGATTATTTTGTTGCCATACAACTGACATTGAACTTTAGGATGGTAAAGAAAATTACTTGGTCGACTATACGGCCATCTATACAAAAAATTATGACCTCGACTGTACTCCACAGCTATGTAAAAGGAGTACCTACATATAAGTTACTTTCATATTGACGTATGCTTTCTCAGCCTTAAGAATAGTTGTTGGTTTCAGGGCAGAGTGTACATACTGTCAGCGGGCTTCTCCCTGGCTTTCGGCTCCATGTTCGCCAAGACTTACCGGGTCCACAGGATATTCATCAGGTCAGTTTTAAACAATAGTTATCTTTAAGCACTTTAGTAGTTCAGAACATTTTCAGACAATACTCGCTTTTGTATGTACAGTTCCAGATTGCGTTAAAAAAATTCATAAACGTCATTCCGCATTGGTATAGTCCCTTCCGCCCAGTAAAAAGTAAAAAGTGGATATTCAGGTCACTAGGGTAGTTAGATTCGTCAGGTAGCTGAAAAGTTCTGACGAGAAATAGAAGCCCCGCCGTGCGGACCTCCATCGACATGATAGACAAAAAATTGTCTTGTTAATGTAGAAAATAGTTTGCAACAATTTGAACGACTGTGGAATTGTATAAATGCGGTAATTTAGATTTGGAAGCTGGAAGAGTTAGGTAAACGGTTGTAATTTCTTCATATTTACTTCGGCCCTAAGAATGTCTGTTAAATGTCTGGATCTCCATGGGAAAGTGTCGCAACGTGTTACGTCATGCGCGCGCACTGAAAGCTCATTGGTTGAATTTCGATTGCGCGCGCATGATGTCGTACGGTCCGACATGGACTCAAGGAATTATTTCAGTGCTAAATTTTTTTTTTCAAAACTTTTGACGAAATTAATATTTGTGTGTTTTGTGTGTTTAATTTGTTTTATTATTTTAACAGTAAATATTCACTTGGTTGCATCAAAAATTTTCTTATTCGTGCAAAGCTGAATTATAAAGACACAACTCTCTAGTCTCATTTTTTAAACACTAGTTTGGACACAACTTTTTGAGATTTGCCAATTTTAAAAGTTACTTTTCCGCACGCGTGTGAAAATTAAAATTCATACAACTTTTTTTCACACTTGCGTAAGCGTGCTGGGATGACTAACTTTCTATAGATATGTTGACTCGCGTTAAAAGGCACTTTCCGAGCATGTGCATTGTAAAAATAAGTATCTATTTCTATATCTGGACGACCAGATGGCCTAGTGGTTAGAGAACCTGACTACGAAGCTTGAGGTCCCGGGTTCGATTCCCGTGTCGGGGCAGATATTTGTATGAAAAATACGAATGTTTGTTCTCGGGTCTTGGGGGTTTAATATGTATTTAAGTATGTATCTATCTATATAAGTATGTTTATCCGTTGCCTAGTACCCATAACTTATTTATTTATTTATTTATTTATTTCAGCAATCGCAGCGGCGTGTGCAAGACGAAGCTGCTGCAGGACACGCCGCTGATCGCGCTGGTGCTGGCGCTGCTGGTGCTGGACGGCGTGCTGGTCACGCTGTGGGCGGCGCTCGACCCCATGCAGCGCCAGCTCAAGAACCTCACGCAGGAGATCAGCGCCGCCCACCGGAGCGTCGTCTACCAGCCGCAGGTCAGCTCAATGACAATGAGAATGAGAATGCTTTAGAGCTCCCGCGCATTAGGCGGCCAGGTCGCGCGGCTAGGTCGCGCGACCCTGCCGCGGTAGCTGCGGTTTTATCTGCGACCACGTAACCAGCCAACTGGCCGCCTGTTGAGTCGCGATGTTTCTGCGGGCCGCGCGGCCAATA